>CM031952.1:24699355-25159355 GCA_018749465.1 Paracanthobrama guichenoti | reverse complement strand
GAATCTCTCCAGCCCTTCTAATAAAACTTGAACAGTAACACATTTTGGTTTGGCATTTTAAGCACCATGCCATTGCTACCTCATCATGAGCACATTTCTGAGGGAAAAACATTACAGCAACAAGGAGAATAATAATAAAAAAAAAAGCATCCACTTCGAACTGCAGGAGAGATCATTGCTGCTATAGGGAAGTTACTATTAGACAATGATCAATTATTTACAGAAGAAAAGCCAAAACCAATTACATTTCAATGGCATTAGATGGATAGTCCGACAGCTATACAGCTACTCCTGTGTTGTGTTGGTGTGTCTGCGGGGTGTGAACGACGATGTTGTGATATCTTGTGTTGTTTGCACGGCTTGTCTAGCACAGTTGTTTTAATGCAACTAATGAAAGCACTCATCATGATAATTGCTGTGGCGTTTGCTGCTGTATGTGTGCGAGACTGAGGACTCAAGCGCCTCGTGTCTCTCTGTGCCACTTATTGTCTAGTCTCAACACTTCAGTAAACGGCAGTAAAAGAAAGCAACCAGGTTGCGCTAATTTACAGAGCGTCCAGCGCTATATCAACATTAAATTATCACTTGTTTCTAGTCTTATTGTGAATGGTTTATCTGAGCAAGTTATTCCAAATGAAAAAGTACTTGTTACAACAACTAAGCATCCTTTTTTTTTTGTCTGACGTCATCAAGCCCTCTTATTTTTGCAATCACACTCCGTCAAGCACCTGTCATACAGAGACCTCTTTGCATGATACAGTCAATTCCCATAGGATAAAGTGAAGCCACATTTTTCCTCAGTAAATATCCAGATCCAACTCATGTATTGATTCTTCAGCTGCCAACTGGAAATAAGACACACGCTGAATGTCACGACAGCAGCAAAGTTTAGGGCTGATGCAACATTTCATGTACACACAACCAAAGCCTAAAACCTAAATTTCCTAAAACTTTACTGCTATTTGTTTTGCTGACAACAACTAAGAACTGACGTTTCTTTAAGGATGTGCAAATCTAGTTATATGTAGGATAATATCTGGTAAAACAGGCCATCAGGTAAAATGTGCCAGATAGACAATAATACTTGACATGCATGAACTGGTTTGATTGGTCTGAGTCGGTTACGGTGTGCCGGACAGCTCATTTTACAGAGTACTTAAGGGGAAATATAAGATGAATAACCTAAAATTATAATAACAACTTTTCACATTACATAGCATTCATTTCTTTGTTCACAATGATGGTTTTGAAACACGGCCCATTTTACCCTAACTGGGGAAGACTTCTGACATTTCAATAGCTCTTGGGTTTAAACAGTTGTTTTTGGTTACATATTTTTTACATAAGATGATAGAAGGGACCTGACTTAACATAAAAATGTGCAGTCTGGAAAATGCGCAGAGACATTTTAATGCTGCATCAGACCAAAAAGTGGCCCTTTTATCTGACATCACCCTGTGTCAGATTTAAACAAAATATCTGCAATTTAAAAGTAATTTGCTTTCAAATTCAACACTAAATTAATTCTCTTAGTTCTGTATCCTTTAAAATATTGCAAAAGGCTGTGAAACATGCATCTAAGATCACTTGTGGACAACACATGAAAGCATAACTTAATTCATGGACAGGAAGGCATTAATAAATCAATGCATAATATATCCGGATGCTGAATAATACAGCAGATAAGGAAGGTTGAAGTATACCTGGTTATGGCAAGCCACTTTAATATTTAATTCATTTTTAAATCTAATAAGATTTAACTATAAAAGTTATTCTAAGTAGTCCATTACAAATAACAAGTGAACAATAAAATGTGCCTAGTAAAACAACTGGAATAAAATCGTAAGTGAATAGTTGACATCTGAACCCCAGACAAAAATGTGAAATTTGTTACTAAACAAAATAAATAAAAACAGTTACAAGTACTGTAGCAAAATAAATAAATAGGCTAGTAGTAGTCTATGACACTACATGAATATATACTACTAATGTCTAATTACTAGTTTAACTAAAAGATACTAGTCACTATTGGAATAGCCTACTTAAAAACAAGTAGGCTAATAACATAAAACTAAATAATAGTACGCTTAAAGAAAATGTTAAAACAGCTTGCCATAATCTTAACGCTTAATGTTCGTCGTGTAGAAGTAACATTAGTGTAGAAACTACTGACATCACCAGCCAGGTAAACTACTACAAAGTCTGCCAATCTACTAAGTCTTTACAGCTGATCACATTTGACACGCGCTGCAGAAACATCACACACACAAGCACGAGGAGGAAACTTACCGAAGAGCAGGGCACGATCGCTGGCAGACATCACGTCTCCGGACTGAAAATCCTACAGAAACGTCTCCTTTGCTCCTCAAAACAAGCACATTGAGTCATTGAAATGATCTCTCAGTTTTGTTCTGAACATGAACGGAGCGATATCACCGGCTGAGACCATCAAAAGCATCTCTGAGATCTCCAAACGTCCCGAAGCTCCTTCACAAACGCCCGTTTCCTCCGAAGAGAAGTTCTCATTGACTTCAACTAGGATGCGTATCTACGATCTCTTTCCTCTCCTCCGCCTCTTGCTCACTGTAGGAAGGAACCACAGGCTGGTAAAGGTGTGTGAGGGGATGTGGAGACCTCTGCAGTTAAAGGAGAACACTTTCCTTTGCAGATTCCTTATGGGACACATGCAGATAGATGGCGATTGGGATACGAGTCTCTCTACTGTTGCAATGAAATGATTAGCCTACTTTATAATAATAACAACAACACAACTTTAATTAAAAGCCTTTAATAAACACTATGCTTAACATATCAGTAGTCCATGCATATTTAAATTAATATATAAAATAATGTAATGGTATTTTGAATTGACAAGATACTGCTAGGCTGGAGTAAGTTATTGTTGATGGTAATGATATTATAGTCTAAGTGTTACCAATTAAAAATAGAGACAAATAGATTTTTAAGGTAAAGAGGTTTCAGGAAAGTCAGTGAGTGACAATTAGAGAAATAGTCTACTTCACCCGAAATATAAATTCTGTCATTATTTATACTCCTTAGTTCATGCCATTCTGTAGCCTATCTTTTCATTTTCATGGAAAAAAGATAATGAAGAATCTTTATATAGCTTTTTTAATCATACAGGTAGGCTACATAAACACCATAAACAGTCTATATTACTTTATATTCAACATTTAAAACCATATGATAGTTTTGTGTGAGGAACAAAATAAAAATGAAAATGCTATTTACTGATAATCTTGTTTGACTAGCTGTGTTCATGTCATGTTGTAATTACAAGATGACAATACGTGACAAACTACTCGGAGCTGTTCACTTTCTCGACTGGGAATTGCATTTCTATGGCAACACTCAACACCTAAATGAATGTCTACATATTTTTTTTTTTTTATATATATAAAATGTATTTGGAATCACGATCCAGGGTAGTCTCTCTTACAACCAAAACATACACTATATTGCCAAAAGTATTGAGACGCTCTTTCATATCATTGCCACGGGTGTATAAAATCAAGCACCTAGGCATGCAGACGCTTCTACAAACATTTGTGAAAGAATGGGTTGCTCTCAGGAGCTCAGTGAATTCAAGTGTGGTACCGTGATAGGTTGCCACCTGTGCAATAAGTCTACTACTAAATATTCCACGGTCAACTGTTAGTGGTATTATAACAAAGTGGAAGCAGTTGGGAACAACAGAAACTCAGCTATGAAGTGGTAGGCCACATAAAATCACAGAGCGGGGTCTGCGCATGCTGAGGTGCGCAGAAGTCACCAACTTTCTGCAGTCAATAGCTACAGACCTCCAAACTTCGTGTGGCCTTCAGATTAGCTCAAGATCAGTGTGTAGAGAGCTTCATGGAATGGGTTTCCATGGCCGAGCAGCTCATCCAAGCCTTACATCACCAAGTGCACTGCAAAGCGTTGAATGCAGTGGTGTAAAGAACGCCGCCACTGGACTCTAGAGCAGTGGAGACATGTTCTCTGGAGTGACGAATCACACTTCTCTGAGAATGGTACTTGCCTGACTGCATTGTGGCAAGTATAAGGTTTGGTGGAGGGGGGATTATGGTGTGGGGTTGTTTTTCAAGGTTTGGGCTTGGCCCCTTAGTTTGAGTGAAAGGAACTCTTAATGCTTCAGAATACCAAGACATTTTGGAGAATTTCATGCTCCCAACTTTGTGGGAACAGTTTGGGGATGGCCTCTTCCTGTTCCAACATGACTGTGCATCAGTGCACAAAGCAAGATCCATAAAGACATGGATGAGTGAGTTTGGTGTGGAGGAACTTGACTGGCCTCAACCGACAGAACACCTTTGGGATGAATTAGAGCGGAGACTGCAAACCAGGCCTTCTCATCCAATATCAGCTCCTGACCTCACAAATGCGCTTATAGAAGAATGGTCAAAAATTCCCATAAACACACCCCTAAACCCCAAAGAGTTGAAGCTGTTATATCTGCAAAGGGTGGGCAGCCTCCATATTAAACCCTATGTATTAAGAATGGGATGTCATTAAAGTTCATATGCATGTAAAGGCAGATGTTCCAAAACTTTTGGCAATATAGTGTCTCAGAGAGCTACAAAATGAGCTCTAAGCAAAACAGATTATTTATTCAGTAAAATCATACATTAATTTATCATTTAACAAAGACTTTCAGAGTTGATTGGATAAGCAAATGAACAGATTTTCATAAGGCCTCCTACATCATATATGTACATTGGTCTTCCACAACATCCTATATACCCACCTAACATGTGTAAATATTTTTTTATTTGGAAACATTTTATCAGACTCCCTAGACTCTTCCCAGACCTACTGGCCTTGACCACAGAAAGAAGCATTATTCACAAGTTGTTTCTCACAGCATTTGCAGATTAAAACTTGAAACATGAGAGAGACAGAAAAAAATAATAATAATATGATTAACAATTTATCATGTACGAGCAGTGACATTCATTTAATTAACATAAGAAAAAAAAATTATCTTACACTGGTCATGATTAATTGTCTTTGAAAAAGATGGGTAATTATAATTTGAATAAAAATGGGAAAAGATAACAAAGACAAAAGGAAATAATGAAAAGCAAATTAAAAGTCCATGGAAATGATACTAAAACAAATGACTAAATATGTGACGTTATGCCCCACAAGAAGGAGGGCAGACAGTCAGGAGAGACCAGGAGGTGGTAGTAACCAGGGGTGAATAGATGGTTTGTGTGGATGGAGACCAGATGATGCTCAGATGTTGAAAGTGGTAGCGCCTCACAGTGTGTTGCCAGAGAGAGGGGCCATGGTAGAGAGAGTCCCGTCGCCGCCATGAGGACACATGGAGGTGATGTGATGCTGCGGTGCAGAAGGAGAGGAGTGACACAGAGGACCTAGGTGGCCATGTCAGAGCTGCAGTGACAACCCCCTGAGATGGTAGCGGGGCGGGGGCTAGTCGGAGGCAAGGCCATGTCGAACCCAGGTGAAGCCGACTGTCTGATGGAGATCAGCGAGGCCGAATGCGATGACGTCGAGGGGAGGGAGGACCACAGTTGGATGAGTCAGGGTGACAGGTCGAGGTGGAACAGGGCGATCTGAGGCAGGAGGCGGAGCCACAGGATCACCATGCCCTGGAGGAGGTGGCTCACAAAAGGCCGGCGGTGTAACCACATCACTGAGAGGAGGCAACGGAGGCACAACGGGACTGATGGGAGACAACTCGCATGGGGTAGAAGACGTGGTTGGGGTCTGGGAAGAAGACTATTCAGAGGAACATTTAGAAGAGGAGGTGGGAGAGGACCAGCGAGTCCAAAACAGAATAATCAGGCTGATAAAGGGTTAAATTTAAATTATAGTTTAGGAAATCACTGTCAGTGACGGGCAGGTGGGCGGATCTCCTATACAAAGCCTAATCTCCCACACACTTCCTCTGCGAGGGATGGGAGTGCTAGCTCGCACACCTGGCACGTGGGGCATGTTCTGCCTCTCCACACAGTCGGTGGGTTTCTGGCTGAACACAGGTAGTATGGATCTCCAGACATCAAACAATGGCCTCCCTCCAGTCAAGTCCTTTCATGTCTGGATACTTGATGGTAATAGTCCCCAAACCAACACAGTGATTTGAGCATCTCTTTATCTAAACGTGAACACTCAGCAAGCAGGCAGAATTGCAGTGTGTATTCCTGCACGGGGTCTCCCCTGGCCAAAGCAGTAAATTCAACTGCTAATTCCATTTTTGGTTGGTTATTGTGCCATCTTTTAAGGAGCCCAAAGATGAAGGTGAGTCAAAATCAAAAGGTATTTATTAAAAACATAAACTCCAATATAGTGTGTCTACACACAAACAATAGCAGACAATGAACTGAGGAAACAGGAACTTAAGTATACAATAATAATGAACAAAGACTAACAGGTGTGATGATCAAATTAAATGCCATGGTAACTGATTAGAGCGGGAAAAGAGAACAAAGACAGCAGGAAATAATGAAAAGCAAACTTGAGTCCTTGAAAATGGAACTAAACAAAGAAAAAAACATGGCATGTCCTAAAATCAGTTATTTTACATAACTTTATATGTTTAATTATACACTCACCTAAAGGATTATTAGGAACACCATACTAATACTGTGTTTGACCCCCTTTCGCCTTTAGAACTGCCTTAATTCTACATGGCACTGATTCAACAAGATGCTGAAAGCATTCTTTAGAAATGTTGGCCCATATTGATAGGATAGCATCTTGCAGTTGATGGAGATTTGTGGGATGCACATCCAGGGCACGAAGCTCCCGTTCCACCACATCCCAAAGATGCTCTATTGGGTTGAGATCTGGTGACTGTGGGGGCCATTTTAGTACAGTGAACTCATTGTCATGTTCAAGAAACCAATTTGAAATGATTCGAGCTTTGTGACATGGTGCATTATCCTGCTGGAAGTAGCCATCAGAGAATGGGTACATGGTGGTCATAAAGGGATGGACATGGTCAGAAACAATGCAGGTAGGCTGTGGCATTTAAACGATGCCCAATTGGCACTAAGGGGCCGAAAGTGTGCCAAGAAAACATCCCCCACACCATTACACCACCACCACCAGCCTGCAAAGTGGTAACAAGGCATGATGGATCCATTCTGTTTACGCCAAATTCTGACTCTACCATCTGGATGTCTCAACAGAAATCGAGACTCATCAGACCAGGCAACATTTTTCCAGTCTTCAACTGTCTAATTTTGGTGAGCTCGTGCAAATTGTAGCCTCTTTTTCCTACTTGTAGTGGAGATGAGTGGTACCCGGTGGGGTCTTCTGTTGTTGTAGCCCATCCGCCTCAAGGTTGTGCGTATTGTGGCTTCACAAATGCTTTGCTGCATACCTCGGTTGTAACGAGTGGTTATTTCAGTCAAAGTTGCTCTTCTATCAGCTTGAATCAGTCAGCCCATTCTCCTCTGACCTCTAGCATCAACAAGGCATTTTCGCCCACAGGACTGCCGCATACTGGATGTTTTTCCCTTTTCACACCATTCTTTGTAAACCCTAGAAATGATTGTGCATGAAAATCCTAGTAACTGAGCAGATTGTGAAATACTCAAACCGGCCCGTCTGGCACCAACAACCATGCCACGCTCAAAATTGCTTAAATTACCTTTCTTTCCCATTCTGACATTCTGAATCTGACAACAACTTTTGTTGTTTTTAGGACATGCCATGTTTTTTTTCTTTCTTTGTTTAGTTCCATTTTCAAGGACTTTTAGTTTGCTTTTGTGATCATTCATATGTGATCACTCATATGTGATCATCTGATGGCTAACCCTGACCCTACATGCCAATCAAACTGTAAAATAACCTTGTTCCCTTTCAAGTAGGTACATATGTCCTCAGTTTCTCTACAAGGCGGTTGGATTTTGTTTTGTGTTTACCGCTGAAGCTTTCTGACTACATCTGCAGTGATGGAACCAACAAATGGTTTTTCATTATAATGCATTATGGGATTATTTTTAGTAGCATGGAAAACTTCAAAGACCAACAGTGGCCTGTTTTTTCTCTGATTATTCATGAAGGTCTCCTGAAAAGGAGCAGTGAAGGAGGACAGGACTTATTGCCATGACCTGATTACAGTTTGCTGCAGATGCCGATTTTACAGAATTTTCATATTTTGGCACAGGCGGTCGCCGTATCTTAAAGCATCTAATGGCTTGAAAAACAAGGCTTTTTTGATTACTTGTGGTGTAGCCAACCACAAAAAGTACAATGTATTTTATTCCACTATCAATCGGCTATTTTGAGTTCTAAAGATTGAGGACAAAGTTCTTTGCAATGATTATTAATTCATCACAGCCTCAGTTACAAGGCACTCAAGTTTAGCAACTAAATATAGGTCAGACAGAAAGGAAATGTCTAAAAACAAAATGTCCATGTGTCCCTACAAGAAATCTGAAGCTTCTTTAGAACATACCGAGGTCATTGCATTATTCATGGAGGCCTTAAAACTTTAAAACAATCCATTAATCCATTCATTCATTCATTTCCAAGATAAAAAAATAAAAAAATGTCAGAGGCAAAATGGTGATGCTGCGTTGAACGGCCAATGAGACTTCAGCTGCAGATTTAGATGCAAATTACCATTCTTTGTGAATTGTTACCCAGCGGTCTTCTGACAGACACATTAAAAGGAGGATAGACAACAACTCTCTACCCAAACCTCCTCTGGTTTTAGCCTTTCAGACTGAGAAGTTAAAACCCCTCATCGCCAGGGAGAGTGCTGTAAATCTGCGAGCGCTACCGCTGCAGAATACCCATAATTCAGAGGCAAGTGTTCATTCATCAAACCGCTCAATTAATAACCTTCCCTGAGAGCATAGCAGGGATTAATCAAGATCCTTCTCTGGTACGACACTGGAGGAATTTGAAAGATATCCTAACTTGAAAGTGGGAATATGATTCTTTTTCCGCAGATTTTCCCATGTACTCAATCTTTCTGGCATGTGGTCTTGCTAGAATCTGTGGTGATGAAAAACTGGAGGTCTACACCACAGTCCCGAGCTCTTATGGTACTGGGTCATCTTTGTATTTTCTCTTGATTCAATCAGAAAGCACAATCAGGACACAGCCATGAAGTGGCTGTGCGGATGATCAGGGTGAATCAAACCTTTTATGGACCACTTCTGAAACGGAATGATCCTCAGAAGTCTGCTTGGGGACAATGGAACCTTAATATCAAGTAAATGAAAGGAAAACCAAAAAATCCAAGGCCCTGCGATTCAATTCCCTTCAAAGATGAGGTCTATTTTCTCAAAGGCCATTTTCAAGGCCTCAGATAAAGAACAAGACAAATGAGTGTATTGTTCCAAAAACCTGTGAGCTTATTTGCTGTCTCCTTCCTAGAGAGGCCTGATAATAAAAATAGAGTAACACTTTATGTTACAGTGTCCTTTTTACATATGCTACCTGTACTTAACATAGTAATAACAGTAAATTATGCAAAATTGCATGCAACTAACCCTTAAACCAAACCCTAACCCTATAGTTCGTAGATGTTTTTAATTAATATTACTCAGTACTTAAATATGTAATTGCACTGTAACAATGAAACCGCAAAATGAAGTGTAAACAAAAACAGAACGAGATAAATGTCAGTCAGTTTGCCATGTGCAAGACAAGAAACAGTATCGGAAAGTGAACAGAACCCACTCCAAACATATCATTACATTATTGTACACACACACACACACACACACACACACACACACACACACACACACACACACACACACACACACACACACACACACACACACACACACACAGAGAGAGAGACAGCTGTGGTCCGAGCTTTAATTAAAGTGATTGCTTTCAGGGATATCTGGAGTTTGTTTTTTTGTTTTTTTTTGCTGTACTATTAAATACAGTGTAATTAACAGTTACTATTAATTAAAGTGTATTAAATCAGAAAAAAAAAAATTCATCAAACTGAGTGGAAACAGACGCTCAACATAAGCGTATAAAAAAAGTAAATCATTTCGTTTAGAAAGAAGGGAAGCCCAAACACAATAGAATGGAAACTAAACATAAAACCGATCCAAATACAAGATATAAACAATATATAATCCTCAAGAAATATGGCATGAGCTGCATTTTAGAGAGTATATTTTTGGAATACTTAAAATCTGAAAGACATGCATTTTATGCATTTTAATAGTATTTCTTAATAACGCTAACACAATATGAAAATAATACTTATACTCATTGTAAAATTCAGAAATAAAGTTTGTCGACAAATTGGCATGAGGCTACACCAATATTTAATGGTCAGATCAGGAATAAATAGTAGTAAATGTTTTGCTAAAAGTATTTATTAATTTTGGTTAACAATGATTTCTATATGAATAAAAAGTTAAAGAATGTCGTGTCATGTCTACAGTGTAATAAAGTTTTATGAGGTAATTTGTGGTAAACTCTACTAAACTAACTGGGTTTACTGAAGTAAAATATATTTAATACCATCGACTGCATTATACTGTAGGTTACAGCAATGAACCTCATTTTTAGTAGTCAGATAACACCGTAATGATGAACATATTCATTTTGGTTAATACTTTTTTATGTATTAGGAATGAGCATGAATTAGGAGTAAGTATATTTATAAAATCAACATTAACCTAGGATTAATAAATTCTGTACAATATTCTTGATACCTAATGCGTTAAAGGTTCACCCAAAAATGAAAATCACCCCATGATTTACTCACCCTCAAGTCATCCTAGGTGAATATGACATTCTTCTTTCAGACGAATACAGTCGGAGTTATATAAAAAAATGTCCTGGCTCTTCAGAGCTTTATAATGGCAGTGAATGGCAACCCAAAATTTGAAGCCTAAAAAAGTGCATTCATCCATTATAAAAGTAATCCACACGACTCCGGGGTTAATGAAGCAAATCGATTAAGAAGCCTTCTGAAGCGAATCGATGGGTCTGAAGTGAATCTTCCGGTGGACCACCTTCCGTATTCAACTTACGTGTAGCACCTTAGCGTAACTTAAAGTGTAGCGCCTCTTGCAGTTCAAATGTCTGACGTCATCATCGCGCCAGTTCATTTTTTTCCGTAAGTCGAATATGGAAGGTGGTCTGACGGAAGCTAGATATTTTACTTTATAAAGTGTTAAATATGGATATTTTTCTAACACAAACCCATCGGTTTTCTTCAGAAGGCCTTTATTAACCCGGAGTCGTGTAGATTACTTTTATAATGGATGGATGCACTTTTTTGGGCTTCAAATTTTGGGCTGCCATTATAAAGCTTGGAAGAGCCAGGGCATATTTAATATAACTCTGATTGTATTCATCTGAAAGAAGAATGTCATATACACCTAGGATGGCTAGAGGGTGAGTAAATCATGGGCTAATTTTCATATTTGGGTGAACTATCCCTTTAACTAATGTTAATGAATTGAATAGTGCTACAGAAATAGCTCCTTAAAGTCAACATGAATAACTTGAGGCAATGAATCATTCACAATAAGTCCAGGAACATGTCTTAAGAAAGTAAATAGGGTCAATTTTGATTTCATATTAACTTCAAGGTTACAACCACAAACATTAATCATTCCTTCTTTCAGATGACAGTAACCTGTGTTTTTTTTTTTTTGTGTAGAATGAATAAAACGAGCAAAACTCAGAAACCAAACAATCAAGAGATCTGTCTTAATTATTTCCAAATGGCAGGTTTTGCACTAATTAACCCTGAGAGATTATTTTAGCAATTTTCTTCATCAGTAGGTGTGCATTATATGTGCGAGCTTCAGCATTTATGCCGTTTTTATGTGAGATGAGTAACGGCCAAACCTCTTTTAACAGCCTCCCCCCACATTTCCAGCAGTGCATTATGGGAACTACACTAAGATGGGATCCCACATCATCAGACAAACCTGTCTTAACTGGCAGGCACATCAATCTCCCAGCACACGCATGTCATTGTTTAAATTGGGTTATTTAAATTCATTAAATACTGCAACGGCATGAACTGCCAACATCATTAGACTTGCAGATGATGTTGCTGCAGTGGTCTGGTCCTAATGGCCATGGATTTCACGTCTTTTAAAGCAGTGTGGGAATATTCTGCTCACACTGCTTGGCTGAATGAGTGATGAGTACTTGTGAAGGATATGAGAATAATATTTAAGGAGAATTAGTTTTGCATGAGCCCATTGGTCGGCTGCTGCTGACATGTCTTTTCAAACAAACTGGCCCTTAATTAGGTCCAAGCAAACAGTTGGCTACAGTAAATGTGGATCAGAAGTGTGTGCTCTGGACACATTAGACAAAGTTGGAATGTTTAATTCTGGCTAATGTGAAATGAAAAATGTTCACTTCAAAATCTTAGAACAGCAATCAATTTTAGACCCAGCAATTCATTTTTGTCCTGCATATAGGGATTTTTTTCTGAAATCATACATGCATATAGATACTGTAATACACTATAATATATACATTTAAAAAAGTTTGACCTATTTTACTTCTGCAGTGGTTCTCAATCTGTAGGTGCTGAAAAAAAGAAAGCTAAATGCAAATAATACAATGCAACTAATCATATATTTATGCATAAAAAATTCTATATTTTCTATATTAGGTTGACATTAAAGGCTCTACTCCAATCAAATTCAGCTGAAAACCTTCAGCTCAGTGCTTTCACCTATTAGGAAGACATTACACATGAAGGTGAAGAAAGTAAATATGTATCAATATTTCTATGACATGAGATGAAAAAAAATTTGACACTATAGCCACAGGATCTTTGGGGTGGCACCCGGCGTGTTTCCACCACATAGACCATAAAAAAATATGGACGACACGACTTCATTCTCTTCCGCTGAAGAAAAGTGAAGCTGCCGGAGGTCCGAATATGGCGCTGACATCTTGCGCAGATTTGGGACCGAGTCTGCGCAGTGACCTCCGGGACCGGAGTCTGCGCAGTAGAGAGCAGGAAGTAGAGGCGCAATATCAGAATCCCGCCCCCACACTCTCGCAGATGCAGATCAATTCATTATGTCAGTGTGAAATACACAGGTATGGAAATGTAGAAATTAAAGCTAAAGCTCCAATCTCCTCCCGAATATCCCGGAAAAAGTCAGTTGGTGCTTCAGTGACAACTTCACTCAGAGAAGCCGTCAATCTCAGCTGTCACACCCCCCGTTTTATAGCATCAAATAACTAACTAAAACCAAACTTATTTAAAAAACTAACACTTGAAATGAAATCAGCATGATAAAAACTGCCTAAAATAACAGAAACCAACTTTGGGAAAAAATTATATGAAGTGTAATTTGATTGTTTAGTTTGTCTGGCGTCCATTAGAATACGTGGAGGGGCGGGGTTTATGAGCTATGCTGGGACCACCTGGGGGCGATCGAGACGAGTCAGGCTTCAGTTTTTAACACGAGTGCGGCAGGCTTGTTCCACTGCAGGGAACAGGGTCTTCATGAAGTTCCAGGTAAAAATTTCCCCCTCAGAAAGGCCCTGCTCGCGAGGTAGTACGTTTTCAAAGTTCAGGAGCTTTTGGGGGTGGGATTTGGGTGCTGAACATGCTGATTGGTTGTCTTCACGCAGCATTTTGATTGGTTGACTCCACACAGCATGTTATATCAACCACCATTTTTAAAAGCCTGTTGCGGTGCATGCAGTAAGAGTTGTTTGCAATCAACAATGGAGTTTAAAAAATACGAACGATGGACCGACGACAAGGTTCAGGCTTTATTAAGCTTATATGCGGAGGATGAAATCCAGCAGGAACCGGAAAGTCGCACACAGTCATACGTCACAGAGTAATCTTCACAGTACTTTAGACCGCGATGGAAACGCAGACAGCAACAGGTCTGGGGGAAAAAAGTTCCTGGGACAAATTGTTCTGGGTAATTTCGGTGGAAACAGGGCTTATGTATTAAAGGGTTAGTCTGCCCGTGTCTTTGTGTTCTTGTGAACATTTGTGTCATGTTGGCGCGTGGGAATGCTCAGAGATGGGCTGCATCCAAAATCGCATACTTCCCTGCTATATAGTAGGCGAAAAACAGTATGTGACAAAGGAAGTATGTCCGAATTCACAGTACTCATAAAAGAGTAGGCAAAAACTAACCGAATGACCCACTACTTCTGGCGAGATTCTGAAGTGTGCATATGATAGACACATTTCGGATGCAGCCATGGCCTTATTATTGAGAGATACGAAGGTCGTTGGCTCTTCAATTGGAGGAAGCATAACAGCTAACTTGGATCATGTGTGCCTTGATAACCAATCACATTACAGCCTTGAAATTCATTCAGAGTTGTGCGACAGTCAATCACTGTTTGCACAATTGTCTGTGACTTCTATTATAAAACAGTATTTTTTTTGCTGTAAACTATAAAAATAGATAAATCCAAAAAAAAATTTTTTGTTGTTGTTGTTGCTGGGTTATGAAAAAAATTATAATAATTTATTCAAGTAGTATAAAATAACTTTAAATGATCTATTCCTCTTGCCTTTTTAAATGTGCCCATCAGGAGAGAACATGTCTGCTGGTGTTCTGTACAAAAAAATCCAATAATTTCCTGACCTCTCGTGCTAGTCGAAGAACTTCTATTGTACGTTTCAGTGGATGTAAGATGCTGGTTAAAGAGGACAATAAACCGCTGACCCAAATTTTCTGCAAAAATAGCTTTGAATCTCCTGTGAAGCCACGCATGGGACCCTTGGATTGCAGAAGAGTCTGAGACATGTTGCAGTTATCGAATGACTCAATACAATAGAGGGCAACACTGCCAGGCTTTGTGCTGTTCATTTCCAATACCCTGCTGTTTAAGTGAATAAAAGAGTTCCAAAGAACAACATTTTCACTGTCATGTGAAAGCAGAAATGTGTTTTGAAACAGGGTTCCCTTTCAGTCGGTCACGTTCGACGTACGTCTATATATATGTAGTATACAATCAAATAAAAAATTATTCAGACACCAGATTTTTACTAGTTGGTGCAGGACACTATAGTTCATTTATGTAAGTGAGGATAGCAAAATAAAGTAAACTGTGACATATTATACCCAAAAACATCGGGCCCAAAATTATCCAGACACTTTGAGCTGACCATGTTTTGCTTAAGTGTTTTGTCTTTAATTGCTAATGCGACCTTTTACACCACAGACTGAACTAAATGAAGCATTGCTTGGTCATTGGTTGACCTAAATTGGTATTATCTAATTGTGTACTTAAATTGAACAGCTGACAGCTGATTGGTTGATTGTAATCTATTAGATTCCTTTCCAGGGCTGTTGCTAGTGGGGTGAAAGGTGGTGACAATTATAGGGGCCACTGCCCAGGGGGCCCACTAAATCCAGTAGTTATGCTATATATTCCCCTACTTTTATGAATCATTATAATGTATACATTTGTATGCCTGGGAGTGAATGAAAACCACAAAAACATGCTAGCTAAAGAAATTTTCCAAATGTCTTCTCTCCCCCCTCCCTAAAAATAGTTTAGTCTGATGGTTAATTAGTGAACAGAACCAATCAGTTGAGGCTGCTCCCAGTAGAAGTGAAACTGACTGAAAATATTGAGATAAAAATATGGGTACCAGTAACATTTTTCTGGGAGGCCAGAAAAATTGCTTTATCAGTCTATCAAAATTTAACAAGACAGGTTAGTGCACTGTAGCCAGGGAGTCAATGTGATGGGTGCCGTGCCCCGATCTTTTCGCTGCTTGATTTACTTTCGGCAGAAAAGGACACTAAATAAGAGCCGCCACCCGCGGCACGCACTCTGGTACTGTCACATCTCTGTATACCTGCACAGCGCGCACCGCCCGAACAAGTCCCCATCTTTTGTGCTATTATGTATTTGTTGGTGCATAAAACATGCAGAACAAATAGATATGTGTGTACATTACAGACTTGCGGCTGCTGATGTGATATTTTTAAGAATGCTGTAAGGGTGGATCCTCTACAGCGGTTCTGACTGCAGGGTTGCCGAATGACTAAAGAAACGTTATCAGCAAGATGATAGAAAACTGTACATTTCTTGTCTTTACCACCCACTGCAGCTTATACCAACGACGGAAATAAGCGCAGTTACAATAGCTAAACATGTGGGAGAGCGTGGCTATAATGTGACTATATTGTATTGCAATAGGTAACACTTCAAAGTCAATACCAAATCAAAACTAGTTAGCACATCATTTGTAGTTGAAAGAATTTAATGACAAAATCTAGTTATGGTTACACTTAAAATAGTTACAAAATAAATGTATGAGATGATGAAAACTTATACCATTAATCGTACCCAGCATGAATGTTACCTGAGAGAGAGAGAGAGAGAGAGACAAGGGAGAGAGAGACAAAGAAGAGAAGAGAGCAAAGAAGAGAAGAGCCAAAGAGAAGGCCCCCAAGAAGAGAGAGCCAGAGAAAAAAAGAGCCAGAGCAACAGTTACAATCTTCTTTTATCTATTCCTTGACCATGTGACTGAAACCCTAACGTGAGCCATTCAAACTGACCAATCAGACCAAACTTCCCCCACGGTGTTACAGGTGTGACACACATTTGGCCTACAGGCCTTCAGCATTTCTTTGTCTTTAGGAATTCCAAATGGCCCTCCTGGAGAGAGATGGGGGTTGAAAACAGTAAAGCAAATGTCTTTGTTCATTTTACAAAATCAAATATCTTTGATTATTTTCAATTCTTTCAATGCTGTCAAGAAAACGGCTATACAAATATCAGTTGCTATTGATGGATGCATTTATTAGCTTTATTTAATAAAATAGCACATTATCTTCATCAAAAATTAAGACAGTGAGAAACTTAACAGGCTTTGTTTTACATTTTACTGCATTAATTTAAATTTCTGAATATTTATCTCAGCTATTAGACATCAGACTGACTGGAAATACATTGTATATAGGCCTGTTATATACTGTCAGAAAAAAAGGTACAATGCTGTCACTGGGGCAATACCCTAAGGTACAAAAGTGAAAAGGTACATCTTTGTACCTTACTCACCCCTAAATGGTACATATTAGTACCTTAAAAGGTACATATCAGTACTTTAAGAGTGCGGATTAGTACCTTAAAGGTACATATTAGTACCTTTTCGGTTTTGTACATTTACATTTATGCATTTGGCATTTTTTTGTCAGTTCTTGCTTTCCCTGGGAATCAAACCCATAACCTTGGCGTTGCTAGCGCCACGCTCTTATTGGTTAATGCCATAGTTTTGATATAATATTTATATACAACTTGCATATAAGTAAAAGCAATAATTTTTATTAGCATTTATTTATTTTTCTGTTTTGTTAGAAACAGGTGCCTTATAGGCCCATCGTATATTATATATACGAGTGGAGGGTGTTGGGGGCCCACATCAATGTTTTTTTAGGGGGCCCAGAATTCCAGCTACAGCCCTGTACCTTTCTATCAGTTATCTGACATTATCAAGATGAATTTGTTCTGACACAGTTTAACTCTGAGTTCTTGTCATATTTTATTACCATTTTTTAAACTATAGCGAATAAACTTTGTTCTCCTTTTTTGAGTGGTCTCTTCAAGATATCTGATCCTCTCCCCCGAAACCAGGTGTTTATGTGGCAAATATTTACAACCATTTTATTCTGGTCTGGGTATTTAAGGAAAGGTGATTTAAGGAAAATTCTGTAGCCAGAACCTCCATGCGGTGATGTGTCAGTGTCTTAAAGACACTCCTGTGCCAGATATGATGACTCTTTGAATCTATTTTCATATTATTTTATAATTGTGTTTTATATTTTATGCTGATCAGTTGTGTACCATAGATTCTTGTTTAATTATTTAAATTCTGTCTGGTCAAAATAAATGTTAATCTTAATTTATTCTGTATCATTCTGAAATCATTATTTTAGTAATGACCAATGAGGAGTAAGAGGTATTTCCATAAATCTCTGCCAGGATAGATCATACTGACGACCCAACGAATGGAGCACATCCGATTTTTGACTATCACTGTAGAATTATAAATAAATCAAGTAGAAAAAATAAATAAATAAATAAAAATAAATAAAGAAGTGGAATAAAATAAGTGAAATAAACTGTGCAGTGAGTAAACTGTAGCCTTATAAATATGTGGTTAACAAATGTATAAAGAGTATAATGTGCAAACAGGTTTATAACAGGTTGTTACACAGTAACAACGAGAACAGAAAGTGCAGTGCAATGTCAGTATGTTTATCCTGAAGTGAAGTCACATGGTGTTAAGTGACTGAGTTCAGGAGTCTGATGGCCTGGGGGAAGAAGCTCCTCCTGAGTCTCTTGGTTTTGGCCATCAGGCTTCGGAAGCGCTTACCAGATGGCAGCAGCGTGAAATGAGGGTTTGCAGGGTGATTAGAGTCCTTGATGATTTTAGTAGCTCTGCCTTTGCAGCGTTTGGTGTAGACGTCCTGCAGAGACGGGAGAGCTGACCCTGAGATACGCTCGGATAAGCGCACGACTCTTTGCAGGGCTTTGACTGGTGCTGTTCTCATACCACGCTGTGATGCACTGAGTTAAATAGTCGCTCTGCCCGCGTGTCCGTGAGCTAATGTAATAGCGAACGTCAAGTCTCTGTGCGACTCTGGATCCCGTGAACAAATATTTGAAAATAAGAGATACTGAGAAAAAGCAATGATCTAAATTAAATCACAACTAATCTTATGATCAGCTGTAAACGTAACAAATTTAACAAAGTCACATACAATTGTCAGATTAAATTATTAATAGTGTCAGAGTTAGAATTAGATACCCACATTTTAATAAATTAAGTGAACTTCACAGAAACGCTGAAAAGGCATACACGCAGAATTCCTTCAACCACGCCGTTGGATTCTGTTGTTGGACGGCTGGAGCTTACAAAAGTCATTTGTAGTAGGGGAGCGCGGGGCACAACCTAACGCGGGGTTAGCTGTAACACGCACGGTTTAACACTTTCCACACATGCCAGGATGATGAAACTTTGTGTATTTACTAGTTACCATATCAACATTATTTAGAGAAAAAATTGCGCCAAAATTAAGAAATGTTTGGAAGATATCACTAAACATTTAATTAACAATAGCAAAAGTACATTTCTTAAATTTATTTTTCATCTCTGTTTTTTGTGTTTATTTAAAATAAGACAAATCTGATATTATTGTAATCTTGTATCTGTTATTTAACAGTTGAGATTGTTCTATAATGCTGATCTAACAGCAGAAGACACGAGCCGCGGTTTAAATCCCAGTTGTGCAGGCGGGGCATGTTGTCACACTGCGTTACAATGAGCCCCTATTAGAACTATGCTATTATATTCTATGCTTTTATGAATTCTTTTGAGAAACCATGAGAAAAGGGTGAATAAAGACTGAGAGTCAATGTTCAGAAATTATTCATTATTATTATGTTTTGAACTATGCTGTATAGCTGTATTTAGCAATGTGTTTGTTGTCAAACTCAAAAATGCCATTATTTAAAAAAAATGAATAATTGTATTTTATTGACAACATATTTTAGTTTGTCTTGTATTTGTTTTATTTTTATTATTATATCAGGTAACATTTTAAGCTGTCATATGCTCATGTTACAATATGCCCCTCACATGTTACAATGTACCCCACCTATGGGGCATGTTGTCACATTTCACTTCCATTCTTCAGGGTAAATCAATAAAAAAAGTATACACTGTATTAATGAAACAAAACCACATAATTGTACTAGACATGTGAAATTAATGTGGGAAAAAATAAATACTCTGAACCCCATGGATTTACACAAACTGAGAAAGTCAAAAAGCGTTAGGTTGTGCCCCGCTCTCCCCTATGCCATCCAAACATACCTAAAGTCGTTCGCTATGTCAAAATTCTTGTATTATACTGTACATTAATATTATATTATAATTAATATAATATAGGAAACAAGAGAAAAATTCTAAAAATTTAAGGACCATATTTAAAAGAACCCTGAACACTCTAAAACGATTCCTGTCACTAATGTTCACCATTAAATTCAGTTTGGGGAAGAATTCACAGTTTAAGTTTCATCATGAACTTTTCACCCCTCCATGAGGCGCACAGCTGCCAGACACAATTCACTCCAAATAAAAATTCAGTTTGCTTCAGTACTATAGTACCAGCTCTCACATCCACTCCACTGACACCAGCGGCCCTTCCACACAAATGAGATCCAAGATTACAGCTCTGCTCTGACAGACAGACCAAAGACACGCTACATGCTACACAAGTCTGGTTTTACTCCTCCTGCTCTGAGTAAACACAATTGATTTTTCCAAGAACCACTGAAGATACTAATGGACGCCACTGATCTGACATGTGCAGACATGTCCATGAACACCATGTCTATACTTGAAGCAAACAATGTAAAAAAGTGCACAAGTTCGATCTAGTTTTGACTTTAATTTGTTAGACAATGGATTTGTGCTTGAATCTATATAGCTACTATACAGGTGCTGGTTATATAATTAGTCAATATCATCAAAAGGTTGATTTATTTCACTAATTCCATTCAAAAAGTGAAACTTGTATATTATATTCATTCATTACACACAGACTGATATATTTCAAATGTTTATTTCTTTTAATTTTGATGATTATAACTGACAACTAAGGAAAATCCCAAATTCGGTATCTCAGAAAATTAGAATATTGTGGAAAGGTTGAATATTGAAGACACCTGGTGCCACACTCTAATCAGCTGATGAACTCAAAACACCTGCAAAGGCCTTTAAATGGTCTCTCAGTCTAGTTCTGTAGGCTACACAATCATGGGGAAGACTGCTGACTTGACCGTTGTCCAAAAGACGACCACTGACACCTTGCACAAGGAGGGCAAGACACAAAAGGTCATTGCAAAAGAAGCTGGCTGTTCACAGAGCTCTGTGTCCAAGCACATTAATAGAGAGGCCAAGGGAAGGAAAAGATGTGGTAGAAAAAAAGTGTACAAGCAATAGGGATAACCACACCCTGGAGAGGATTGTGAAACAAAACCCATTCAAAAATGTGGGGGAGATTCACAAAGAGTGGACTGCAGCTGGAGTCAGTGCTTCAAGAACCACTACGCACAGACGTATGCAAGACATGGGTTTCAGCTGTCGAGCCACTCTTGAACAACAGAGCGTCAGAAGCGTCTCGCCTGGGCTGAAGACAAAAAGGACTGGACTTCTGCTGAGTGGTCTAAAGTTATGTTCTCTGATGAAAGTCAATTTTGCATTTCCTTTAGAAATCAGGGTCCCAGAGTCTGGAGGAAGAGAGGAGAGGCACACAATCCACGTTGCTTGAGGTCCAGTGTAAAGTTTGTACAGTCAGTGATGGTTTGGGGTGCCATGTCATCTGCTGGTGTTCATCCACTGTGTTTTCTGAGGTCCAAGGTCAACACAGCCGTATACCAGGAAGTTTTAGAGCACTTCATGCTTCCTGCTGATGACCAACTTTATGGAGAAGCAGATTTCAATTTCCAACAGGACTTGGCACCTGCACACAGTGCCAAAGCAACCAGTACCTGGTTTAAGGACCATGGTATCCCTGTTTCTTAATTGGCCAGCAAACTCGCCTGACCTTAACCCCATAGAAAATCTATGGGCTATTGTGAAGAGGAAGATGCGATATGCCAGACCCAACAATGCAGAAGAGCTGAAGGCCACTATCAGAGCAACCTGGGCTCTCATAACACCTGAGCAGTGCCACAGACTGATCGACTCCATGCCACGCCGCATTGCTGCAGTAATTCAGGCAAAAGGAGCCTTGTACATGCTCATACTTTTCATGTTTCATGATTTCTAAAAATCCTTTCTTTGTATTATTAATAAAGTAATATTCTAATTTTCTGAGATACTGAATTTGGGATTTTCCTTAGTTGTCAGTTATAATCATCAAAACTAAAATAAATAAACATTTGAAATATATCAGTCTGTGTGTCATAGTGAAATTATATATTGGGCTATAATGAATATAATATACAAGTTTCACTTTTTGAATGGAATTAGTGAAATAAATCAACTTTTTGATGATATTCTAATTATATGACCAGCACCTACTACTGTTCAAAAGTTTGAGGTTGGTAAGATTTCTTAAAGGCACACTATGTATTTTTTCACCGCTAGAGGTCGCCTATTCAAAATAAAGGCATAGCTTGATGACAGTGAGATTGAGCGTGGAATTTTGGGAGTTGTTGTCTTCACCTCACAGCCGGTGGAAAAGAATCGTGATAGGACTCGGGCAGAAATCATGTTCATGGATGATATTATTAACGTTACTGTAGTATGAAGCAGAGCAGGGCTGAGGGCCGTGGTGCTGGATGAGGTCACTGAAGCGATTGGTAATGAGAGACGAGCGTGACACACGGCTCGAGAGCAGCAGAACTTTTATTATGCCACAGTTGCCGCTTCCACTTCTTACGGTCATGCGTATATGGGGTAACGCAGCGCTGTTTTATCATGTTACATACATTTGAGTGTGTTGAAAATGATGTTATAACGTTACTCTGTGCGTTCCCTCCACGGCTGCTATGAGATACTTGTTGCACACTGCAGTAAGCTATAACAATAGAATATCATATTAATAAATGCCGGATGGCTTGTGTTGCTAAATGGCATGCAATTAATTTTAAACATATTGTATGATGGAGAAAATGCTGTATTACTGTACAATAATTCAAATATTGCATGAAGAAAATCCTCCGAAGCGATCAGCGTCTCCTTCCACTGAAGATCATGCACACGATCATGCCTGAAGAAACATTATGTCAGATTTCATAGTGAAATTGCATTGGCTCTCTTATGTCTCGTGACCAATTGCGTCATTACATCAGCTTTGATTGTAAAATGCCATTGGCTCTCGTGTGTCTCGTGACCGATCACGTCATGCTAAAGAATCGGGTGTATAATTTGAATGAGATATGAATGAGTGCATTCATGGAGCAGTGGGATCATCATTTCAGCGATTAAAACATTAAGATCAACTCTGTTCTTTACATGAAGATATCGTATGACTTCAGAAGACTTGGAATGCAGCACTTTTATACTGTTTTTGGTCAGTTTTTGCAATAAATACCTGTGACTACTTTTTTATTTGCCTGATACGTGTTTTATATTGGTTGCTCCAAAATATAAAAGTAGCCTAAAGAAATTCATAAAATCATGTCTACTTTTACAAATGCAAAGAATTAAATGCGTCTTGATCTGACACATTGGGCAAACAACTGAAATCAATTGGAATAAATGGAATAAATACCTTTATGACGCAGAAGGCACTTGACCATGCTTCGGTTTTTGACGCCTTGGGAGTGAGAATGGGTTGCACTGTTCAGTTTTTGAATATTTTAATCAAAAAATCTTACATATTGTGCCTTTAATGTTTTAAAGGAAGTATCCTAGGGGCTGTTTACATAACACCATTTTTAAACTATAAATGTAAAATCTTTTATGCATTTTGGCCGTTCACTTACACGACAACAGCATCTTGAGGGCCTGAGAATGCGTTGTCTGCACGAGAAAAAAAAAAAACTCACAAAAAGTTTTTTTTTGTACATCGTTGACGTCGGGCTGCATTTATTTGACCAAATATACAGTAGAGTTTTGAAATATTATTACAATTTAAAATGACTATTTTCTATTTGAATATATCTGAATATATGCTGATTTGGTGCTCAAGACTTATTATTATTATCAATGTTGAAAACAATTTACAATTTGTGATATTTTTGTCAGAATTCTTTGATAAAGAATAGAATTTATTTGAAATAGAAATCTTCTGTAACTTTCATAATAAATGCCTTTCTGGTCAATCTGATCAATTTAATGCATCCTTGCTAAATAAAAGTGTTAATTTCTTTAAAAAAAAACAAACAAAAAAAAACTAATTTGAATGGTACGTATAGTTTTGTCTTTGGGATGTTGACTTTATTCATCAAACTCTTTTGTTGCCTACCGATTCTGCATGCATCAGTTATGTTACACCACATAAATATTACACAATGTAGAGGTTGACATGAGCATCACGACATGAGCAATGATTTGTGGTCTAAGTAATGGGAAAGAGAGCGAGGGAGCGACAACGAGAGGTCCAGACTAGTTGTGATTCAGTGCTGAATTTGTCACCCTGTAACTGATCCGTCTCAGACACATTCTGTGGGTCTGGCTCCAGCGCAGCAACAGAAGTCACCTTGAAGCTCGGTTTCCTGCACAGCTGCACTGTAGAGAACTACACATGAAAACAAGACTGAGGCAATTTATCTGCACTATGACAGTCGTGATTATCTATAACACCTATACAAGAGAGAATAAAGATGTTAGGACCAGTCAACAACAGTTGTGTTGTATCATTCAATGAGAATCCTGATCAATAGGTGCAATAGGTGATATTCTGGATGTCGGTGTATCTCAGAGAGCCCTGCATTTTTAAAGAGTGTTGTAGGTGTAGGTGTAGTGTGAGGGTAGATATTGACTTGTGTAGGGTGTGTTGAATTGACTCTGACTTAGAGGAGCTGTCCCTGAAGGACACACCATAAAGCAGATGGTCAGCAAAAATGCAGCGATTCGGTGTGACACACACACACACACACACACACACACACACACACACACACACACACACACACACACACACACACACACACACACACACACACACACACACACAGCTGGTATGCTAAGCGCACAAACCAATCACAAAATGAAGAGAAATTATTTTGGAGAGATAATGAGAAAGTCCTGCTGAGCTCAGAAGTCTTAACTATTAACATGATGTGCGATCAAAAGATTTTGGTCTGAAAAAAAATAGACACTTAGACAATTTCATAATTGGTTCTAATACCTTTTTCAGTCACACAACTCTAGAAAGCACAGGCTGAGATCCTTTAAACGCAATCCCCATCAATCACATCATTACCGCATAGCAGCCAATGAGATTGCTTGCTCAACATTTAAATATTCTGGTTCAGTGTTTGCTGTAGGCTGCAGCACATTATCAGAGTTCCTCTGAAGCCCTTCACCTCCCACAGCTCCACCTGCCTAGATCTGCTATGGGATATATACACAGACCAGGCATAACATTATGACCATTGACAGGTTAAGTGAATAACACTGATTATCTCTTCATCACGGCACCTTTTAGTGGGTGGGATATATTAAGCAGCAAGTGAACATTTTGCCCTCAAATTTGATGTGTTAGAAGCAGAAAAAATGGGCAAGCGTAAGGATTTGAGCGAGTTTGACAAGGGCCAAATTGTGATGGCTAGACGACTGGGTCAGAGCATCTCCAAAACTGCAGCTCTTGTGGGGTGTTCCCGGTCTGCAGTGGTCAGTATCTATCAAAGTGCTCCAAGGAAGGAACAATGGTGAACCGGCGACGGGGTCATGGACGGTCAAGGCTCATTGATGCACGTGGGGAGTGAAGGCTGGCCCGTGTGGTCCGATCAAACAGACAAGCTACTGTAGCTCAAATTGCTCAAGAAGTTAATGCTGGTTCTGATAGAAAGGTCAGAACACACAGTGCATCACAGTTTGTTGTGTATGGGGCTGCATAGCTGCAGACCAGTCAGGGTGCCCATGCTGACCCCTGTCCACCGCCGAAAGTGCCAACAGTGGGCACGTGAGCATCAGAACTGGACCACGGGGCAATGGAAGAAATTGGCCTGGTCTGATGAATCACATTTTCTTTTACATCACGTGAAACCTTGGGTCCTGCCATCCATGTGGATGTTACTTTGACACATACCACCTACCTAAGCATTGTTGCAGACCATGTACACCCTTTCATGGAAACGGTAATCCCTGGTGGCTTTGGCCTCTTTCAGCGGGATAATGCACCCTGCCACAAAGCAAAAATGGTTCAGGAATGGTTTGAGGAGCACAACAACGAGTTTGAGGTGTTGACTTGGCCTCCAAATTCCCCAGATCTCAATCCAATCGAGCATCTGTGGGATGTGCTGAACAAACAAGTCCGATCCATGGAGGCCCCACCTCGCAAAAAGGATCTGCTGCTAACATCTTGGTGCCAGATACCACAGCACACCTTCAGGGGTCTAGTGGAGTCCATGCCTCGACGGGTCAGGGCTGTTTTGACGGCAAAAGGACCAACACAAAATTAGGAAGAATGTCATAATGTTATGCCTGATCGGTGTATTATTCAGCATATCTTACATGCTCACAGCAAAGTGTCTGAGTATCTATTATCAGTAGCAAATCCATACTTGCTCTGCAGCAGCGTAGCAGATCTAGTCCGCCAAGACTGAATACATTAACATTGCCATATTCAATAACAAGTCAAAACAATTTCGAGAGTTGTCATGATTGAAATAACCAAACAATTTAGTATAGCCCTTTAGTATAACAAAATTAAGAGCAAAGGTGAAAAGTGAAAGTGACATCAAGTATAGATCAAGTATAGTAACCCATACTCAGAATTTGTCCTCCACATTTAACCCATCCAAATTAGTGCACACACATTGTTTTAATGTTTAAATTATGTTTTATCTTTGTTTGTTATCACCATTGTGCTAACAATGGGAAATTGAGTTGTCGTCTCACAAAGAAACTAAATGAGTAGTGTTTTTCTGGCAAGGTTTTTAGCTATTGTTTACATGCAGTAGACATAAATCATACAGTTTTCACATTTCAACTTAATCATGACTATTTGCTTCTGCCATGATTCTTTAATAGAGCACAACAGTTGGGTTCCAGAAGTAAAAATCCCATTTAAATAATAAACAATTTGAAACATAACACTTTTTTAAAAAATGGTGAATTTTTAAGAAATTAAAAGGGTCATGAACTGGCTCTTTTTTTTATATATATATACTGTTGTTTGAGGTCAACTTATGACGTTCGCGTGATTTTTATATTCAAAAACATCATAATGAATAAGTAATAGGCTATTTTCTACCCTGGTTTTGAGCCTCTCTCATGGAACGCTCATTTTTATGGGACTTGGAAGTAAACGCCCACGGCTAGGATTGGACAGGCTGCATATTATAATGAGTTCCGGCTCCCCCGTTAGTATGCGTGAGGAATTGTTTTGAAAACGTGTGGAAAAATGGCAACTGGAATGATTCGCCCACAGTACTCGCGAAGTGTCTTTATCAAACTGGGACTCAGCACATCGATGTGCAACTGGTTGCTGGACTTCCTGACGGGAAGACCTCAGGCAGTTCGGGTCGGCAGTAACTCATCCAGCTCCATCATCATGAACACTGGAGCCCCTCAGGGATGTGTGTTGAGCCCCCTCCTTTTCACTCTGCTGACACATGACTGCACACCCATAGACAACAGCAATCTCTTCATCAAGTTTGCGGATGACACGACCGTAGTTGGTCTCATTAGCAACGATGATGAGACGAACTTCAGGAGCGAGGTGAGCCGCCTGGCCAGGTGGTGTGGCGACAACAATCTCTCTCTGAACGTGGAGAAGACGAAGGAGATTGTTGTTGACTTCAGGAGAATGCACACCCAGCACGCTCCTCTGACCATCAACGGTGTGACCGTGGAAAGGGTGAGGAGCACCAAAGTTCTGGGTGTACATATCACAGAGGACCTCTCCTGGACCGCCAACACCACAGCACTGACCAAGAAAGCACAGCAGCGACTCTACTTTCTCCGCAAGCTGAGAAGAGCCGGAGCCCCAGCCCCCATCATGCGCACCTTCTACAGAGGCACCATCGAGAGCATTCTGACCAGCTGCATCACTGTGTGTGTGGTACGGCGCCTGCAACGCATCCTGCCGTAAAGCACTTCAGCGCATAGTGAGAGCAGCTGAGAAGATCTTTGGTGTCTTTCTCCCACCCCTCCAGGACATTTATAACTCCCGCCTCTCCCGCAAAGCCCTCATCATTGCGAGAGACCCCACCCACCCATCGCACAGCCTCTTCAGTCACCCCCCAGTTCTCCTCCCTTCATCTACCTCATTATATTGTCTCTCTGAGGAATTGGGCTCCCCTCTTACAGACTCTTTTTTTTTGCACACACTCTTATCATTTTATTTTATACCTGCACTGACTTAAATCTGAAATTGTTACTATTGTTTGCACTATTTGCCAACGCCACTTTACCTCTATAATTCGCTTTATCCATCTTTTTTTAATCTTTCTTCTGTTGTTGTTACTGTTAAACTTTTGTTGTTATTGTTAGGCACCTAGGGTCTGAGAGTCATAGAATTTCAATTCTCTGTATGTATGTACTGTACGTATGGCAGAACTGACAATAAAGCTGACTTTGACTTTGACTTGACTTGACTTTGACTCAAACAAACACAATGATTTATCTCTCATCCACCCGCGATTGATTGGAATGTTATTTTTTATTACCTTGGCCCGCCCGATCGGTGGATATAACCACGAACCGTGCATCACACACACACACACACACACACACACACACACACACACACACACACACACACACACACACACACACACACACACACACACACACACACACACAGGCACGCACAAGCCTCACTGCAGTCAGACAAATCAGCATGATCAAAACTTCTGTGATTGTATTTTTCCTTCAAATATCAAGTCAAGAGAGTGAACAATGCACACATAAGAAAGGAATGTTATTTCACTATTTAAGATAGCCCGTCGGCAGGCCGGTGATACGTTTTGGTAGCCCGTCTGGAAAACACATACCCCCGGGACGTTGGGCTTTGCGAGCCCCCTGGCATATACATGTCCGAGTCTGATACCGAATCCCAGCACAATGAACCAACAACACTTCAAATACAGGATTCTCCAGCTTGTGACAGCGTGCTAAGGTATATTCTGTTAGACATGTACACACAATCAATAGATCTATATCAAACGATCTGTAACAATGCAATACTATCACATATAAAAAACATTTTTACTCACATTAATGTGTTGCTTCATTCATTCATGTAATCTCATCCTGTCTGCAAATCCAGACTCTTGTTTACAAACGAATCCGTGATCAGAAATGAAGGAACAAACACACAATGTCTTCCCCACGTGAGCTGGATATCCATTAAAAATAAAGTTCATCCATGCATTCATAATACTGGAATCCGAATGAAGCTTATGCGGTATGTTTATTGCTTAGAAGTTCGATCCGGTTTAGCTTCACGTAGGCCTATGTTATTTATCTATAACATGCCATGCACAAATTGGTGGCCGGGGCTACATAATCAGGCGTACTTCTTCTTCCATTAAGGTGGTGTTTCACCACACTCTGATGTCACAGCTTGGCACATTCTGAGGTCAAGTGTTTGCTGGGCCTGCTGTCAATAAAAGCTTTTCTTTGACTAACAAGGAAGTTTTCAGCTCCGAAACTTACAGTATATTTTTATATCACAATTAACTTATATATATCAAAGGCTGAATGAAAAGTTGATTTCTCAATTCATGACCCCTTTAATACTTCTATTCAGCAGGGCCACATTAATCAACTGACAGTAAATGCTTTGTACTTTTGATCTATTTCAAACAAATGCTCTTCTTTTGAACATTCTATTCATCAAAGAATATAGAAGATAATAATAATAAATGTCTCTTGAGCCCCAAATCATCATATTAGAATGATTTCTGACCAATAATGTGACACTAAAGTACATTCAGCTTTGCCACTGCATATTTTAAAATATATTAAAGTAGAAAATAATTATTGTATAATATAATATTTCACAATATTACTGTTTTTACTGTATTTACAATAAAATACATGCAGCCTTGGTCAGCATATGAGACAAAAAAAACAACAATAGTTTTTGAACAATTTAATTTTGAACAATAGTGTACATCAATAGATTTGTGTTGTGTTTTGATTGTAAAAATGCAATAATATTGCATGTCTATAGTGAAGATGTTTTAAAATCCCTGTGGAATTTTTTTATAAAAAAATACTTTTGGCAATATATATAACTCTGAAAGTCTGGATTTCAAGACTTCAGCTTCTAAATGGCAATATTGTGGTGACATTCATGTGCACTCAACCTGTAAGTACTGTCATTCTGACAAGACTTAAAGGCAGAAATAGAGAGGTTCACAAAATTTAAGTCCAGAGATGAATCACATGTGTGTGTATGTAGAATGGATAGGAATGAAAGTGTGTGAGGACCTAAGAAATCCTCTACAGACCAATGCAGCCTAAGCTCACAGAGCTCCAGCTGGCACACGGGACGCTCTGCAGTTCCCCCACTCTACCCACGCAGGAGCTCTTAAAAACCATCTGCCAGATCATCCACTGAGGAGAGCACAGAAAGTTAGATGCTCAATTAAAGCGGTGGGACTGCAAAGCAATCTGGAGTCAGTGAGACACAAGATCGGTTATTGATCAGTCAGTGGCCACAGGCCCAGATGGGACGGGCACACCGACACTTTAACTATTAACGAGAGGCTTTCAAATGGTTTTACACTGCAGTGCGTTTACCTCTAGTGAATGGAGAAATTTATTTTTAAAAATCACAGGGAAGCAAAGATTAAAATGGGTCACAGGTGATAAAATATAGAATACCGAACTATGAAATGTTAAAAGCGACTGGGAGTGACAGCAGACAATAGCAGTTGTCATGGCGATATGGAGACACTAGAATGCTGAGTACACAGGGATATATTCAGTTCAGCAGACCTGGAGGCAAACCGGCGCTGTCCATCAAAAAGCCATTTCAGAGCATTCCATAAAAACAACAACTCCAGACTGGCAGTGCGGAGTACACTTTAGCACAGTAAAGATCTATTCACACAGAGAGCAAATAAATATGAGGTTTTGGATTAAATGAAAATGTATAAAATTTTAAAAAAAAAAATGGGGGTTCTTTAGTTGTCAGTTATAATCATCAAAATTAAAAGAAATAAACATTTGAAATATATCAGTCTGAGTGTAATGAATGAATGTAATATACAAGTTTCACTTTTTGAATGGATTTATTTAAATAAATCAACTTTTTGATGATATTCTAATTATATGACCAGCACCTGTATGTGTATATATATATACACTCACCTAAAGGATTATTAGGAACACCTGTTCAATTTCTCATTAATGCAATTATCTAATCAACCAATCAATGCATTTAGGGGTGTGGTCCTGGTCAAGACAATCTCCTGAACTCCAAACTGAATGTCAGAATGGGAAAGAAAGGTGATTTAAGCAATTTTGAGCGTGGCATGGTTGTTGGTGCCAGACGGCCGGTCTGAGTATTTCACAATCTGCTCAGTTACTGGGATTTTCACACACAACCATTTCTAGGGTTTACAAAGAATGGTGTGAAAAGGGAAAAACATCCAGTATACGGCAGTCCTGTGGGCGAAAATGCCTTGTTGATGCTAGAGGTCAGAGGAGAATGGGCCGACTGATTCAAGCTGATAGAAGAGCAACTTTGACTGAAACAACCACTCGTTACAACCGATGTATGCAGCAAAGCATTTGTGAAGCCACAACACACACAACCTTGAGGCGGATGGGCTACAACAGCAGAAGACCCCACCAGGTACCACTCATCTCCACTACAAATAGGAAAAAGAGGCTACAATTTGCACAAGCTCACCAAAATTGGACAGTTGAAGACTGGAAAAATGTTGCCTTGTCTGATGAGTCTCGATTTCTGTTGAAACATTCAGATGGTAGAGTCAGAATTTGGCGTAAACAGAATGAACATGCATCCATCATGCCTTGTTACCTCTGTGCAGGCTGGTGGTGGTGGTGTAATGGTGTGGGGGATGTTTTCTTGGCACACTTTAGGCCCCTTAATGCCAATTGGGCATCGTTTAAATGCCACGGCCTACCTGAGCATTGTTTCTGACCATGTCCATCCCTTTATGACCACCATGTACCCATTCTCTGATGGCTACTTCCAGCAGGATAATGCACCATGTCACAAAGCTCGAATCATTTCAAATTGGTTTCTTGAACATGACAATGAGTTCATTTGTACTAAAATGGCCCCCACAGTCACCAGATCTCAACCCAATAGAGCATCTTTGGGATGTGGTAGAACGGGAGCTTTGTGCCCTGGATGTGCATCCCACAAATCTCCGTCAACTGCAAGATGCTATCCTATCAATATGGGCCAACATTTCTAAAGAATGCTTTCAGCACCTTGTTGAATCAATGCCACGTAGAATTAAGGCAGTTCTGAAGGCGAAAGGGGCCAAACACAGTATTAGTATGGTGTTCCTAATAATCCTTTAGGTGAGTGTATATTATATATATATATATATATATATATATATATATATATATATATATATATATATATATATATATATATATATATATATATATATATATATATATATAATCACATCAATTAAATAATAAATTCTTTATTTTTAAATATAAAAATATTTTAATATTGCATTGTATATTATATATACACATATACCCAGCGACTGGGTTGTTTTAAGCAAACATTTAACCCAATCGCTAAGTTAGTCCATTTTCAACCCAACTTGGGTTGGTTTTAACCCAGCATTTTTAGAGTGTATGGGCTGCCATCTACTCAAGAGTGGAAAGAGAAGAACAACACTACTGGATACATTAAAAATCTTCTCCTCAGATGTATACACAAAAGTACCATTGTATTACAACAGCTACACTATTTTTTCCAAAAGTTTTTTTAAAATTTTTTATGACAATATATATCTACAAAACACTATCACTGTATTAATGCAAGTGATATTTCTTCCATGAATTGTTTCATTCGTGCGTCTTTAAAGTCGACATTTAAACAGGCTTTAAAGTCAACATGAAATGACCTTTGCAAACCATTTTTTATTTTTGGTTTCTAACAATAGAAAAGAACAGGCTATTCAGTGATTTTATCCACCTGGAATTGACTGGATTATGACAATAAGGTGCTACAAATTGATAAGCTCTGAACTGAATCTAGCAGGAATAGGCCTTGATGACATCAGCCAAAAGAAAAGTCTTTTTAGAGGTACAGCAAGGTATTACATTTTGATGAGATATTACAAAGACATTTAATAATGTGGACTGATAAATATTGTATAATACAACCAGGAACATGTATTATGAAGTAAATGGGCTCAGTTTTGATTTCATGCGCTCACTGTCCAATAGGAAAACTCTGAACAGAACTACTTCTCCAGTCGTTCCTCTTAATCTGAATATAGAATCATGCACAAGAGAATGAAAAACACTCATGATAAAAGCTAAATATGAAAGAACTCACTACTGCATTTTCTATCATCCACGGCATGCGGATATTGAATTTTCATTCAATTTGTGGCAAGACTGAAAATATACGACCTCTTTTTTTCATTTATCGCTGACTGAAGAGAAGCTCCTCAACCTGAATCCTCATATAACCAATTACTCTTTTGATTTTTATGGCTCTTGTAATGATTGCCATTAGCCGGAGCGCACTGACCTTCAGTAAACAGACCACTAAATGTGTTCTGCTTAAACAGATCTGTTGCATTGGACTAGGCTATATAAAGAGATTAATCGCACAGCTAATAGTGGACATCAGACACAATCACTCCTGCAGGGCAGCTGAGGTGGAGCGCTGACCTCAGCAGTGTCCGTGTTGAGAGTCGACTTCTTTTATAAACGGCACTAATGTGTCAAATCCACTGACAGGATTGGCCCTTCTGTTTTTTGTTTTTTTTTCCTTTTCCTGTCCTGCACAGACATGCTGCGGAGTGACATCCTGACTCTATTTGGCTGGCCCTGCATAATTTAAAACCTCCTGTTCCCCTGCGAGAACCTTTACTGACATGTTGCAACCTTCATTCAACGCTCGCCTCTCCTCACAACTGCTTTGTTCCAAAACGTTGCACTCAAATGAGCATTTCTGTCTTAATGCAGGCGTCCTTGTTGCGCTGGCTGCTTCAAGTGCATGTCAATACTCAATCCATAACGTCACTTACAAGATGAGACAATCACATGGAACAGAAAATCACGTCAGCATCTTTCCTCAGCTCTCTCTCTCTCTCTCTCACTAGTTGGCATGCAGCACTCTGTTTGTACATTACTCTGCCTGAACTTTCATCCACTGCTCTTCGCCTACAAAATCGATGGGACGTCATTTTTCAGAAGCTCTAAAGAGGTTGAGAGTAAATTGTGTGCGCCTGGTTTGGGGGTCTCCTGAACAGGGTAGTCACTGCAAAAAAAACATTTTTTCCAGTAAATGAAACAAATTATATATATAGTACATAATCAAATAATGAAATTATTATTAAATATACAATTAATTTTCTCTGAAATAATGCAAATTGAAAATAAATAGTTCATAGAAAAAGACAGACAGACAGCCGGAAAGACAGACAGACAGACAGACAGACAGACAGACAGACAGACAGACAGACAGACAGACAGACAGACAGACAGACAGACAGACAGACAGACAGATAGACAGATAGATAGATAGATAGATAGATAGATAGATAGATAGATAGATAGATAGATAGATAGATAGATAGATAGATTTTCAATTCATTTCATTGCATTATTTCAGAGAAAATGTATTTATTATTAATATTATTTCATATATATATAATATATATATATATATATATATATATATATATATATATATATAGTACATAATTATAATTATAAAAAATATAGTACATAGTACATAATCATTATTAAATATAAAATAACCTTTTTCTGAAATATCTTGCTTTAATCACATATCTGACCAAATTTAAGTTTATGCTTAACACAAGAAAAAGCAATATGTCAATGACAAATTACTACAAGATATATATTCTGAAATATATCCAATTATCAGAAACATATTTTCTTCAAAGAAATATATTTTATTTTGAGCATGCACTCAAATTTAAGATTTATGCAACCAGTCAGAATAGATGTGTGCTTTTTGAAACTAAAAGATTAATCTAATTAAAATCTAGCTCACATCTAACCATCTACCTGATGGGCATAGCATTAGGTTAGGGACTGCGGCGGTAGGATTTAGGATTTTTTGGATAAACCCAAACAAGATCTGTTGATATGCCAGCTAGACGTACCAGCTGCAACCCGCTTCAAAGGCTCCAGATGAGATGTTTTATTCCTCAGGTCCCAAAGCACCCAAAGACACGTGGAACAGCGCAGCGCTTCTGTAATGCTTGAGATGACCTTCAGAGGCCATTCTAATAAAAGAAAAGGGAAAAAAAGACATAAAGAGCCTGCCAGGCCTTTGTAAGATGTCTGGAACAAGATCACAGTGACTTTAATTCTCCAAATGTCCCGCTACCTTCACCAGAACGACACCTGTCTTTGTTACCTGCCATGACTTCAATTATTGGTCTTCCATGGAAAAATTTAAATGAGGTGGCTCATCCTTAGGAAACAGTGCCATTTTTGACCACATTATGTATTACTGATTCATTTATTTAAAAAAGAAAAGACAGACACAATAAATTTAAAAAAATAATCAGTAGTATAACAATGAATTTAATATAAGTTTTCAATATAAGAATTTAATATAAGTTTTCAGTAGTATAACAATGAATTTGCTTGTCCCAATTGATTGCATTTTTTTTTCTAAATAAATAAATACAAGCCCGATTCCCAAAAAGTTGGGACACTGTACAAATTGTGAATAAAAAAGGAATGCAATAATTTACAAATCTCATAAACTTATATTTTATTCACAATAGAATATAGATAACATATCAAATGTTGAAAGTGAGACATTTTGAAATGTCATGCCAAATATTGGCTCATTTGGATTTCATGAGAGCTACACATTCCCAAAAAAGTTGGGACAGGGAGCAATAAGAGGCCGGGAAAGTTAAATGTACATATAAGGAACAGCTGGAGGACCAATTTACAACTTATTAGGTCAATTGGCAACATGATTGGGTATAAAAAGAGCCTCTCAGAGTGGCAGTGTCTCTCAGAAGTCAAGATGGGCAGAGGATCACCAATTCCCCCAATGCTGCGGCCAAAAATAGTGGAGCAATATCAGAAAGGAGTTTCTCAGAGAAAAACTGCAAAGAGTTTGAAGTTATCATCTACAGTGCATAATATCATCCAAAGATTCAGAGAATCTGGAACAATCTCTGTGCGTAAGGGTCAAGGCTGGAAAACCATACTGGATGCCCGTGATCTTCGGCCCTTAGACGGCACTGCATCGCATACAGGAATGCTACTGTAATGGAAATCACAACATGGGCTCAGGAATACTTCCAGAAAACATTGTCAGTGAACACAATCCACCGTGCCATTCGCCGTTGCCGGCTAAAACTCTATAGGTCAAAAAAAGAAGCCATATCTAAACATGATCCAGAAGCGCAGGCGTTTTCTCTGGGCCAAGGCTCATTTAAAATGGACTGTGGCAAAGTGGAAAACTGTTCTGTGGTCAGACGAATCAAAATTTGAAGTTCTTTTTGGAAAACTGGGACGCCATGTCATCTGGACTAAAGAGGACAAGGACAACCCAAGTTGTTCTCAGCGCTCAGTTCAGAAGCCTGCATCTCTGATGGTATGGGGTTGCATGAGTGCGTGTGGCATGGGCAGCTTACACATCTGGAAAGGCACCATCAATGTTGAAAGGTATATCCAAGTTCTAGAACAACATATGCTCCCATCCAGACGTCGTCTCTTTCAGGGAAGACCTTGCATTTTCTAACATGACAATGCCAGACCACATACTGCATCAATTACAACATCATGGCTGCGTAGAAGAAGGATCCGGGTACTGAAATGGCCAGCCTGCAGTCCAGATCTTTCACCCATAGAAAACATTTGGCGCATCATAAAGAGGAAGATGCAACAAAGAAGACCTAAGACAGTTGAGCAACTAGAAGCCTGTATTAGACAAGAATGGGACAACATTCCTATTCCTAAACTTGAGCAACTTGTCTCCTCAGTCCCCAGACGTTTGCAGACTGTTATAAAAAGAAGAGGGGATGCCACACAGTGGGAAACATGGCCTTGTCCCAACTTTTTTGAGATGTGTTGATGCCATGAAATTTAAAATCAACTTATTTTCCCCTTAAAATTATACATTTTCTCAGTTTAAACATTTGATATGTCATCTATGTTGTATTCTGAATAAAATATTGAAATTTGAAACTTCCACATCATTGCATTCTGTTTTTATTCACAATTTGTACAGTGTCCCAACTTTTTGTGAATCGGGTTTGTAAATAATAACCACAAATGGCACTATTTTCTGAGAATTCATCCAGGTAGACACTGCTTAATACAGCTGAATTAAGTGAGATCTCATTTTCTGACCTGGTTCACCTCATTACATTGCAGGTAAATCTGAATTCTGTTGTCTGAATGTGCTTTGTCAGACTTCGGCAAGTTTCCAAACAGAACAATTGTGACTAACCACATGACCCGCTCTTTTCAACCTCTCTTGTTCTCTGCACATCTAATTCTGTTCTCACTTAGCATGTAACATGACCTATTTTTCCTTTCATTAAAGGACAATTCCCTCAGGCTCCTGCAGTTTGGATTTTTCTCCCACCTTTTTCTTCTATTTTTTGCTCCGAACCATTTTACCTGTTATTTATGAAGCTTCACCTTAAATCAACCGCTGATGAAACTTCAGGTCATATTTCAAAGGAAGGTTTTTAAGTATTGCGAACAGCTTTTGTGCCAAATGATTCCACATGTGTGTATCAAAGCCTTTCCTGTACAAGACATTTGGAAATAAATGTTTATTGTCTTCGCTTGGGATATTTTTATTTATATTTACAGTGGCCTAAAAAAAGTATTTAGACACTCAAGATGTCTAAATGACATAATACAATACAATACAATACAAAAAATGAATGAATGCATTTAATAATTATTTTCATTTTTCATTCTGAAAAAAGCTTTAGAATTATCTAATGCAATAAAATTCATACATTAAGTCTGTCTTAAATTCGGCATGAAACTTTCTTTTCTTCCATATTATGACATATCTGAGTGAAACTGCTTCTTGAACAAGAAACAATTTAGGGCGGGACTTGTTTGTGTTCATCAGGAATTGATTGGATGGTTGTGGTTTTCTATTGGTCGATATCATGTGAGTGACGGGTTGTCCCGCCCTCGCGCCAGTAGACACGTCATCAGAGAGGAGATGTCATTGCAAGAGGGAGGGGAAATTTCGATCAATGATTACGAGGGCACACAAATAAAAAAAAAGTAAAAAAAAATGATGTGCACGGATAAATCATTTATAATAACGTGTCTATTTACCCTAACTGCAAAAAGCTGTTTACACTAACTCTGTCCACTGATGTCTGGTTGGGCCAGAAAAAATTCTGGAAGGCTTTGAATACAGTAGTAGCAGTGTAGGGGTAAGGCACATGGCAGAAAGTTTTGACGCAAATTGAGTTTGAATCTGCCTTTTGCCAAACTCGCTCTACTCCCTTTTCCCATTACATATCAGATCAGAAAGGCATTTATTTTCAATAAAAATGAAGAAAATATTAAAAAAGTGGAAATAAAGTGTCTAACGTGTGTTTAATAAAGTATTTATCTGTTAGGGGTAGGTGTAGGGAGGTTAAATGCAGCCTTTTAATAATTTTAATAATCATAATCATTTACACTATTATTATTGCATACCGTTTAATGTACAACAACACTGATGTGCAAATAGTACCTGCCACTATTAATAAGCATAAATAACACCTAACTACTATTTACAATTATTACAAAGAAAATCTTACTATTTTTGCTTTAGTGTAAATAGCATATCGCTAAGAAAATATGCTATTTTCACTGCAAATAGCTGCTGCCTTATAATAAATAGAATAAAATAAAAATAAAAAAAAACCCTGAATTGCCAGTTTTGATTTCATGGCGACTTTAAAGGTGCGGCAATTTTAGCGGCATCTAGCGGTGAGGTTGTGAATTGCAATCGCCCACTGCTCACTCCTCCCTTTCGAAGCACATAGAGAAGCTACGGTGGCTGACACAGGACAAAGACGTCATCGTCTGAGACAGCCGAGAGTAGCTAGCGCTCTATAGAGCAGTTTGTCCAGGGCTACTGTAGAAACATGACGGCACAAAATGGTGACTTCACTGTTTCTCAACCTTTTGCCTACTGCGACACACTTTTTTTTTGTATGCCATTGAGTCATACGACTCAAGTCAAGTCAACTTTATTTATATAGTGCTTTTTACAATGCCGATTGTTTCAAAGCAGCTTCACAGTGTTAACAGGAAAATAATGCAACAGAATTTGATTCAGCTGTACAGCCGCTCTGGAGAAAACGGTGATGTCGTCCAGCTCATTTCAATGATCATATAGTGACAATGCAAGCAAATCAGTAATACAGTTGAACATTTATTTGAATATTTAGTTGTAAATTTAGTGTCCACAATTTAGTGAAATAAATAACTGAAATTTTAGACCTAGGCTACACCGTATATGCTTATTATAATACATTTCATGAAAACACACACTTTTTCAATAATTAGGCAGACTACGAGGCAAACTTATTTATTTATTTTTACTCACGTTAATGTGACATTTGAGACTGCCACTCTGAAACGATGATATCCTGATGCGGTGGAATTGGGGAAAGGGCCACTCGTAGTGTTGCACTCAAACTAGCTGTTGTCAGCCTATTCCTGATTTTTGTTTTCGTTGCAGTCACTGTTGAAAATCCTGACTCGCAAAGATAGGTAGTGCTAAATGGCAAGAGAAACTTCGTTGCACGATCTGCGAGTTCTGGATATCCGTGTCTGGTTTGAATCCAGAAGGAGCTTAGGTCTGTCTTGCGAAAAGCAAGCAGCAGCTGCCGTCAGATGCAAGTACCACTAACTGTGTTTGCAAATTAATGTGGAGTACAACCTCCACAATCACTTGGGTCTACTGAAAAAGGATTTTGAATCCACGCATTCCCAACTCTTTGGTCGTTGGGAAAATAATCTGAGAATTTCTGTATTAATCTGGTCAGGTGGTCCCAGACAATTCTCTGTATGTCAGTGCTGATGTGAGGGAATTCCTGCAGAACATCAGTAAGGATAGGAAATGTCAAAAATGTTCTCCTGCACGTTCTTCTCCCACAATACCAACTTCCGTTTGATTGCTTAAATTTTGTCAGCCATCAAGAAAGCACTGTTGTTTCTCCCCTGAAAGGATAGGTTAAGCTGGTCAAAGACATCTGACATGTATGCCATTTTCAAAAGAAATTCAGCCTCTGTATAATGCTTTACCAGGGGAGACCGTTTCTCCTCCAGAAATGTGTGCACTTGCTTGCGCATTTCAAAAAGACGATTAAGAACTTTTCCCTGTGACAGCCACCTAATTTCACTATGATATAACAACTGGCGGTGGTCTGATTCCAGCTGGTCACACCAAATTGAAAACAAGCGGGAACTGAGAGCACTGCTCTTCACTAGATTAATTGTTTTGACAGCAATGTCCATCACCTCATTTAAGGGCACTGACATTTCTTTGGCTGCGAGGCTTTCACGGTGTAAAAAGCAGTGAACTCATGTCGCCTCAGGTGCTCTGTCCAAAATTTTCTTCACAACCCCACCATGTTTGCCAGACATTGAGGCCGCCCCGTCCGTGCAGCTGCTTACGCAATTCTTCCAATCCAGCCTATTCTGTGCGAAATAGCCATCGAAGCAACGGAAACACTCATCTGCTGTCGTGCGTTGGGAGCTCATTGCACATCAGTAGATCCTCATGTGTCAATTGCAAGCAATAATGCCGTATTTGAAATACCTATTGATTCGTCAATTTGAATGGCAAACAAGGGGCTTGCTCGCACTTGATCCAAAAGTTGCTTTTCAATATCATCGCTCATGTCTATAATCCGCCTGGAGACAGTGTCGTTGGAGAGTGGGATTTCTTTTATTTCGTTTGCAGCCCTTTCCCCTAGTCCCTCACGGCACATGTCAGCTGCACATGGGATAACTAGCTCTTCACCAATATTAAACAATTTCTTAGCACGGGCAATGTGGCCAGCTGCCAGATAACTTGCCTTCAGGGTGCTTTTTGAAGCTGTCGTGAGCGACACAATACTACTTTGCTGCCTTTTAAGTAGATCTCACTTTCGTACAAAGTAATCCACAGGCTTTGGATGTTCAGTCTGTAGGTGACGTTCAAGTTTTGATGGCTTCATGGACTCCTTTGCTAAGATCTCACCACACTCAACACACTGTGTTTTTCGTCCGACGCAGTAAATCCATATTTAATATAGTCTGGGTAGTACTTACGTCGTTTACATTTTGCTGCCTTTGAAGTGGAAGGAGTTTCCGAATCTTCTGCTTGTTTTCTTTTAAAAAAACAGATGCATTTCGTCAAGCTAACAGGCCGTGGCTGCGTACAGTATAATAGGACTGGCATCACGATGAATTGCAATTGCGCTGTCGTTACCAAGCAACGGGGTAAACCGATTACGTAAAGAGATTAGGACCTTGTTCAAGAAGAGCCATTCGCGGCAGTGATAAATTATTGTGATAGCACAGTTTAGAAACAGCGTTAGAAAAGTTACAGCAATAATGATTCAACATACGACATTCATATGACAACACAGACCCACTGGTTGAGAAACACTGCTGTAAGGGGTGTATGTAGATAGAAATGGCTCATTCTAAGGTAATAAAAACATAACAGTTCATTATGTAAGGTCTTTATACACCACTGAAAACATAGTTACGTATATTGCATTTCTGTCAATAGATCCTCATAAATATTACACACTGCACCTTTAAGGGTACGTTTACACAACTAAAATAGTTTTTCCTTTGCATTTTTTGCATACAGATGACAAAATTTTCAAACCAATCCCCATTCACACATATCTGCAAAAATGACTAAAAATGCTGTATTATACTGCCAGGCCAGTAGTTGGCGATGTCACTTTGTAAAGAAACACTATGCGCCTATAGACTGTACACTGATTCGATAATCAGCCCCCATCATGCGCACCTTCTACAGAGGCACCATCGAGAGCATTCTGACCAGCTGCATCACTGTGTGGTACGGCGCCTGCAACACATCCTGCCGTAAAGCACTTCAGCGCATAGTGAGAGCAGCTGAGAAGATCGTTGGTGTCTCTCTCCCACCCCTCCAGGACATTTATAACTCCCGCCTCTCCCGCAAAGCCCTCATCATTGCGAGAGACCCCACCCACCCATCGCACAGCCTCTTCAGTCTGCTGCCATCAGGGAGGAGGCTTCGCAGTCTCCAAGCAAGGACCAGCAGACTGAAGGACAGCTTCATTCTCCAAGCTGTCAGGGCATTGAACTCCCTCCCGACTCTGCCGACTCTCCCCTCTTCTGCCCCACGCACCTGATCTGGGAATCACCCCCCCCAGTTCTCCTCCCTTCATCTACCTCATTATATTGTCTCTCTGAGGAATTGGTCTCCCCTCTTACAGACTCTTTTTCTGCACACACTCTTATCATTTTATTTTATACCTGCACTGACTTAAATCTGAAATTGCACTATTGTTACCATTGTTTGCACTATTTGCCATCGCCGCTTTACCTCTATAATTCACTTTATCCATCTTTTTTTTATCTTTCTTCTGTTGTTGTTACCGTTAAACTTTTGTTGTTATTGTTATTGTTTTGTTGTTGTTAGGCACCTAGGGTCTGAGAGTCATAGAATCTCAATTCTCTGTATGTATGTACTGTACGTATGGCAGAATTGACAATAAAGCTGACTTTGACTTTTGACTTTGATAATGGTATAATTTTCAAAAACATCCACTTTGAAATGTACGTGTGGCGTAAATGGCCCCTTGGTGTTGGGGAAACTGTATACACAAGGAATATTTTTTTCTGTCACAAAAATACCTGTTTCTACTAACAGTATGTGTCTATATTGTCAAGTACAGGGCATTTCTGTCAGTGTGTGCTGCAGGTCTGCGGGTGGAGGGATCTGAGTGGCATCTGTCACTTTGGACTGTGCAGCTCCCCTGGATAAACTCTCCTCATAAAGGTCTGGACTGGCAGGCAGGACTGGAGAACAATGCTGACATCAGCGCTGACTGACAGCATAATAGAGCTAAATGCTTTAATGCTAGCATGCTTCCACTGGATTGGGTTTACAACGACAAATGATTGATGTAGAAATTCAAGGTGCTTAAGACTCATTTTCCAGCTAAATGTCATCCCATATATACTGCCAAACAACAGCTCAAATTATGATTACTTACATCTGGCTACGTTCGGAATGGAACTCTACGGAATGAAAATGCTTTCTACTTAAGGAATACTGCGCAGTATGCAATTTAAACCGCCTACTCTTTTTAAAAATACCATATGAAACAGTGAGCATTAGTGCAATGAGACATTTAGCTTTACGCTAATAAACTGCTATAACGATTATCAGATTTTTCAAGCACATAAACTCACATCCTTATGGTACTTAGTCATTATTTATCAACTTAAAATAACAAAACAGATCTTAATATACTTAAAAAAACTATAGTGAGCACAGTACGCATACTATACTGCAAAATAAATAAAAGTAGTTTTAGCATGCTATAATTAGCCTGTGTGAGTGTAAGTTTTAGCTCAAAACTATGTGACTAACACTCTTCTTTGTCATTTATTAAACTAAATTCAGATTTAGAGCATTTCCTGATCGAGCCCTGAAATGTGGATTTTTTTCCATATGCATGTTAATACTCATATGGTTGAAAGTTATCAAAACACACTTTATCTCACCTGACACGTGTCACAAATGTCACTGAGATTCATTTTCAGTGTTCACCTTTGATTTAGAGCTCTGATCAAAGCCGGTCTGATCCGTGTTTTCACCCATGCCAGGGCTTTGGAAGACGAAACATGTCTCACTGCAAATAATGAAAAATAACACAAAAGTTCACACCTGCAGCTGAAGACATGAGATGTATTATTTTTGGATATTATATTATAAATACCACCACAAGGAGAATTCAGGGATATTAAGGTCTAACTAAAACCAACTCAGTTCAACTGCTGATAATTGGCAAGTAATTAAATTAGCATACATGTGAGCTATTTTTCAGAGCACAAATTTAATGAACCTTTAATGAGTGTAAGGAGCCTGTCAGAATAAAAGTGATAAATTATGAGACTTCGTCAGTAATTATGTGAGCTCCTGTTGGTTCAGGGTTATGAATTCATGATGGATCGATATGTTCTTAGTCCATCATCACGTTCCAGACTTTCTTTTTTTCTGCCCTTGAATGAATGCAAATAGCAGAAATATTAGAGTAAGCAATTAAGAAATGCATAAATTGCAGTTTTCAAGTCTTCAGTGCCTTTCTATTTCACATTAGGTTCAGCAAAGGTTCTTTAACATTCCTTTAAAGGAGATTTAAAGGGATAGTTCACCCAAAAATGAAAATTAGCCTATGATTTACTCACCCTCATGAGTATACCTATGTGTATATGACTTTCTTCTTTCAGATGAATACAATCAGAGTTATACTAAAAAAATGTCCTGGCTCTTCCAAGCTTTATAATTGCAGTGAATGGCTGTTTCTGTTTTGAAGTCCATAAAAGTGCATCTATCCATCATAAAACTGCTCCACACGGCTCCGGGGGATTAATAAAGGCCTTCTGAAGCATAGCGATGCGTTTGTGTAAGAAAAAAAACTTTACAATCTCTAACTTCTGCTAACTGTCATATGCGCGTTCACGAGAGACTGGTGTTTCAGCATATGACGTAGGACGCAGGTGTAGCGTAAGTTCTGGTGATGAACGCAAAAGCACAGAGGATAGAAGAAAACATGGTTCTTGCAAAAACTAGCATATTCTCACCAGAGCATCCTACATCATACGTTGGAATGCCAGTCTCTCGTGAACACGCACATGACAGTTAGCGGAAGTTAGAGATTACAGTTTGTAAAGTTTTAAATATGGATTTTATTTCTTACACAAACACGTCGCTTCACTTCAGAAAATTAACCTACTGGAGCCGTGTGGAGCAGTTTTATGATGGAAAGATGCACTTTTATGGACTTAACTCCGATTATCTGTCTGAAAGAAGAATGTTAAATACACTTAGGAGTAAATCATGGGATAATTTTAATTTTCAGGTGAACTATCCCTTTAAAATAGTAATAGTAAATACTATCCCCATATTATGTTGCATTGTAGGCTGTTGATGTCTAAATAACCGGTTTTCTAAAGAACAAAAGAATTTTAAAAAAATTCTGTGGAATTTTTGATGGCTTCTTTGAGAGGTACAAAGTCGCTTTCCAGAAGCTTTACCCTCTCTGTTCTTCTGAGGTGGAACGAGATTTCAACCTTTATCTGATCTCTTGAGACCATCAGAACTTTAAATAAACAGCTAAAGACTACTTATACTACAATTTAAGACTTGAAAATTGGGATTGTGTACTACAAATATTGTTGGCTCTTATGAGAAATTGCTTTTAAATTGCAAGTCCCTTTTGATAAAAGCATCTGCCAGATTACTAAATGTGTTTCTAAATCGTTTGACTAGACTAGTGCAAACACTCAGTGCCACACAGCGCTGTCTGTCCTGACCACTAATGAGGATCTTCTTCATCCCCTGGGAGAGGATTCTGAGGGAGAGAGATGAGAGAAGTGTTTCACAAGCTACATGGTTTATGCATTGGCCAAGTGTCTCTCTGTCTATTTAAAATTTCCCTTGTAGAATCAAACATGTGATCCTCCAGTGGCAGCAGTGACAGACAGAGTGCTCGTGTTACCTTGGGCTGCTCCAACCAAACAAGGTTTCAAGTCCCAGCAGTCCTCGCCACTTTAAAACAGCATAAAACTAAGTGGAGTGTGTGAGGGCAACATTTACCAACATTGCCATAGAAGAATGACATCCCACTGAAACTAGATTCCATTTTTTGTTTACCTAAACAAATAAAAGATTAAGTTCAAAACATTAGAAAGTCTCAGTCGATACAAAAATTCTAAATCACTGAGAAGCTTTGATGTGAAAAAAAAAAAAAAAAAAAAAAAAAAGTTGATGGGCCCTATTGACTTCCATAATATATGGAAGTCAATGGGGCCCATCAACTGTTTGGTTCTTCAAAATATCTTCTTTTGTGTTCAGCAGAAAAAGAGAAATCCATACAGGTCAACAACTTGACGGGTTTTTTTTTTGGGTGAATTATCCCTTTAATAGACATCATTTGTATTGTACAAGATTCACTGTTGCACATTATTCTAAAGACAAGTTTATCCTTTCTCATTTTCCATTAAAGCAGTAACTCGCGCCGCTAGAAACAACTTTCACTGTCGGGTGATGTCACTAAGCCCTCCCATCCATCCACCAGTCAGAGAGAGGAATGCAACCACACAAAAATGTAGCAGAAATACTAAGAGTGCTAGTACGCCAAGTAGAATTCAGCAAACATTTTTTCAAGTAAAACCAGGCCCTCTTTTCCCCTGTTGCATATCCTTTCACGCGGACAAACTTCGAATAACCTTAGTTAAATGGCTTGTGGACGCTATGAAATACACTTGGCTACAATATTTCCTTTTAAATCACTGTAATAACAATTTCAGGGAAGGCTGACTAAGAGTCTTCATATATGTTACTGATGATTTAGTTAAGACGTCAAAGAAGCCATGATAATGATAGGCCTATTTAAGTGCTGGGTAGTAACTGATTAGCCTACATATAAACTCGACATCCTCATTAAACCCGTCTTCGGCGTGACGACTCCAATCTCTCGAATAATCTAACAAATATCTATTTGCCTAATATGAATTAAGACCTGCTATGTTGCCAGAATTATAATCATACACTGTTTGTCCGTCGGCCAGAGGAGAACTGGCACCCCGACTGAGCCTGGTTTCTCCCAAGGTTTTTTTTCTCCATTCTGACCCTGAAGGAGTTTTGGTTCCTTGCCACCGTTGCCTCTGGCTTTTGGCTTGCTCAGTTGGGGACACCTAAATTTCTTCTATATTACCGATCTGCCCGCATTGACGCTATATGATACTTGAAATTAGCTGGATAACATCACCGTTTCACCAGAACGGCTGTACAAATTCTGTTGCATTATTTTCCTGTTAACAATGTGAAGCTGCTTTGAAACAATTGGACTTGTTAAAAGCGCTATATAAATAAAGGTGACTTGATTTGATAAAGGCTACGTAATCACATTCCCAAAATTAAATACTTATTATATTAAATTTTACAAATAAGACTTTTTATTGATTACATGCTATTCTCACAATGAGAGTAAATAATTAATTGATTCTCCTTACTACTTTTTATCTTTTAAATTTTCCTTTCTAAAAAAAAAAAAAAGGTCTACTGCTTATATACACTATATTGCCAAATGTTTTGGGATACCCGCCTAACTTTAATGACATCCCATTCTTAATCTGTAGGGTTTAATATGGAGTTGTCCCAGCCTTTGCAGCTATAACAGCTTCAAGTCTTCTGGGTAGCCTTTTTGACCATTCTTCTAAAGCACATTTGTGAGGTCAGGCACTGATGTTGGATGAGAAGGCCTGGCTCACAGTCTCCGCTCTAATTCATCCCAAAGGTGTTCTATCGGGTTGAGGTCAGGACTCTGTGCAGGCCAGTAAAGTTCCTCCACACCAAACTCACTCATCCATGTCTTTATGGATCTTGCTTTGTTGGAACAGGAAGGAGCCATCCTCAAATTGTTCCCACAAAGTTGGGAGCATGAAATTGTCCAAAATGTCTTGGTATGCTGAAGCATTAACAGAGCCAACCCCATCCCCTGCAAACAACCCTACACCATAATCCCCCCTCCACCAAATTGTATACCTGGCACAATGCAGTCAGGGAAGTACTGTTCTCCTGCCAAACCCAGACTCATCCATCGGATTGCCAGACAGAGAAGCGTGATTCATCACTCCAGAGAACATGTCTCCACTGCTCCAGAGTCCAGTGGTGGCGAGCTTTACACCACTACATCCGACACTTTGCATTGCACTTTGGTGATGTAAGGCTTGGATGCAGCTGCTCGGCCATGGAAACCCATTCCATGAAGCTCTCTACGCACTGTTCTTGAGCTAAACTGAAGGCCACACAAAGTTTGGAGGTCTGTAGATATTGACTGCAGAAAGTTGGCGACTTCTGCGCACTGTGCGCCTCAGCATGTGCTGACCCTGCTCTGTGATTTTACATGTCCTACCACTTCGTGCCTGAGTTGCTGTTGTTCCCAATTGCTTCCACTTTGCTATAATATCACTAACTGTTGACCGTAGAATATATTTAATATTAAGGAAATTTCACGAATGGACTTATTGCACAGCGGGAAACCTATCACAGTACCACTCTTGAATTCACTGAGCTCCTGAGAGCGACCCATTCTTTCACAAATGTTTGTAGAAGCGTCTGCATGCCCAGGTGCTTGATTTTATACACCACCTGCCATGGAAGTGATTCTGAATTCAACAATTTGGAGGGGTGTCCCAATACTTTTGGCAATATAGTGTACCTTCAGAAGGCCTTTCAGATTTGTGGAATTATATACACAGCATTTGACCACTGGATTTACAGAAATTATTTTATTTTTAAGATGTTTTCTCAACATTGCATAATTGATCACTTTCACATTAATTATTACGCCTATTTGAATCATCACTCAGTGAGTCATTTAAATATGTATTAACCTACTGTCTTTACGAAATGATGTGAATTTGAACATTTCTATTACATGCAGTGCAGGGATTCACCTTTTTTTTTCAGTTGAACCCCCTGCAGTTCCATCACAAACCCGTCTGGGAAACCCTGACATAATGTAATATTTAATTCATGTTGTTGATAAACAATGGAATATATTTCCTTTCTCTTTGCATTTTTATGACAAGATTATTCTATTCAAATCAATGTGATAAATGAGTCAAGTCAAAAAAGTCATCAAATGTAGTCTGATTATATTAACTTAAATGTGTAATATAATGGATTACGTTACTAACTTCAATTTTTGTCATGAGATTTGTAATCAGTAGACTTCAATTTGTAAGTAATCTACCCAGCACTGTCGACAACCCCACTAATCACCCGTACACTGCGCTCCAGATATTACCTGGCTGTATACTGCCATCTGCCGTCTGGAACAGGTTACTGCACGTGCAGGTCAGCAACAAAATTACAGCAGTCACATTAAACCTCCTCAAATCTGGAACAAGTGATTTTTATTTCAAAAAAAGGAGTGTAATGAAAACACTCAGACAGAAGAACCTGTTCAAACACACTTTTGTTTCATTACTGCACACTGACATGATCCAGTAAACAAGACACAAATCAGACTCCCTAAGTAGAACACAAAGGATAAAAAAAGGAACTTGTTCAAAACAATGAGTTATTTCCATTAATTTTGAACTTTTTGGATTCTCTCTTTTTTTAAACCAAGATATTTTCAGTGACAACAAATAAAACAAGAAAACAAACAGTGGGGACCTTGCTCTCTCTCGCTCTCACACACACACACTCAAATATTCACACAAGCTTTCACCCTAATGTGAGGAAGATCCTAAAACCACTCCAGATCAGCTTAGAGATTAGCTCGCAGACGTCTTGTCGCCATTTTCTACTACTTTTCTCTTTTCCTTCACTTTGAAAACATTCGCTCTGTAAAACTTCAGTTCCTTTATGCTCTCCTGGATGTCTTCCAGCGCTCTGAAAATTCCAGACACAACATTATTCTGAGATTAGACAAAACAGCTCTTCTTTAGGTTTAAATATTTATGAAGTACATCAAAGGCTCTCTTGCGATGCTAAATGTGGCAGTCAGTAATACAGCTGTGAAACACCTGTTATGCATACAGACCTGTGCGATGCTCTTTTCTGTGGTGCGAGACCGTACTCCTCTGGATACCATCGTCTAGGGAACAGAATGGAAAAAGTATTTTGACATCACCTACTTCCTGTACTTGCTAAAGCACGTCTGCATGCATTAATGTGGCAACAGCGGTCGTTTGGTCATCTGATAAAACCTAAATGGGGAACATACCTGGACAGCTCTTTAATGGTGCTCACGTCTATAATGCGATAGTGAAGATGTCGCATGAACTGCGGCATGTACTTATCCAGAAACTTCTTATCAGCGTGAACGGAGTTCCCTGTGGACGAAGAGGCACAAACACTTTTTCACACCTGCAACACGCAAGAGAAACCACAGCAGCTCGTGTCGCAGGTTACCTGCGAGAGGACACTGTCCGGGTGGCGTGTGCTGTCGGACGAAAGACAGGAATTCATACTCTGCTTGCTGGAGAGTGATGTGACTGTCCCTGACAGCCTGCGTCAACCCTGACTGGCAACACAAAAATCACACAACACACATCAAGCACAGGCAAGCTCATTCAGGCCAAACAGGAAACACTTGTTAGCCGCAACACGTTAGTGTGCAGGTGTTCTACTTGTTTTAATGCTTAAGCCACAATGAAAAAGCTTTTTATACTTTTCATAAACCCGAGTGCCTTGGCTTGAAACCTTGTGTGATTCAGCATGTATGTCAATCTGTACTCACCTTCCCATGATGCTCTTTGCACCAGTCTGACATGCCATCAAGCAGATCATCTGGTTGGTTGATGATCAGATTAGGCCCCTAACAACAACAACAAACAATTACAGCTTTAATGAGCCAGTGTAATTGACTTCTGTCTTGTATTGGAATATTTTTTCATTTGGTGGGGAGACATGAGACATTAGAGGCTTGTGGAATTTGGGGGAGGGACATTCCTTTTCTAGAATGTATTTGATTGAACAAATTTGTAATGCAGGATGAGTCATCAATATTTTAATCAATTTTGCCTGGAATATTTTTATTTTTGCTGAAATTTAAATTTAAGCTGAAGACGAGTTTCTCCTCTATTTTCTTTAAAGGGATAGTTCATCCAAAAATGGAAATTTTCCCATGATTTACTCAAGCCTCAAGTCATCCTAGGTGTATATGACATTCTTCTTTCAGACGAATACAATCAGTTATATTAAATATGTCCTGGCTCTTCCAAGTTTTATAATGGCAGCCCAAAATTTGAAGCCCAAAAAAGTGCATCCATCCATTATAAAAGCAATCCACACGACTCTGGGGGTTAATGAAGGCCTTATGAAGTGAAGCGATGGGTTTTTACTATCCCTTTAAATGTTGTTTGAGATGTATAGTGGGTTATGGGTTATGTAAGGAATAACTGACGATGGGCAATTATTTGCGTCCTGACCGCATTACCACCTTGGATGTGCATTATTTTTTTAGAATAATTCAACAGCCCGGAGTCAATTATTCAACTTAAACTACGGTTACCACACCTCAAAACATTGTTCAGATGATGCATTTCAAAACATTAGTCAGGTCTTGTCTTTAAAACGCTCTTGTGTGCAGGGCTAATTTCTTGCGCATCTAAACCCAAGCCTCAGTTGCTAATTCCAAAATGTCATTTTAGAGCTAGTAACAGAGGCATGAGCCATTGATAGCAGACTAATGCAGTAATTAATGCAGCGAGTTATTAGAGAGGGGTGTGTGTGAATTACTCAGTCTGTCTCTCAGCACGTCTGTCTCAGTCAGTACGTGTCTCAGTCACGTCTCTCACGTGTCTCAGTACGTGTCTCTCGTGTCTCAGTACGTGTCTCAGTACGTGTCTCAGTACGTGTCTCGTACGTGTGTCTCTTTCAACAGTGTTCGGCAGCAACGTCTCTACTAATACGGAACTGTAAGAACAGCGGCTTTATTACCTCATTAGTGAGAAATGTCATGTAGCCTTTAAGTGGCTAAACTATTTTACTGATAAAATCGTCAGAGCAGCGCTGACAACACGTTTCTGTGAGAGTGTGTGTCCATAGTGTGCGTGTGTGTTTGAGTGGGAGAGCAGGAGAAAAAGTATACTACATACATAAACTTAATTTTGTGGGAAAAACATGCTTTTAACGTTTTTATCCTATTGTTTAATCTATTTCTTTGGTTGGTCAGTGTCACTGTGGGTTTTGGTTATTTTGCTGCTGTATGCTGTAAAGACATAGCCTGACGTCATCATACTCAGATTCTAGTCAGAATATGAGTCTGATACTGCTTCATTGGGCTGTGATTATGGGGAGTGTTTCAACCGAACTAGGAAAGACCTCAATTGGATAGACCTACAACCAATCAGAGCAACAGAGCGATGCATAGTTGTCAACAGAACTCAACTGCACGCACGCTGGAAGAAGTAGAAGAGGAAGATGAGTGTAAACGATCTTTGCCGGTGTTGTAATTTAAGGATACATGGAGTACTTACCAACACGATCATCATTTTTGAGAGAAATAGTAAAGGTGAATGCATACGAACAAGTTCTCCGTTTAGGATTAGAACGAATTCAACCCAAGCGCTCTTTGGTGATGTGAATGCTTACATTACTGTTGATCATCTGTCCATCATCGTATAAAGCCTGCCCTGACAATTTGATTGGTCCGAATAGCTCTGGTTTGGGCATAGTTGCTCCAAAACGGATCAAGTCCAGACTGAATTTCCCAAACTCAAATGTTGTGGGTGGGACTAAATTCGGCTAGCATCCAGGCTAGTAAAGACATTTGAAATAACTGAAATTATCTGGCGAAGTGATATTGAGCTGTAATGCGGTCAAGACCTGCCTTGAACTACTGAAAGTATGCGTTTCCCTGAAAATAATTGCACGACTTCGAACGTTCATCAGCCAAATCAGATTCAAGCATTCAACTGCAGTACAAAATATTTTATTAGACTTATGTTCATGTTTGTTTATTTGTACTTTATTATCCATTCTATTGGTCATAGGATGACCGGAGAAAAAGGGGCCCAAATACCAACTAAAATAACAACTATAAGGCTACGTTCAGACTACAGATAAATGTGGCCCAAATCCAATTTTTTTTTTCTGATATGTGATTCAGATCTGGTTTTGTCATGACAGTTTGAACAGCATAAACTAGTCCAAATCTGATTTGTGCATATCCGACTGAAATCCAGATCAGACTTAGCAAGTGTGAACTCCTAAAAAAAAAAAATTCATTAAATCCTATTTAAATTGCATTTCTGGAAATCTGTTTCAGTCTGAATGCTCTGATCGGATTTCAAATGGTTTATGTGACTTTCTCGCACCACATACAAATGTAACATCAGACGCTGTTATAGGAAACACGCTGAAAGACACTACAGAAACAAGGTTGTGTTGTTGCAAAGTGCCGGTCGTGCAGAAAATGACCACATAACGGAGACATGTTTGGAAACCGGCAGAGACGACAGCACGCAATAAAACCGCTCATAGAAGCCTCCTACAGTTCTGCCGCTTCCTCATCGCAAAAGTCCAGCATGCGGCGGCTACACATTGTCATGCTGTAAATAACACGTTTACACTCACCTAAAGGATTATTAGGAACACCTGTTCAATTTCTCATTAATGCAATTATCTAATCAACCAATCACATGGCAGTTGCTTCAATGCATTTAGGGGTGTGGTCCTGGTCAAGACAATCTCCTGAACTCCAAACTGAATGTCAGAATGGGAAAGAAAGGTGATTTAAGCAATTTTGAGCGTGGCATGGTTGTTGGTGCCAGACGGGCCGGTCTGAGTATTTCACAATCTGCTCAGTTACTGGGATTTTCACGCACAACCATTTCTAGGGTTTACAAAGAATGGTGTGAAAAGGGAAAAACATCCAGTATGCGGCAGTCCTGTGGGCGAAAATGCCTTGTTGATGCTAGAGGTCAGAGGAGAATGGGCCGACTGATTCACGCTGATAGAAGAGCAACTTTGACTGAAATAACCACTCGTTACAACCGATGTATGCAGCAAAGCATTTGTGAAGCCACAACACGCACAACCTTGAGGCAGATGGGCTACAACAGCAGAAGCCCCCAACGGGTACCACTCATCTCCACTACAAATAGGAAAAAGAGGCTACAATTTGCACGAGCTCACCAAAATTGGACAGTTGAAGACTGGAAAAATGTTGCATGGTCTGATGAGTCTCGATTTCTGTTGAGGCATTCAGATGGTAGAGTCAGAATTTGGCGTAAACAGAATGAGAACATGGATCCATCATGCCTTGTTACCACTGTGCAGGCTGGTGGTGGTGGTGTAATGGTGTGGGGGATGTTTTCTTGGCACACTTTAGGCCCCTTAGTGCCAATTAGGCATTGTTTAAATGCCACGGCCTACCTGAGCATTGTTTCTGACCATGTCCATCCCTTTATGACCACCATGTACCCATTCTCTGATGGCTACTTCCAGCAGGATAATGCATCATGTCACAAAGCTCGAATCATTTCAAATTGGTTTCTTGAACATGACAATGAGTTCACTGTACTAAAATGGCCCCCACAGTCACCAGATCTCAACCCAATAGAGCATCTTTGGGATGTGGTGGAACGGGAGCTTCGTGCCCTGGATGTGCATCCCACAAATCTCCATCAACTGCAAGTTGCCATCCTATCAATATGGGCCAACATTTCTAAAGAATGCTTTCATCACCTTGTTGAATCAATGCCATGTAGAATTAAGGCAGTTCTGAAGGCGAAAGGGGGTCAAACACAGTATTAGTATGGTGTTCCTAATAATCCTTTAGGTGAGTGTATTTCACAGCAACAAAATTGTTCTGCAGTAAACAGTACTAACAGATACTGCCGGAGTGTGGGCAGGGTCTTGATATTGCGGCTCTACTTCCTGCTCTATACTCCGCAGACTCGGGTCCCAAGGTCAATACTGAGCAGACGCAAGTCACAAAGCAGGTCCCAAGTGTCAGCACATATTCTGACATTGGTGGCTTTACTTTTCCACAATGGAAGATAATGAAGGGGCGACGTCCATCTTTTTGTACAGTCTATGGTCCAGACTGAGACACATCTGTAAAAATCTGATTTGAATCGGCATTTCAAACCACCTCTAAATATGGTTTGAATCAGATTTGAAAAAAAAAAAAAGAAGTCCGATTTTTTTTTTTTTACTGTCCAGACTTTCAAAAACCCATCTGGATAAAATCTGCATATGCAAAAAGATCAGATTTTTTGCTGGCAGTCTGAACATGGCCCATTTCTGAAAGCATGAGACTTGTATTCCAAGCAAAAAAGAATCACCCACCTCTGCAATGATGTTCAGGTCAGAGTCTGTAACTATGCAAGCCATCTCAATAATCTTGTCCTTCTCGATATCCAGCCCTGTCATCTGAAACAGGAAGCACATTAGCTCTGATATGTAACCCTAAAAAACAGTCATTCCTGTAACTGCACAAATCACTGTTATTTGTAAAGAGTTCCTGGATGGATGGATGGATGGATTTGGATGGAAAAAAAAAAAAAAAAACTGCGTAGGGTGAATCAAAACCAGAGTTGCTTGTAAACAAGCAGGTCAGCTGGTCATCAGCTGCAGTGACTAGCCTAAATCTTATCCGAAGTATGAACAGACAGTACTGGACTTAAGTCTTACCACTTAATTGCTATATAAGTAGATGACATGTTTGAAAAGGGATGCAATGATCATTTCATATACTATAAACCCATGCAAATTCTGCTGTCAAATACTGATTCACGACCATAAACGGTCTATAACGTCAAAACATCTTGATTTTTACATAAAGCAAATCAGTTAAGCAATTTAAAAACACAAAATGATGTATTGTGTTGTTATTGCGTTCTTCTTTACCTCAAGATCCACCCAGACCATCCGCTGAGCCACGGACTGTGACATCTTCCTGCTGTGAGGTCGTCTTGACATCAAACCCTCGGCGAGCACAGAGGTACATGGACTGGAGAGAGAGAGGCCGTGGTCAGTAAACACTGGTGGGAATGCTTTAACCCGCTGTGATGACACGCAGACTCGAGTCAAGACTCGGAATGCAGAAACACACGCCGCACTCCACATGTGCATCCGCATACTAACGTCTTCCGAACGCAAGTGTCGTAAACCAGCGCGGCGCAACAGTGCAAGCAGGTCAGCGGTAGACACATTGATAAGTAAACTCCATGGAAACAGAATAGCTCTGCTCAAATACTGGTTCATTTAAATGCATTTATATAGTTTTGCACTTGATGTAATTGATGTCGGATGTAATTTTTTGGTGTGTGTGTGTTCTTTTCATTTATAATATAGTATAATATAATATTTTGTAGTAAGCATTTAAAGTAATAGTACATAGCCTAATACATTTAAATTATAACTCTATATTAACACATACATTATTGTTTATTAATTGCAGTAGTTTTTATGTCTTTAAATAAAATTATAACATACACATACAATATAACATGTATTTTATATATGTATTTATTTAAATACCTAAACATGGCACATATAAACTGTATATAAACATTACAATCTATGCAAATATTTTGTATCTATATTATACTTTAAAATGCAATGTATTCCTGTGATGCAAAGCAGAATTTTCAGCATCATTACTCCAGTCTTCTGATTTGCTGATTTGCTTTCTTTATTATTATTATCAATGTTTAAAACAGTTGTGTACAATTTTTTTCAGGATTATTTAAAGAATAGAAAGTTTAAAAGAACAGCATTTATCTGAAATATAAAGCTTTTGCAACTTATAAATATCACTTCAGTGCATCGTTGCTGAATAAATGTATTAATTTCTTTAGTCGTAATTAAATAAATAAATAAACTTTTGAATGGTAGTACAATGTTACAAAAGCTTTCTATTTCAGATAGGCTAAATACTGTTCTTTTGAACTTTCTATTCATCAAAGAATCAAAAAAATAAAAAAATAAAACTGCTTTCAACATTGACAATAACCATAAATGTTTCTTGAGATATTAGAATGATTTCTGAAGGATCATGTGACACTGAAGACTGGAGTTATGATGCTGAAAATTCAGCTTTGATCACAGGAATAAATTACATTTTAAAATATATTCAAATAGAAAACAGTTATTTTACATTTTAATAATATTTCACAATATTAAAGCTTTTTGTGTATTTTTAATAACATAAATGCAGCCTTGGTGAGCAGAAGAGACTTCTTTAAACACACACACACACACACACACACACACACACACACACACACACACACACACACACACACGTATATACACACACACTTTCATTCACAGTACATTTTGTAGTACATTTAAAGTAATACTACACAGCCTAATACATTTCAATTATAACTGTATATTGTTAAGACATAATTTTTTATTTATTATAGAAGTATTTTTTATTTGTTTAGGTCTTTAAATAAAATGATAACATGCACATGTATTTTATATATGTATTTATTTATATACCTAAACATGGTACATAAACGGTAGGCCTATAAAACATTACAATTAAAATTTGTACATATTGGACCTTCAATAATCGTGCCAATAAAGCTTAACTTTGGTTTATTGTTGTATTTTTTTTATTTTTTTTTATCTGTATCTCATTCCACATGGACAAAACATCCATTATTATTACCAGTATATTAATTCAGATGCAGTAACGCACTTTGGCCATAAGATGGCGCAGATGGACCATCACTGGGCCTGAATACACAAAACTATATAAAACATATGGCACATTCCATACAGTTGAGTATATCATTCGATATCTGGAAATCAAAAAGTACAAAAGTTTAGGTTTACTGGTCTAATTTAGTATTTAACGAGCTTATCTTTGACAAAAAGGGGAAGATTTCGCTTCATATTTAGTGCACACATGCAGCCAGTCACATAACTCATAAATATCCTGTCTTCACATGCTATCGGAAATTTCCTACTTCCCACTTCTGAAGTCGTGATTACGAGCTCATCGCATTAAAATGCCAATTTTACTTACCAATTTTTTTTTTTTTTTTACCTATTTACGACAACTACGATAGCACATGAAGGCAGCATTACATACTTAATGTTCGTCTTGCTCTATGTATAGGCTATCACTTGTGGTGTAATTCAGCTTACACGTTAAAATCAAGCGACATGGCCACATAATCAGTTCTGTAGTGGCTACCGAGCCTGTCGTGGATATGAAATCTCAGTTCTAACACTAATAGCCAGACAGGACCGTAAACATCATATTTCAAATCTGACACAGATAAGAATTTAATGGCTTGGAGTCACCCTGTGAAGTAATCTGTGTGATAAAAGCAACGACCTCCTTCAGACCAGAGTCTGACGGGAAATAGATAGATAGAGAGAGGGAGAGAATTAGGCTGGAGATGATGATGATGATGATGATGATGATGTCTTTCCCCTTCTCTCTCTGATGGTTGTAGTCTAATAAAAAGGCAGGAGAATAATTAGCAGAGTCGTACGGATGCAGCGCTGCTGATGGCAAACCTCGCCGTCTGATGGCACTCGAGTAATGCGGCATGGGAAAGGCCTCGTGATGGGAAGACAGGCTTCATTATTCCTCTCCCTCAGTTTCTGTCTCGTGCAAACGCACACTCGCACGCACACATTCAAACAAGCGAACTGGAGGAAGAAGAAAAAAAAAAAAAATGATGAAACAGAAGGTAACCTGAGTTCAGGACAAGATAGCCCCAGCACCCCCTTGATATTGACTTCTTCGTCTTTTATTCAATTGAAGAGCATTAATGTCCTGGAAGTAAGGCACTCACATTTCAACGTGCAAACACCCCTTTGGATATCTCAAATAGATGTTAAAGAGGTTTGCACTATTATCAAATCTCTTGTAAGCGAAGTGAATATTTGTGCTGACAAAACTCAAGTGTTTCTGAAGGCTATGTTTTTGCGCACTTCTGGGAGCTTATGTGAGTACATTTCTTAAAACTTCCATCGAGTGAGGTTGGTTTAGCTCCACTATGTAGGCCTATTGTAGCCTATTTACAGGCAGCTGCACAGACCCAAAATAAAAACTTTTTTTGGTAACACTTTATTTTACAGTGTCCTTGTTACATGTTACATGTACTTACCATAGCAATAACAGTAAATTATGCATAATTACATGCAACTAATCTCAACCAAACCCTAATTCTACTCTAACCCATAGTATGTACTTAATTATATTAGTACTTAAATATATAATTACACTGTAATAATGACACTATATATATATATATATATATATATATATATATATATATATATATATATATATACACACTCACCTAAAGGATTATTAGGAACACCATACTAATACTGTGTTTGACCCCCTTTCGCCTTAATTCTACGTGGCATTGATTCAACAAGGTGCTGAAAGCATTCTTTAGAAATGTTGGCCCATATTGATAGGATAGCATCTTGCAGTTGATGGAGATTTGTGGGATGCACATCCAGGGCACGAAGCTCCCGTTCCACCACATCCCAAAGATGCTCTATTGGGTTGAGATCTGGTGATTGTGGGGGCCATTTTAGTACAGTGAACTCATTGTCATGTTCAAGAAACCAATTTGAAATGATTCAAGCTTTGTGACATGGTGCATTATCCTGCTGGAAGTGAATGGGTACATGGGTACACAATTTATTTATTTATTTTTTTTTTTTTTTTTTTTTTTTTTCCTTTCTGTCCTTCTATTCGTGCAGACGTGTTTTTCTCTCTGTTCCCTGCTGGCTCTCGCGCTGTTTTGTTTTGTCTAGTGTTTCGTCTCTTCTCTTCTCTGACTGCTGCTCTGCTGGACTCTTGAAAATACTGAAATGGAATTGATTAACTGGTCAATCAGCGCAATCGACAAGATTTTCTCACTAAGGAAGGGTGCCCCGGGAGAACCCACCTGCCCGGACGGGACCTTTGCCGCAGGGTACGTGAGGGACGCATGGAACAACTGGCAAGTCCTGTGCCTGGAGGCTCTGTCCGTGGAGGATGCGGAAGATTTATACATGATTGGATTATTGATGGCGGGGTTCCTATTCTTTGGCTTTGGGATTGCCCTGACCTATCGGAAGATTGGTAAGACAGCTGCAAGCAAATTCACCCAGCCGCTGTCTGTGGAAATTAAAGAATGCTTGGGGTTATGTGTGACCGTTTGAAGGAATTAGATCAGAAAGTGATAGGAATTGAGGAACTGAACCGTAACAACGCAGTCCGGACTGCGGATACGCAGGGTAGAGTGGGCTCTATCGGGGTCAGATCGGTGAACTTTTACGGACTGTAACCGGTCTGGCCATGAGGCTGGGCGTAATGTCTAGGGAAACTGCACAGACCGGATGCGAATGCTGAGGACCAGATCTGATTGATTGATTATGATCCGGACAAATTACCGAAGATCATCAAATGGATTAAAAATAATAAATTGTATTTGCCTGACCTAATCAACTAGCCCAACGAACCTCACTTGGTCCCTATCTCTCGGTTGGGAGGTCAGCCGGGCAGCTGTCTGCTATCTTCCCTGTGCACTGCCTTATCTCCCTTCAAGGACAAACCATAGAACTGAACTCGAAAACATCTGAAGTTATGGCTAACATTCTCACACAACACAATCTCAGACTCACTCGCACCATACACAACCTACCCGATCCCACCCCCCCCTCCAACCGTCTGCCTGTTTATCTATCTCCTCTCCCACTCCATACAAAAAATCCCATCACGTGACCACGTGTACTGTGTCATGTTTATGTTTATGTTTATGTTTTGTTGTGTTTGCTATGTAATGCTTGCTAAATTGCATTCTTGTATTTCTGGAGAGCGTAGGGCGGCGCCTGAATAATCGGCTGCGGCCCGGAGGCTTGCTCCAAACTTCATTTCGTTATACTGTACTTGTACATGTGTAATGACGAATAAACTTCAACTTCAACTTCAACTGGTGGTCATAAAGGGATGGACATGGTCAGAAACAATGCTCAGGTAGGCCGTGGCATTTAAACGATGCCCAATTGGCACTAAGGGGCCTAAAGTGTGCCAAGAAAACATCTCCCACACCATTACACCACCACCACCAGCCTGCACAGTGGTAACATGGCATGATGGATCCATGTTCTCATTCTGTTTACGGCAAATTCTGACTCTACCATCTGAATGTCTCAACAGAAATCGAGACTTATCAGACCAGGCAACATTTTTCCAGTCTTCAACTGTCCAATTTTGGTGAGCTCGTGCAAATTGTAGCCTCGATCCATCCATCCATTATCTTCCGCTTATCCGGGGCCGGGTCGTGGGGGCAACAGTCTAAGCAGAGACACCCAGACTTCCCTCTCCCTAGCCACTTCCTCCAGGTCTTCCGGGGGAACCCCGAGGCATTCCCAGGCCAGCCGGGAGACATAATCCCTCCAGCGTGTCCTAGGTCTTCCCGGGGCCTCCTCCCGGTGGGACATGCCCGGAACACCTCCCCGGGAAGGCGTCCAGGAGGCATCCGAAATAGATGCCCGAGCCACCTCAACTGGCTCCTCTCGATGTGGAGGAGCAACGGCTCTACTCTGAGCTCCTCCCAGGTAACTGAGCTTCTCACCCTATCTCTAAGGGAGCGCCCAGCAACCCTGCGGAGAAAACTCATTTCGGCTGCCTGTATCCAGGATCTTGTCCTTTCGGTCATGATCCACAGCTCATGACCATAGGTGAGAATAGGAGCGTAGATTGACCGGTAAATTGAGAGCTTCGCCTTACAGCTCAGCTCCTTCTTTACCACGACAGACCGGTACATTGACCGCATTACTGCAGAAGCTGCAAATTGTAGCCTCTTTTTCCTATTTGTAGTGGAGATGAGTGGTACCCGGTGGGGTCTTCTGCCGTTGTAGCCCATCTGCCTCAAGGTTGTGCGTGTTGTGGCTTCACAAATGCTTTGCTGCATACCTCGGTTGTAACGAGTGGTTATTTCAGTCAAAGTTGCTCTTCTATCAGCTTGAATCAGTCGGCCCATTCTCCTCTGACCTCTAGCATCAACAAGGCATTTTCGCCCACAGGACTGCCGCATACTGGATGTTTTTCCCTTTTCACACCATTCTTTGTAAACCCTAGAAATGGTTGTGCATGAAAATCCCAGTAACTGAGCAGATTGTGAAATACTCAGACCGGCCCGTCTGGCACCAACAACCATGCCACGCTCAAAATTGCTTAAATCACCTTTCTTTCCCATTCTGACATTCAGTTTGGAGTTCGGGAGATTGTCTTGACCAGGACCACACCCCTAAATGCATTGAAGCAACTGCCATGTGATTGGTTGATTAGATAATTGCATTAATGAGAAATTGAACAGGTGTTCCTAATAATCCTTTAGGTGAGTATATATATATATATATATATATATATATATATATATATATATATATATATATATTATGTCAATTTCTCAACTATGAGGGCATTTATGCATTTGGCAGATGCTTTTATCCGAAATATTCCACTGCGTTGAAGGCATACATTTTACTGTACAGTTTCCATGGAGGTCTAAGATCACTTTTCAGTGAAACATTTTTTTTTTTGTTAATGTGCAAGAACATTTTAATAAGATAAATCACTTTTTTTATTTAATTTTTTTCACTATAAAGAATCTTTTGTGCAATGGAAAGGGTATGTCAAAGGTTCTTCATGGAGCCATTGATGCCCATAATTATCCTTTATTTTTTATAATTTGAAGCTAATACAAGAGTTAGTCTAAATTAGTTTGGAATAAGTTAAACCCAGACATGTAACGGAGGGAAGCTAGTAAGAGCCATGCGGGTAAACCTAGTGCTAGTGACTGATGTTAGCGTCCTTGTTAGCACACCCGCTCCGCTGTGAATCCCGCTCGGAGCGAATCGACTAGGAGGACCGGTTACATTTGGTGCCGTGACCCGGATAGGAGTAAGGTTTAGGGGGGTGAGTTTAATGCCGAGTTCACACTGCCCGATTTTAGGCCTGATTTTGACTCGCCAACAGGTTTTGTGAAGTCGCCGACAAATGCCCTAAATCATAGGCAAATCGGTGCTCGTGCACGTGAGTGAGAATCACACAGCGTGAATGATCAAAGACGCGATCAGAGAGAATCGCCGATGAATTGCCGACGCCTGTGAGATATTTGGCATGCTAAATATCCTGCTGTGTGAAATCTGTTCTGACTGAAAATTACATTGGCTATGACCTACAGCCAATGAGAGAGCAAGATACAGGGCAGTGGGAGGTTCAGGGAGGAGTTATAGACCAGAATATCAGTATTTTAATAGATATATTACAACTCTATCAAACAGAAATAAAGCACAAACATTTGCTTGACCAGCTGCACCTGCAGCACTTTGCAAAATTATTTATGTACCTCAAACTCTCTTTGCAGAACACAATCCTTGCTCCCTATGTCACCCCAACCATTTCCTCCGCCATAATCTTTTTTCTTTTTCTCCTTTTCGCAGCAAATCAGCGCACAGACAATTTGGATCGCAAACTTTCTGCAGTTTATTATTTTTAATAACAATTCCAGTCTCACACGAGAACTCCGGTCTGACGCACGTGATCTCGCGTTGTTTACTTGTCACATCTCACGTGTGTTTGGTTGGGAAACATAGTTTGCGCACCGGAGAGTTGTCTGTGATTCTTCCTCTTGTACAGTCATGCAGTGTGAAACCTCCTGTCACTGATCCATTGTGTATTGTGAACACAGCAGTGATTGAATGCTACCCCAGATAGTCATGCAGTGTGAAAAGAGCAGTGATCTGATGAGTTTGAAAATCTTGCAGTCTGAACTTGGCGTAGCGGAGGCAAGCTAGTTAGAGCTGTGCGTGTAAACGTCACTCCCCTGGCCTCAAGAGGCGTGTTAGAGACTGCGGTCTTTAGCATCCTTGTTAGCGTGCATACCTCACATGCCGGAGATGCCAGTTCAAACGGGTAGAGTAGGACCGGTTACATTTGCTTGATGAAAAATGCAAATGTTAGCAGCGTTGGCATTTTAAAAAGGGCCACGAGGGTCGTGTTAAAAAACGACCCTTCGTGTCTGACATCCTGGAAGATGTTTGGGGTTGAGCCATGTCATTACACAGGGGCTCAAAGTGATAATCCAGCAAATGGATTTAAGCTCTTGAAAGCTACTAGTGCATGTCCTAATGCATCCGTCACTTCTGAACTCTCGCCAGATAAGAGGAAGGAAAGCGCTGGCTGCAGCCATAAAGTGGACAGACTAATGCAGGCCGGGCGTCTGATATCATCCACAGCACAGATCAGCTCACCCACAAACTGCCACTGTCACCAACAGCCGCCACATATATCAAAACGATGAGGACATTTATTTTAAAAGCATATCTTTCCTTCTGGATAAATGCCCAAAGTTCCCAATTCTGAACTTTTTGGCTGGGTCTCTGTTGACCCAGATGATTTGACCACAACGTATTTCTAAAATCGGAAAATCGACAGGATGAAGTCTGAAGTGCTTTCTGCTCCAAAGAATACAAGGTGTGAGGTCACAGGAACCCATTAAAACTGTAAAAAACAATCCCAAATGATTGATTTTCAGAGCATCGGCTGTGTGCACCTTACTGTAAGGTGTAATTGCAGTGCGTTCGCATTCAGAGCCGAGTGCTACATGGAGGGCGGATGTGTCATGTAATGTTTTTAAGGTGATTTGTTGATCTTTTATCTTTAAAGGGGTTTTGCAGGAAGGCGCTTTATGGTGCTGGAAATGCTAGTTCAGCTCTTCACTGACACTTAAAGGCATAGTTCAACAGAAAAAAAAATAAAAAAATTACTCACCCTCACATTGTTCCAAACCTATATGACTTTCTTTTTTTACTGAGATGCTTGGCAGAATGTGACTGGTGCACTGGTAAGTCATACAATATCCCTTTGTAAGGAGAATAAATAACCACATGTGCTTTTGTGTCAGGTTTGGAATGAGAATTTAAATTTTGCGGTGAACTATCCATTTAATAAGCCTTTCTCGATCAGTCTTTTTCCTCCCTAACACCCCTGGTCCTTAAAATCACGGTTTTCTCTGTGCAGTAATAAAATTATTTTATGTAATTGTTCTGATCGGCTGTCAAGATGTCTGCGTTCACACTGTGGGCCAAAGTTTCTTGTGCTGATTTTCACAAGGTGGTTCTCCCCCCTGCTGAATCTTCAGCGCTTAAAAATCATATTTTAGCTGAGCTGTCTGCATTGACTGTGATGAAATAATAAGACGTCTACTGCGAAATAATGTCTAGAAGCGTCTTTCAAATGAGTTGTCCTTGCAGGCTGTACAACGTATAAACAAACACACAACGTGACCAGTATGGTGCAATTCCAGAACAAATGACTTTTATGAATAGGTTCTTTTTAGTCAATTAAAAAATTGACTGCTTCCAGAACAAATTACTGTTATGAGTCAGTTGGTCTCTTTTAGTGATTTAATGAGTTCACACTTAAATACAGTCAGATAGAATATGCGTATTTGGTGTGAAAGAGAAGTTTTATGTTCATGGTGTTTAGGGCGAATCTGGTACCCTGAAAAGTATAGAACTTCATAAGCAGTGTTTGTATTGAATGTAATAATCTCTGATTATCATTTAATACAGTTGCTAACAAGCATTCATCATAGACTGACAAATTTAATCAATCACTTCTCCGTCTTATCAGGACACAAGTACAACTAAGTACTGAATGTATATAGACTTTGAATTTTCTGAGAGAGAGAGAGAGAGAGAGAGAAAAAAAAACCATTCAAAAGCTGTTTTCTATTCAGTGGGAGTGAATCCTGCGTGTGCAGGCAATCAAAAAAATGTGTTGTTGTCCAAGCTGAGACAGGGAAGGAGATCAAGAGATCATGTCACACTCTTTTTTGTATTTTAAAGCTCGCCAACACAAAGCCTGAAGGTCAAATCATGCCTGGCGTCTAATCACTCACCCGGTGGCCGTCTGCTGTGATTGGTGCCCCTGAGGTGAGGGCAGGGCCTCTTGCGAAATCTGGAATACCAGAGCAGAATTATTTGTTTAGTTTAGCCAGATGCCACCTGAATGAAAATGAGCACTTCTGATTGGAGGAGAATTGCTTAAAGGGGAAATCGAATGCACTTAAGGTAGGGTAGGTGATTTGTTCGTCATTTGGAGGTGTACACTGTAAAAAAAAGTAGCTGCCTTAAATTTTCAGTACAATGAACTTAGATGTTTAAGTCATTTCAACTTAAATTACATTAAACTGATTTGAAAAAAAAAAAGTTGAAAATAGCTTGATGAGTCAATGCAATTTAAACATATGTTGTCATAACTTATTGATCACATAGGTTTTTATTTTATTTTATATTTTTTATGTGGTCTGAGTGCAATGATACGATGCCTACATGCCCGTCAATGTATGGATTTTCATACTTCCGCACACCCTGTTCGTGCAGACATAACATGTTTCATGCTATGCATAGTTAAGCCCCATTTCCACTGAAATTTTGTCCCGGGAACTTTTTTTCCCCCAGAACTGTTGCTGTCTGCATTTCCATCGTGGTCTTAATTACCGTAAAGATTAGTCCGGTGATATAGGACTGCACACGACTTTTCAGTTCCTGCTGCCCTCCACTTATAAGCATTATAAAGCCTGAACCTCATTCCATCAGTCATATTTTTTTGACTGAAACTCCATTATTGATTTGAATTCAAACACACCACACACCGTAACAGACTTTTAAAAATGGTGGTTGAAATAAAATGCTGCGTGGAGTTAACCAATCAAAATGCTGCGTGAACTCAATCAATCAGCATGTTCAACGCCCAAGTCCCACCCCCAAAAGTTCTTGAACTTTGAAAAAGTATTACCTCGCGAGCAGGGACTTTTTGAGGGGGACATTTTTACACAGAACTACCGGGTACCATCCCAAAGTCCCTAGTTCCTGGGGAAAGTTCCTGTGGTGGAAACATGGCTTTAGACAGACGTCAGTCTGCACCCACCATCTTAGTTCCTCCTGAACCAAAACAACAAGCTTAAGCTGGGTTCACGCCATAACTACTGTAATTGGGAAGAGATAGAAACCTGTGACGTAATACTCAATTTATGTGTTTCAGTGGCAACACTATCAATGCAGAATTTAATCTGCAGCAGTCAGGTGGTCCAGTCAGTGCTCTTTAAGTTATGTTCATTATTACTGTAATCTTATGTGCTTTGAGACATGAGGTAGTTTAACGCCATCTCCCGTGAGGCTTTTGTTTGCTCCCTGCTGTACATGTTCATGTGTTTTGAAGGAGGCATGACTTTAGAGATGCTCTGAAGGGAGGCTGGGATCAATGCTTTCAAAACTAACTGGCCTACTCTACCTTTAACTCAGAAGGTACACTCACATAAACATGCACTGCTATATTTACATGTTAAAAATTATTTGTGATGTTTTTTGAAGATAAAGTTTTCCTGTGTGGGTGTAACAGTCATTATGAAAACAGTAGATGCAGGTTTATGCTGCTCATATTCACCTGTGCGAGTGTCTGGGGTTTCCTGGGAAACATGAAAATCCAATCTGATAAATTGTTTAGTGGCCTATGTGAAACCTGTCACTGCAGAAATACAGACTGAAGATGCTTTAAAGACAGCTTCACTAGATGACTCATGATTATTTCATACTGTAACATGGTCTAGGGCCATTTTGAGCATTGCTTAACACCCCAAACATCATATTCTATACTGTTTAAGCCAGTAGAAATCAGTAGTACCATTGATTGAAAAACTTGATCTTTTTTAATCTTTTGCTTCAAGTACAGCATCTTTTACATTTTTCATTAGAGAACAAGCCATATACCTGGAGAGAGTTCATGGGAAGAATTATAAAATGTTTTTTGTCTTTAGCTTGGAAAACAATAATAATATAGAAGTCAGTAATAAGGAATCTTGGCATAGAACTTCTCTGACATTCATAAAATTGTACAAATGTAGAATGCTTGTTTATTAACGGCCAGTTGATAATCCCTAGAATATCAAAATCAACTGCAGGTGGTCGATCCTTCTCCTATTTAGCGCCTAAACTCTGGAACAGTCTTAGCATTGTTCGGGAAGCAGACACACTCTGTCAGTTTAAATCTAGACTAAAAACGCATCTCTTTACTATGGCTTACACATAAAACATTATCAATTTCTATTATTCAAATCAGTAAATGATTGTTAGGCTGCATTAACTAGGTCAGCCGGATCCGGGAACACTTCCCATAACACCTGATGTACTCGTTACATCATAAGAAGAATGGCATCTACGCTAATGTTAGTCTCTCTGTTTATCCCGAGGTTTACTGCAGTCAGCCGGATCCGGGCCGTATCCAGATCAGATGGTGGACCTGCGCCTAGACATGACCAATGCATCCCTGAAATGTCTGCAGAGAGCATGTCAAATAAACTCCACCCGTAAATGCCGCATCGACACAACATCCTCATTAAACCCGTCTCCGGCGTGACGACTCCAATCTTTCAAATAATCTTACGAATATCTATTTACCTTATATGACTTAAGACCTGAAATGTTGCCAGAATTATAATCATATACTGTTCGTCGGCCAGAGGAGAACTGGCACCCCGACTGAGCCTGGTTTCTTCCAAGGTTTTTTTCTCCATTCTGGCCCTGAAGGAGTTTTGGTTCCTTGTCACCATTGCCTCTGGCTTTTGGCTTGTTCAGTTTGGGACACCTAAATTTCAACTATATTACTGATCTGCCCGCATTGACACTATATGATACTTGAAATTAGCTGGATAACATCACCGTTTTCACCAGAACAGCTGTACAGCAGAATCACTGTGAAGCTTTGAAACAATTGGACTATTGTAAAAAGCTCTATATAAATAAAGGTGATTTGATTTTGTTTTATTATGCAATATTATTATATACACTCATTAAAATGAAGGATCCAGAGTGTTTTTGTTTTTTTCAGCAATGTCATAGAAGAACCATTTTGTCCAAAAACCTTTCATGAACAAAATAACTTATTTTTTTTATTTTTGTGAAAAACATTTTAACAATCCAGAGTACCCTTATGCACTATAAAGAACCCTTTGTACAAAGTCAAGTCACCTTTATTTATATAGGTTATTATTTGGGAATCACCCCAGTTCTCCTCCCTTCATCTACCTCATTATATTGTCTCTCTGAGGAATTGGTCTCCCCTCTTTGTTTTGGCCGTACAGCAGAAAATAGTATCATAGTCCAGCTTAAGTAAGTTCAGTTCATTTCTGTTATAAAAAAATAAAAAATAAATAAAAGTTATTAATTTAGTTCATTTATCTATACAGCAGCTCTGGGGTGAACAGTGATGTCATCATCCAGCTCAATTCAGCTCTCATACAATGGTGTCAATACAGGCAGATCAATAATATTGTTGAATATTAAGTGTCCCCAACTAAGCAAGTCAAAAGCCAAAGGCGACAGTGGCAAGGAACCAAAAATCCATCAGGTGACAGAATGGAGAAAAAAAAACCTTGGGAAAAACCATGCTCAGTCGGCCGGCCAGTTCTCCTCTCGCCAATGAACGAACAGTGTATGATTATGATTCAGGCAGCATTACAGGTCAGAAGTCAGACTGGATTGGAACACTCAGAATATTTATCCAGTTCCATCTGGTTGAAGACCAGAGTCATCATGCCAGAGACGGGCTTGTTGAGGATCAGTGCCACTGGCTGTTGTATCGATGAGGCCTTCACAGTGCAGAGTCTAGTTGACACAATATCTGCTGACACTTCAGGAAAGCATTGTGGTCGTGTCTAGGCGCAGGTCCAGCATCTGATCTGGATACAGCCCGGATTCAACTGACTACAGTAAACCTCGGGATAAACAGAGAGACTATATTAGCATAGATACCATTCTTTGGCCATTCAACACCGGGTGTTATAGGAAGTGTAAGACTGGAGAAAACTGTAAGAACGGTAAGAGATGACAACTCTCTGAGTAAACAAAGGAAATTAACATATGAACTCTCTCTTGTGAAATTACCATCTCCATCCAAGATGAAATCCCACTGAGTTGATCACCTAAATATTGCCTTAATTTACATTTCATTCCCCTCACCCTCATCTCTCCTCTCCACATGTTGAATTTCAACCAAAATATATATGGGTTAATGTGAACAAGTACTATACAGTATTATACATGTTTGGACTGGTACATTCCCACAAAAGTAAACTAAAAGGTAACAAAAGGTTTTAAGAATTTAGAGATATTTTGCTTAGTGTGGTGGGTGTGTCCTCTGTCAATTGGTATTTTATGCATATTACCTCCTGTCCTCAATAAGGTGTAAATTACAGGTCCACAGGCCTTGATTAATGCACATTTCCATTGTGAACTCCCATTGTGAAGTTTCTGTCTTTGTCTGAGTATTTAAGGGATGTTGCAGGAGGGTCAGTGTGCGATTCTGTAGACAGATCAGCCCGTAATGCTATGCATTACGTACCCTATTTCTTTGAGGTCAGGTATGCATCTTTTACTCTTTACTTCAGAGCATTTGATGTTATGTATTGATTATCTTTGAACTGATTATGTAATTGGCATGATACATTTACATGAATAATAATAAATTGTTACATTTGATTTCATCTGACTTACTCTGAAATTATTGACTTTAATAGATTACATTGTAACCATAGTTACCGCACATCTGCGTCAGGTTAGTAATGGACTAAAGTCCAGGTCTGAGTGGAGCATGCCAACTGAGATTTTAGAGTTCTGGCTAACTCTTGGCACTAGTTCAAGTGTACTTAGACTGTAAAGCAGGCATTCTCAACCCTGATCCTCGAGGGCCACTGTCCTGCAGAGTTTAGCTCCAACCCTAATCAAACACACCTGAACCAGCTAATTAAGCTCTTCAGGATTACAGGCAGGTGAGTTTGATCAAGGTTGGAGCTAAACTCTGCAGGACAGTGGCCCTCAAGGACCAGGGTTGAGAAACCCGCTGTAAAGGCTAAAAAGGGAATTTCCGTTTAGGACAGCAATAATGTTGATCGACCAACCTAAATAGGGTGAGCCTTAACTCTGTTTAAGGTAATGTTACTCTAGCTAAGTATATGTTGGAAACCATGACATGACCAAACCAAAGCTACTATCAGAAGAGTAATGTTGGTTAACCTATATCTGTAGTAGTGGTCATGACCTCTAACTAGAGATAGTCATTTTAATTCAAGTGTATACAGATCTATGGAGACTAAATAAAATAATTTTAGATAAAGCAAGCATGAGAGCGGCACTCTAAAACAGCATAGTCCAGTGGTTCCCAACCATGTTCCTGGAGGCCCACCAACAGTGAACATTTTGCATGTCTCCTCAATCAAACACACCTGATTCAGGTCATCCGCTCATTAGTGACTCCAAAACCTGATGTGGGTGTGTCAGACAAAGGAGACATGCAAAATGTGCACTGTTGGTGGGCCTCCAGGAGCGTGGTTGGGAACCACTGGCATAGCCAATTACCTCCGTCTAGTGACCAACACTGGTAAGTTTGTGATCGTGGGCCTGCATAATGAACGGCCGGTGCGAGGACCCTGTGCGACTCTGAGAACTGAATAAACAAGTTGGGAAATGAGAAATCAAAGACGGCAGGCTCCAAATGCAGGGAGACTTTAAACAAGAATCAGGAACAAAATAACAAAACACAGTGAACAGTAAAGAGCTTACACCTGCATTACATTAAACAACGACCGACCAAGAACCAGAGAAAAAACAAGGGCTAAATATACACACAGGGAAGACTAGCTAAATGAGATAAGTGGTGTGGTGAATAGGAAACACCTATCAACCCACTAATCAACATGAAAAACTACAAAAGCCCCACAGGAAACAGGACACAGAAACAATGCACAGATAAACTTCAACATAAAAGTCCCAAAGAGTGCCAGACACAGAACAGATGTGACAGAGTAAAGAGTTAAATAGAATAATCAAATGTGTAGTTCCCGGTTCCGGCTGACCTAGTTAATGCAGCCTAACAATCATTTAACTGATTTGAATAATAGAAATTGATAATGTTCTATTATTCTATGTGTATGCCATCGTAAAGAGATGTGTTTTTAGTCTAGATTTAAACTGACAGAGTATGTTTGCTTCTTGAAGAAATGCTAGGAAGACTGTTCCAGAGTTTAGGCGCTAAAGAGGAAAAGAATCGACCGCCTGCAGTTGATTTTGATATTCTAGATATTGTCAACTGGCCAGAGTTTTGAGACCACAATAGACGTGATGGAGTATAATGCGTTAAGAGCTCGCTCCTCAAGTACTGGGGAGCTAAACCATTTAGTGCTTTGTAAGTAATTAGCAAGACTTTAAAATTTATACAATGTTTAATAGGAAGCCAGTGCAGTGTTGACAGAACCGGGCTAATATGGTCATACTTCCTTGTTCTAGTAAGAGCTCGAGCTGCTGCATTTTGGACCAACTGGAGTTTGTTTATTAAGTGAGCAGGGCAACCACCCAGTAAAGCATTACAATAATCTAGCCTTGAGGTCATGAAAGCATGAACTAACTTTTCTGCATTCGGCATTGAGAGCATATTTCGTAATTTAGATATATTTTTAAGATGGAAGAATGCAGTTTTACAGATGCTAGAAATGTGACTTTCAAATGAAAGATCGGTATCAAAGAGCACACCCAGGTTCCTAACTGATGACGAAGACTAACGCCATGCTCCCTAATGATATAAGGGTAGCATGTACAGGGTGAAAAGCAACGGTCCTAGTACTGAACCTTGCAGTGCTCCATTCTGAATTTGTGTGATCTCTTCATTCACTTCCACAAACTGATAACGGTCGGATAAGTATGACTTAAACCATGCTAATGCAATTCCAATAATGCCAACATAATTTTCGAGTCTATTCAGAAGAATGTTGTGGTCGACGATATCAAATGCAGAACTAAGAGGTAGTAACACTAAGAGAGAGATACAACCACGATCGGATGATAAGAGCAAATCATTTGTAACTCTGATGAGAGCAGTCTCAGTACTATGATACGGTCTAAATCCTGACTGTAAATCCTTGCAGATACCATTTCTTTCTAAAAAGGAACAAAGTGGTGAAGATACTGCCTTTTCCAGTATTTTTGACAGAAAGGGTAGATTTGAAATTGGCCTGTAATTGACTAATTCTCTAGGATCAAGTTGCATTTTTCTAATAAGAGGTTTAATAAGATGAATGAATGATATTAAGGAGAGGATCTATGACCTCTGGAAGCATCTCTTTCAGTAGCTTTGTCTGTATGGGTCTAACATACATGTTGTTGATTTAGATGATTTAACAAGTTTAGATAATTCTTCCTCTCCTATAGCAACAAATTAATGGAATTCTTCCTCAGTGACACTACAATGCACTGTCTGATGCAATACTATAGTAGACGGTTACATAGTTATAATTTTCTCCCTAATATTATCAATATTAAGTAAATTTCTGTGGATGTTAAATGGTGCTTCATGGATCCATATATGCCAATAAAGAACCTATATTTTTAAAAGTGTATAATATTTGGTCTAATTTAATCATGCTTTCAGCTACCAATAACACTATATTTCTCTCAGCATATTTAAATTTCCAGATCAGCACAAAACACTAATTAAGGTCTGCAAACTTAGCCATTTAGTACACATTTATCCAAACTGACACATAGTACATGTATTAGACAGACAATCTCCCTGGAAAAGGAGTTTTATAATATCTGGAGAAAGCTAGCTATTAGCATTGACATTAATTTGCAGTTTTTCATATGGCACAGGAATTATAGGAATTACGCAAAGTGCCTTGCTCAAAGGCTCACTCCATATGAGGCTTGAACAAGCAAACTTCCAGTTGCCAGCCCTGATCTTTAGCCACAGCATTCTGGAACATATTGGCCAGTAGTCCTATAATCCACTTTGATGCACAATTAAAGCCATGTTTAACCCAACAGTGAGAGACCATGACCCACTGAAACAACAGACTCTCTTGGCCTGCACAGGTTACAGCGAGACAACACTTATACAGATGAATCGTTCTTTTGACCAATTTGAATCACTCAATTATAAGAACTTTTGAGAGTTGTGAGATTGATGAATCAAATACAATAAGAAACAATGCAGCATTTGGACAATCCAACACAATCTCCTGCCAACCCTTACGAAAAGAAGTTTATTCAAGTGTTCTATTAGTATACTTCTTTTAAATTAAGAATAAGAAAGTATACTTTCAGTCTACTTTTTATATACTTCTCAGAAATATACTTTATGTACTTCTCAGAAATAGAATTAAAATTGCACTTCAGTCTACTTGACTTATACTGACAGAAAAGTCTAAGCATATTTGGCCTCTACTTATACTCAATCTTTTGATCGAGATGTACTTACAGGTTTAATTAAGTATTCAAAGTATACTTTGCTTGTAATTGTGTAATCTTTTGATTGAGTAGCTATTAAATATACTTTTTTTACATAGTTGTACATATAGTCTTATTAAAATTACATAAAATATTAATTAGAATATTAATATAAAACAGATATGTTCCTAATTCTGCGTATCTGAATTTCAGTGTAGGCTAGTCCACTGGCAGTGTACATAGGAATTTACTTCAGATCTACATGACTCTTTCTCCACCATTGATTGAATTATCCAGCTATCCGTGTTTTCACTGTTATACGGTAGAGGGCGCTATGACACATCTTCTGAAAGAGTACAGAATCTCCTGATCAAAATACAGGGTAAGAAGAAGCTGAAACAAGTGATTGAAGATTGCTCATGTAAATGTAAAACAGCATGTAAATCAAAACTGCTTAATGTTGCAGAGTGAAGTGTCGAACCCATGAAGAGGAAACGACTTTGTCTGTACGGTGTGAATTGGCCATAAAAATGCTGGGTTGTTTCAACTCATGTTTGGGTTAAATATGGACAAGCCCAACCATTGGTTTATATTTTTAAATGAAATGTTTAAACCTAATGGTTGCGTTTGTCCATATTTGACCCAAACATGAGTTGAAACATCCCAGGATTTTTTAGAGTGTAGGGAGTTATGACTCAAACGAATCAGTAAATCAGTTAAATGAGCCATCCGAACGAACCAACTAAATGTGAATCAGACCTTCAAAAGCTATTGCATCAGGTATTTTTAACAATTATTTCAAACTGTAGTCATCAACTTGTAGCCTTGGAAACCAATTTGATTCATTCTGCACTTTCATATATCTGATTAGACATCAATTTGAAACTGACGTATGACTATTCCAAGCCGGTTTTAGAAATGCTGTAGTTTTGCCTCTGTACAATTTTTGGCATTAGACGCCGGTGGCCCAGGTAATTTCCTTTTTCAAAGAATTTCCTTTCAAGCCGAGCGTTCATCTGTGCAGACAATGAGGAAATTCTTTCACCTCAGTCCATTCTAGCACTTCTAGAAGTACTGCTTTCACTCTGGCTTTTAAAAGCTAAACCTTCATTTTAAAAGTCTCCATACCCTTTACTTTAATTAAAAACCCAAAAGGCACAGAAGAACAGCACTTAAATCAATGGGGAATTTAAAAGGTTGAGCCTTTTTTATTTAGGAGATTTTTTAAAAGTCAGAGTGATAGAGGATCTTTTGCTAGATTTGATGCTCTGTTTTCATCATGTAGGGGGATATGCCACTCTTTTATCTGCACAGTCAATGACATCTCTGTTTCAGTCTGACGACTTCCAAATGAATCCATGTAAATCCCTCAGCCGAAATGAAACTGTAAAACACGCTCGTGAGGAACTGGATTAGCACGAACACAGCTTTGTATGCCGCCAGCGTGCGGGTCGACCCATGCCGGCATTTTCCAAATGTCAATAAGCACACAGTGATTTATCTTTAAGTCTAGTTGCAAAGTGCCCTGTGTCAATAACAGCTGTTGATGGAGCGTCTGCTCGTGTGCTTTTCTCAATGGCTTATAATTTATGTAGAACATAAAATACACAAACAGACCACGGCTGATCTGTGGGTCAGCAGAATCAGAGGCCGTGTCAAAGATGTAATTGAGACCTTTGAGATTGATGTCTCCCTCATATATAAGGCCTGTGAATTTTATAAGCTGCTATATATTTCTCCAAATTTGCATTGATTGTAATTTTCTCACTTTAGCCAGCTGGAACTATTGATTATGTTTTGATCATGCTTTTATACTGTTGTTTTGGACATACGTTGTATACCTCTCCAAAAATGTAACATGTTGCATCTACGTTAACTGTCTGCAACAGCTGTGATCAAAAAAGATGGGCAGCACTTGAACATATGTCTGCATGATGAGAACTACCTAAAAATTATTTGAAAATAAAATATTTGAAATGTAATTGGATTTTTTAGTTTGGCTCGTGTCCCATTCAATTACGTGAGAGGGTGGGGTTTAAGACCTGTACTGCAGCCAGCCACCAGGGGGCGATCGGAATGCTCTGGCTTTACTCAGCGCACTTGCCTCTTTGGAACAAAAGACCATTCCTCAGAACACGGGCGTAGCTATCTTTTCAGAAGTGAGGGGGGCAGAAATGTCAGGTGTAATACCAGGTTTTTTTTTTTTTTTTTTTTTTTTTTGACCCTTGTCTAATTGACAGATTGAATTGATCTCATCTCTTGCTTTTAATTGAGTGAGATATCAAATACACTGCTGAACAATAACCACTAATATGTATAATATTTTATACCCAATTTTATGATTGATTTATGTACTACTTGTGCATCAAGTCCCCATGGATTTTATGCAATGTTAATATATATATAATAATAAATAATGCAGTAAAAAAGTAATGCAGTTAAATATTATCCCAATGTAAGACAGCTGTTATCTATGTGAATATATAGTAAAGTAATTTATTCCTGTGATCAAAGCTGAATTTTCAGCATCATGACTCCAGTCTTCAGTGTCACTTGATCCTTCAGAAATCATTCTGATATGATGAATTGATGCTCAAGAAACATTTATGATTATTATCAATGGTGAAAACAGTTGTGCTGCTTCATATTTGTGGAAACCATAAAACTATTTAAGCATTTGTGGTAAGATTAAAAAAGAGAAATTCTTGCCTTCTTCCCATAGTGCATCCTGGTGCCATGTGTTCCCCAGGTAAGCGATGCACACGGCCATCCACGTGATGTAAAAGAAAACTTGATTCATCAGACCAGGCCACCTTCTTCCATTGCTCCGTGGTCCAGTTCTGATGCTCATGTGCCCACTGTCAGCGGTGGACAGGGGTCAATATGGGCACCCTGACTGGTCTGTGGCTATGCAGCCCCATACGCAACAAACTGCGATGCACTGTGTATTCTGACCTTTCTATCAGAACCAGCATTAACTTCTTGAGCAATTTGAGCTACAGTAGCTCGTCTTTTTGATCAGACCACACGGGCCAGCCTTCGCTCCCCACGTGCGTCAATGAGCCTTGGCCGCCCATGACCCTGTCGCCGGTTCACCATTGTTCCTTCCTTGGACCACTTTTGATAGATACTGACCACTGCAGACCGGGAACACCCCACAAGAGCTGCAGTTTTGGAGATGCTCTGACCCAGTCGTCTAGCCATCACAAATTGACCCTTGTCAAACTCGCTCAAATCCTTACGCTTGCCCATTTTTCCTGCTTCTAACACATCAACTTTGAAGACAATATTTCACTTGCTGCCTAATATATCCCACCCGCTAACAGGTGCCGTGATGAAGAGATAATCAGTGTTATTCACTTCGCCTGTCATAATGTTATGCCTGATCAGTATATATAAAGTAAAATACCTTGGTAACCTCACAGCAACATGCTAAAACACAATAGCATTGTGTTGGCTTCCAAAAATGTAAAAACCGAATTGGTTAAACTGCTTTTCAATTGTTATTATGAGTCCAATAACTTGACCCAAGGTTTGTTGGCAAGGCTGGCTCACTAACTAACTAACTAACTGGTGAAGAAAAAAACATCCACTCATTTTCTCTCTCGCTCTCCAATTCTCCTTCTTTAAAATGCTGATAATGTCAACCTAATTAGTCTGTGATTGTGCAATCATGAACAATTATTGGACCGTCCTCATGTGCATAATACAAATGACAATTAATTACAGATGGTAATTGTCAGCGTTTGGTTTGCGAGCAGGTATCACGCCGTGAGGTGTGTCAGCACTCATCAAGAGAACGAGACGGGGATTTGCAGCTCTTCGGCTTTCATCGAGCATGAAGCCGTCCGTCGGGGAAAGTGGGTGTTTGGTTGCTTGAGCTCTGTAAAGTTTGTTTTTGTTGATTTGTTTTTTTGTTGTTGACTTATTGTGTTACTATTTAATAATACTTCATCATACTGTAGCTATTTGACGTATATGCAAGTATATTACTAGATTTGTCCTGAATTTAAATCTCATAATATGAATTATACAGTCAAATAAAGGGTTAGAAGATTTATGCTCTGCAAATATGGCGTTTAATTTAAATAGAACTCTTTAATTTTTCACGATCATTTTCATCATATGAAAGAGTAGATAACCTTTAAACATCCATCTTAAAAAAAATACACCAGCATCAACAATGCAGTCTATTGAGAGAGATTTTAATTATCAGTTTCACCACATCTGAGTAGATCCATCTTAAAAGCATCAACAATACAGTCTTAGACTGAGATATATTTTATCAACAGTTAATGCAAAGGGTTTAAGAAGTTAAGCCTGTTCCTGATTCCCCAAAAAGACATCACAGAAGGACAAACTCATTCAAAAGGCATTGCAATTAAGTTCTAAAGCAGAGCGAGCCAATTAAAGCTGAAGTTTTACCAAAACAGCTGTGTGTAGACCATTATGGTCATTATCTGTGAATAATGATCAATCCATGAAAGACGCTTTCAGCTGAAACGAATGACTCATTTATGAGTAATTTGAGATGTGTTAAAAGGCTGGATGGGGGATATTTGGGATTCTTTAGGTCAACAGAGAGAACAGTGGGAGCTGAAAAAGAAAATTTACCATGCATATTGATTTGTGACAAAATGTTAGAATTTATTTTATCATCTACCAGCTCAACTGCCTCTGATATTAATTACAAAATGCCAATAAAGACTGGACATGTCCATCATCCTAAAGGCACCCACACACACTACTAGATAGATAATGGGGACGATTTTGGACCCAGTTCTCCCCTTCCGACAACCCCAGGTAGAGTCCTGATTATCTTGAAGGTTCTACATATTATTTTCCCAGATTTTCCTGTCATGTGAAGTGTGTCAAGAGTGATTGAACCTGCTCTGGTGAATGTCGAGGCTGCACCAATATCAAATCGTAAATATCCAACACATTGAAATCCTGTTGTGGGAGTGAACCCTGAGGACAAACGCACATGCACTCTGGTAGATTTTCATGTGGAGCAAAACAATACCCAATCGGAAAGCAAGCTGATGGAAGACGGAAGCATAACACAAGCAAGTTGAGGTGTTCTGGGGGGTTGTTTAATGTGAGTCTACATCAAAAATTTTAGGCTGAACTTATGACTATATGCAAAAGAAAATGCTCTGCATCATTCTAACACCGTTGGTCCATCCTTATATACTGTACATCAAAGTGAACGTTACAAATGCTTTTGTCTTGTAGTGCAGGCACGCATATCCAGTGCGTCAAAAATATAACGTATAGCATTTCACGAGCCCTTACGAAAAATAACCATGGTTTTATTATAGTAAAAGTGTAGTAACCATGTTTTTTTGGCTAATTGATTACCATTTATATAACCACAGTTTTACCACAAATACCACGGTTAAACTATGGTTAGAGTAGCAAAACCATGGTTAATTTTGTGGTTTCCATGGTTTAACTATAATAACCATGGTTTTTTGGTTTTGTTTGTAGTAAAACCATGGTTCATTTTCGTAAGGGAGTTCACGCTTGCATATAATTTAGAGGGAGTAATTTTAAATGCATATTTGGCATGCTGTACGGAGGGGGAGGGCTTTGAGCTCAGAGTTCGTCCCGAACCCGGAGTACCCCCCGTGTATGTAAGTGGTTAGAACTAAAAGTGTGGAGAAGGTGGTGGAGGGATGCTGATAAACTGTTAACAAACGGAGGTAAGACTGCTGAATATGTATACCTCTTATTGTTGATTAGCTGAGTGCTCTCCACTCGTGTCAATTATCTGAATGTGCTCCTCCCGAACTTTGTTAATAAAACATCATCTGTTTACTGTCTGCTATTTGGTGCGCGGCTACATTGGATCCATTCGCGACCGCTGTAGTAGACCGAGTGTGACCTGCCAGTTCAGATAATGGGTAGGGGGGCGCTGACCAAAAAGGTTGAGAACCACTGCCCTAAGGTCACGTTTGACCATGAGAGATTTTGTGAGATTAGGACTCTAGTTGTTTGTGAATGGAATCTGTGTGTGGTGTGCTTTCCTGATCACATCGCGGCACTTAACACACTATAGGAAGAAAACCATTAAATCTATGATTTTTTATTTATTTATTTTTTTTTATAGTCGTGTTTGTGGTCTCTCACATTTTTAAGATTTTAATTTTAAACCTGGCAATATGACAATCCCAGGTAAAGTCCTGATTATCTTGATGGTTCTACATATTATTTTCCCAGATTTTACTGTCATGTGAAGTGTGTTAAGAGTGATTGAATCTGCTCGGATGAATGTCGAGGCTGCACCAATATCAAATCATAAATATATGTATTATAATATTTTGTCATTTTATTTTTTAAGTTTGTCTATATAGTTTTAAAGGTTTTGTTTATATCATTTTAGTTATTTTACTTAAACTTTACATGGAAAAAAGAAACTCATGTTATTGAATGGCTATGTATTTGGTCTAGACTAGATCTGCTACTCTGCTGCTGATGATTATTGCTGCTTCTCAGAGCATGGACTTGCTACTGATAATAGATACACAGATACATTGCTGTGAGTATTTAAGACATGCTGCTGCTGCTGCATAAATCCCATAGCAGATCTAGGCAGGTGGAGCTGGGGGAGGTGGAGGGGTTCAGAGGAGCTCTGATAGCAGGACTAGCTTACAGCAAACACTGAACCAGACTATTTAAATGTTGAGCAAGCAATCTCATTGGCTGCAGGATCATCAGAGATCAACTTGTGCCATCAATCGTGATGTGATTGCATGCAAACTGCAGGTAAGATTCAAGAGTTTTATTTGTCACATACACAGTTATATACAGAATATACAACCGGCAGTGAAATGTAAACAGGTCCGCTCCATGGACAGTGCAAATTCACAGTTAAAAACACAAGGGGGAAATTATAATACAAATAGGATAAAAAACTATATATATATATATATATATATATATATATATATATATATATATATCTGTAGAATTATAAATAATCAAGTCAAGTAGAAAAAATAAAACATAAAAATAAGAGTAAAGTGGAATAAAATAATTGAAGTAGACTGTGCAGTGAGTAAACTGTAGACATAAATATGTGGTTAACAAATGTATAAAGAGTATAATGTGCAAACAGGTTTATAACAGGTTGTTACACAGTAACAACGAGAACAGAATGTGCAGTGCAATGTCAGTATGTTTATCCTGAAGTGAAGTCACATGGTGTTAAGTGACTGAGTTCAGGAGTCTGATGGCCTGGGGGAAGAAGCTCCTCCTGAGTCTCTCAGTTTTGGCCATCAGGCTTCGGAAGCGCTTACCAGATGGCAGCAGCGTGAAATGAGGGTTTGCAGGGTGATTAGAGTCCTTGATGATTTTAGTAGCTCTACCTTTGCAGCATTTGGTGTAGACGTCCTGCAGAGACAGGAGAGCTGACCCTGAGATACGCTCGGATAAGCGCACAACTCTTTGCAGGGCTTTGCGGTCATGACTGGTGCTGTTCCCATACCACGCTGTGATGCACTGAGTTAGTACACTTTCTATTGCCCCTAAATAGAAAGTTTTCAGGATAGCTGGTGAAACCCTGAATTTCCTCAGCTGGCGCAGGTGGTACAGTCTTTGCCTGGCTTTTTTCACCTGTGTCTGAATGTGTGCAGTCCAGGTCAGGTCCTCGGAGATGTTTACACCCAGGTACTTGAAGCTGCTCACTCTCTCTACTGGTGACCCGCTGATCATGAGGGGGGAGTATGTCCGTTGCTGTCTCTTCCTGAAGTCCACAATCATTTCTTTGGTCGTGCCAACATTCAGAGAGAGACAGTTGTCCTGGCACCATGATGTTAGATGCTCCACCTCGTCCAAGTATGCCGTCTCGTTGTTGGAAATGAGGCCCAGGACAACAGTATCATCAGCAAATTTGATGATAGAGGTGGAGCTGTGTGTGGACAAACAGTCATGTGTGTAGAGAGAGTAGAGCAGGGGACTCAGGACACAGCCCTGTGGAGCTCCCATACTCAGGGTGATGGAGGTGGAGGTGGACTGGCCTATTCTCACCACCTGAGGCCTGCCAGTGAGGAAGTCCTCAATCCAGTGGCAGAGAGAAGGATTCAGGCCGAGATCCAGGAGTTTGGAGGTTAGCCTGATGGGAACTATGGTGTTAAAGGCTGAGCTATAGTCAATAAATAGCAGCCTTACATAGTTCCCACTTTTGCTGTCGATGTGAGTGAGGGAGGAGTGGAGGACATGAGAGATGGCATCTTCAGTCGATCTATTGGGACGATAGGCAAACTGAAGAGGGTCCAAAGTGTCAGGAATGAAGGAGCAAATGGTGTTTTTGGAGTCTCTCAAAGACCTTCATGACTATAGATGTGAGAGCCACTGGACAATAGTCATTTAGGCAAGAGGGTTTACTGTTCTTAGGGACAGGGATGATGGTGGATTTTTTGAAGGAGGTTGGGACCACAAATGTAGCGAGGGACTCATTAAAGATAGATGTAAACAACCCGGCGAGCTGATCAGCACAGGACCTGAAATACCATCCGGCCCGGCAGCTTTCCTGACGTCCACACGCTTGAGTGCTCTCCGAACTTCATCCTCCGAGACAGAGATCACGTGATTGTTGCTGCTCTGAGTAATTTCCTCTAACGCGCCACTTGGCGGAGTCGCGTTGCCACGGTTACAGTCAAAGCGAGCGTAGAAAGAGTTTAACTCGTTCACGAGCAACAGGTCAGCGCTCCCCTCTGCAGAGGATTTAGATCCAAACGAGCAGATGGACCTCAGACCTTGCCACATGCGCCGCGAGTCGTTGAGTTGGAAATGAGACTCCACTCTGTCTTTATACCGGAGTTTTGCGGCTTTAACTGCACGCCGCAGAGCATAGCAGGACGATCTGTATTCATTCATATTCCCTGAAAGGAGACCGCCGTTGTAAACGGCAGTGCGTGTGTTCACTGCCGCGCGGATTGAATTGTCCACCCACGGTTTCTGATTTGAGAAGGACGTTATTGTTATTGTTTGCGTGGCTTGCTCTGTAAGCGTGTTGATGAAGCAAAGCGCCACGTCTGTGAACTCGTTTACGTCGGCTGAACTCGCTCGGAACATGTCCCAATCCACATCGTCCAGAGCTGCCTGTAGCGCGGTCTCTGAGTGGGGTGACCAACGCTTAACTTCCCGCCTCACCGGGGGTTCCTGAACGAGCTTTTGTTTGTATTTGGGAGTGAGGAAAATGGCGGAATGCCAAACGCTGGAAGTGACCGCGCTTTATAGGCATTCTTGAACGGAGAGTAGCAATGATCCAGCGTGTTTGCTCCTCGTGTAGGACAGGAGACGTGATGGTGAAAGTTTGGCAGGACTTTCTTTAGGTTTGCTTTGTTAAAATCGCCCGCGACGATGAAAGCAGCATCGGGGTGTTTGTTTATGACGCCGCTGGCAGCATCATGAAGGCCAGATAAAGCCAGCGCTGTGTCTGCCTGCGGTGGAATGTAAACAGCAGTCGCGACAACCGCAGAAAACTCCCTCGGCAGATAGAATGGGCGGCAAATGATTGTTAAATGTTCCAGATGAGGCAAGCAGGACCGCGAGAGAATGGTGATGTTCCTGGGATCGCACCATTTCTTGTTGATCATGAAGTATACTCCACAGCCTTTGGATTTACCGGCCTCGGCTGTTCTGTCCATCCGAAAAACAGAGAAGTTCTCCGACGGCGTCACAGCTGTGTCCGGGACCGCGGGCGTGAGCCATATTTCGGACAAACAAAAGATGTTACAGTCTCTCATGTCCCGTTGAAAACTTATCCTGGCTCTAAGATCGTCCATCTTATTCTCCAAGGATTGAACATTTGCTAGAAGAATGCTCGGGAGAGGAGGACTGAATGCCCTTTTCCTCAGTCTGTTTCGAATTCCAGCGCGTTTCCCACGGTGTTTCTTGGTTCTACGCCGCCGGCTCTGTCCATTGTTCAACTCGGCGTTCCAAAGGATCTCAGATGGCCACAGAGTCTCGGCGAAAGTGTCCTGAAACAGTCCAGTGTAGAGGTAACCAATGTCCAAAAGAGATTTGCTGTCATAGTAGATCAATGCAGATGATAAGTTTGTAAAAATTGAGAGTAAAAGAAAGTAAAATAGTAAATAAAAGCACAGTCTACGCGGAGCGACCTGAACGGCGACCGAACACGGCGGCGCCATTTTGAATATCCAAAAAGGTAAAAGGAGTATGCAGAACAAAAGTGGGTGTTTCTAAATTTGTGGGTGCTTTCTAGCCCGGATGCCAGCCGAACTTAGCCCCGCCCACAACATTTGAGGTCGGGAAGTTCGGTCTGGACTTCTATGCTCGAACGAGAGCTGTTCGGACCAATCAAATTGTCTTTATACGGTGATGGACAGATGATCAACAGTAACATAATCATCCACGTCACCAAAGAGTGCTTGGGTTGAATTCGTTGTAATCCTAAATGCATTCACCTTTACTATTTCTCTCAAAAATGATGATCGTGTTGGTAAGTACTCCGTGTATCCTTAAATTCTTTTTATAACACGTCAAAACAATACAAAAGATCGTTTACACTTATCTTCTTCTACTTCTTTCAGCAAGCGTGCAGTTGAGTTCTGTTGACAACTATACGTCGCTCAATTCAACACGCATCACTCACTCCATTGCTCTGATTGGTTGTAGGTCTATCCAACAGAGGCATTTTCTTTCCTGGTTCGGTTGAAACGCCCCATAATCACAGCCCAATGGAGCAGTATCAGACTCATATTCTGACTAGAATCTGAGTATGACTACCCTCCTACATACTTCCGCTCAATTTTAATTTTCCTTCCGTCTGGGATTGCGGTATGTTCTCTGGTTTTCTCCGGTCAAATTTTAACCGGTCCAATCAGCGAACAGAGGGAGTGGCTGAGAACGATGATGTTGATGTTGTGCGCTAGTTTGAGATGACATGTCACGACCAAACGTTAGTGATTGGTTATGGCAGATCCAGAGTGGCTCTGGGCCGATCCAATAGTTTTAAACAGAGTACCCACCTTCAAGGAAGTTAACGCTTGTCAATGGAGAGTGGCCAGACTCTAGGACCAGGCTAGCAGAGACCTATTCTTGGGTAAAATACCTATCAGCCTGCGCCCTCTAGAGTTTCATGACTGAATTAGATATTTAACAATAATAACTCTGTGCATGACCTCATCAAATCAAATGTGAATGGCGTCCAGTTCTTATCTTGGAAATAAATATAGTTTTTTTTTTTTTTTTTTTTGCATTCTGTTTTGTTTAGAAATAAAGTAACATCTGATAAATACTGAAATTATAGATTATAAAATTGCAACAGTAATTATTGTCACACTGGAATCACATGCACTGCATTGTGCCACACTTTCTAGCCAATGATTTTATTTTTTACTGACATTTTGCCTTTTTATTAGATATGGGAAAAGTCATGGAACTGTATAAAATGTTAAAAGGTCATGAAAAAAGTAATGGTATTTTGTTTTTATTGTCAATATACATTTTTCTAGTCATCTGTTAGACAGAACATAGGACAAGCATAACCACTGCATATGACAGAGCCAATACACAGCTCTGAAAAAAGTTTTGATAAGATTACACTCCACAAAGAGTAATTTACACCAGAAGACTGCAAGCATAAATACACTCAATTTTCGAAACTTCCGTGATCTTTTTAACATTTTATACATTTCCATGACTTTTCCAGGGGTGAAAATAACACTTTTGAAATTCCCTAATATTACCCGGTTTTCCAGGACATTGACTGTGGGACAAACATACAGAAAAACTGCAGTGTACTGCTAATTTGAACACTGTTTGATTTGAAAACTACCTTTTCTTTAGGCGTCCGTTTCTATTTAGTGGTAGTTGTAGACAAATGATTTACAATTTAACCGTGTGCAAATCTTCAGAAAAGGCCTTTCTTATTTGTTCATCCTTGAGTTTCCTTTGAAAGGAAATGATGAATGAATGGGGCCAAGTTCCTCTGTCACCTGATCCGTCTCTTTCTTTCCCCTGTTCTCTGAGAGCTCCACAATGTTTGTATTTGCCCTGCTCTCAAAAAGGTTAAGCAGGAAAGTCAAGCATTCTGGTTTGACAGCTCCGACACCATCAGCAGCTCCGGGGTCCCTTAACCTCGTTCAGAGCAGTTTAGCAGAGAGATGATCTTGAAGAAATCACCTTATTCTGCTGTCATGTGACGCTCTCTGTTCCTGAGCTCATTTCGACTAAAGGTTGCATAGTGATTTCTTTCCATTTCGTGACTTCCTCTTGCCATATGTGCAGTGGGGACAAAAACAACAACACAATGCCAGTAGACGAGCAATTTTGGATTGATTCTTTTTTAATATTTTGTGTTGCGCTTCTAATTGCTTTGTGCTGTTGTTGAGCAGCAGGTTGATTCTAAATGACACTTCATCGGTTCATTACACACACAAAAATAAATCAAAAGTTTTCTACTATAAACAAAATAACAATTTGTCAAAAACGGGGCCTATTGTTGTTTTGAACATTTCATTTTTCATTTTAGTAAGTTTTAATGGAAAAGAAATAGTTTAATTTTTACTTCTTGTTCTTGCTTTTTAGTGTAAGCGTAGTTTTTATCCCTAACATCACCACAACTTGTTCAACACTATGGCACCTACTAAATACAGACACCTTAAAATGGATTAAAGACACCTTGTGCCATTTTTACCAGTGATTGATTCTTTGTTTGGGCTTATGAACTGCAGTGTTTTATTGTTTTATGATGTTTCCTGGAGTGCACTTATAATGTTAGTATGATTTTTACATCAAAAATTGTCATAATTTAGAAATAAAAGGCATTTTTCCTACCCTGATTTTAGATTAGAATGCTCAGTTTTAAGGAGTGTGTCTGTTGTGATTGGCTGCTGTGAGACTTCAGTGTAAACACCCACTGCTGCCATTGGCTAATGTCTTTGCATATGAAATAGCTAAGTATTACGTGGAATTCTCCAAACTTTTAGCACATTTTTACTATTACAGCTCTCAAGGTTAACCAATCATAAAGCAAGTGTTGACTATAGCATTACATTTAGAGCTATGGCATTATATTAAAAGAACACGCTGACTTTTTGGGACTTTAGCTTGTTCACCGTATCCCCCAGAGTTAGATCGCAACTTTTCATTTTCCGTCGGTCTTGGTACATGATGTAACTATACACATCACAACATGTAAATAGGAAAATGTTGGTTTTATTTTGTCACTTATTGAGCATTAGGCTAGCTGGATCGTTTACCTCCAGTCTTTGTGCTAAGCTAGGCTAGCGGCGGGTGTATCAGACAGAGTTACGGGATGCATGGAGATAAAAATGGTATGTATGGACTTATCTAACTCTGGGGGATACGGTGAATAAGCTAAAGTCCCCAAAAGTCAGTGTGTTACTTTAAGATAATGGCATGAAAGGTTGTGGTGATGAGCATTAGCCGATCACAGACATGTTGAGCGTATGAATGCAGTGATCTCGTCATTGCAACTCGATTTTTGCACACTTTTTCTTTCTGTAACAGTGCAAACACAATGTAAATAAGAGACTTGTTTATTATGCTGGGAGTTTTTGGCAAGAGTCCTACTGATAAACTCACGCTGTTTGATTGACAGCTCCAGCGATTGAAAAGGGAGCGTTCTTTGGCCGCTTTCTATATATAATTTAATCAGTTTAAATAAGATTATTTTCATCCTACTAAGAGAAACTATGTGATGTCGACCATTTAGTCACTGGTTTGATTTACTGACACATAGACAAAAAACATCTTACTGTACATTAATAATTGCTATATCAGAAATCACTGGTCACAGATCAGGCATTAGAATGGACACAGTTACTTACATGTTGTGGCATTACTGACGAGTCCATATTGTAAAAGTCTGTTTGCAAAGCCTGCACTGAAGATTTACCAAAGAATCCATAGTGCAATGTATCTAATACAAATAAATAATTCTCAACTGAGACATTGTTGAAAATAAATAAGCACATTCCTAGCATTAGGATCCTTTGGATGGTAATGTTATTTTTAGTCCAGTGATCCTGTATCACTCTTCTCTCCTCGTCATCTCACTAACACACCAGTGGGCGGGGCCAAAGTTATGATGATGAAGTAGGTGTTGATTTTCTTCAGCAGATGCTATAGCTATAGATCTCTATAGATAGGCACATTCCACAATGAGTTGTTCTCTGGGCTTGGTTACAATAAAAGCTGTTTTCAGGAGTTTTCAGTTCTGAAGCTTACAGGATATTCTTATAGTATGATGACCTCTTATGTCAAAAATTAATTTCTCAGTTCATGACTCCTTTAAAAGTGTAACATGAATTTATTTATTTTTGCTGTTGCCTTTCATAATACGTGTTGGGTAAGTTACTCTAAAAAGTAATTAATTACTAGCCATTAATTTCATCTTCAACAGTGTGATTAGATTACTGTACTAATTACTCTCTTTTAAAAGTATTACATTACTTACATTTTAACAATCCAAGAATAGACATGAAACTGCTCTTTCAATTCTTTCAAAAAACAAACAAAAAAACACATTTTAACATTGGACATTACATTTTGATGTTAGCTCCACTAATGTTTTATATAGAATTCTTACTCTATACAGTATTTAATTCAATTACATCAGAAGTAATCCATTACTTTTTCAAGGAAATAATTAAACTACAGTAATTAACTACTTTGTAATGCATTATGCTGGTCATAACCTTCTTTTTACATTCAAATATGAACAGACATAATTCATGTTAATTTATACAACTTGAAAACAGTATAGCCATGTAGGAATTAACATTAACTAAAATTAATAAGCATGTAAAAGTACTTTTATTTATTTTTTTGCATTGGCTAATGATAAAGTAATACCTAATAGTCGTAGTTAACCATAATAACCTTGGAGAAGAAACACAATAAATCACGTTTTCCTGAGTATTTTACCTCTTCCTCCTAGACTGTGTCTGTTATGAATTTTCAGTATGATTAACCACCCAGATGCACAGTGTCGTTGAGGAGGATGGAGTGCAGATATAAGTCTCACGCAGAGCCTGTATGAAGCTCGGGTTTGTAGAAATGTTTCATCATAGATTCAGAGGCTTGAATCATTTTCCTGCAGGTTTCGCACAGCGCAGGATGAGGAATGACGACGTTTATTTAGGGCTTCATATGTCATATTTCTGAGGCTCCCCGCATGCTGTGATCATCAGTTTCGGAGCGTTTGGAGAGATATAAATGTGCATACTTGTATCTTAATTTACATAAACATATCGGTGTCTGCTGTAAACTTGAGTGCGCGGGCAGACGCGCTTGAGCAGCACATGCCGCTCTGACCGCACGCGCGCACCTGTGTCCAGAACATCACGTGTGCAGCAGCGCCGATAAAGTTCAAGGCACGAGCTCAGAAGTTGTGTGCTGTGTGGATTGGGCTAAATTGAAGCATTAAGCTGCCATCACTTCTGGCCGTGTGCAGAATCAATAGATGCATCCTGAAAGTGGCTGCAGAAGTAATTTACTCAGTGCTGGTCACAACAGATAGGCAAATTCCGCTCCAGCACTCAGGGCTCCACACACACAGCGCAGGCAACTGAAGAATGTGCTGATGAAGGCTTTTCCAAATAGCTGCACTTACGAAGTGTGTGACTAGACTTTCGATTAAGATGACAAAGCCGGAAGCAACAAGGACTGTAATTTAATCCAGTGCAAACACGAGGCTCTGTACCTCAAGTAAGATCATCCTTTGAAGTCCATTTAGTTTCAAGATGGATCAGTCGTGGTCGGGCCAACCTTTAAAAGCCAAGATGATGGATTAAAGCCACAGCAGAACTCATTTGTATAAAGACGTTTGGAGGGTTTGTGAAATATCACTAATGCTATCGTGGGCAGATTATATCAGGGTAGGTTTGCATTTCCTCTGCAGCTTTATTCAAGGAGGCCTTATTCAGATTAGATCTCATGAGTGTCTGTATTTAAAGACTTTAAAGAGAACATGCCTATGTGTGTAATTTTGTTAACATTAGTTAGTGCATTAGCCATTAGGTATCAAGAATTAACAAGGAACGACATTATACAGCATCTATTAAAGTAGGTGTAATGGATGTAGGCCACTGTGTGTGTAACCCTCACTCCCCTGACCTTGAGAGGCGCACTAGCATCTGACACTAGAGACTGCGGTCTTTGGCCTCCTTGTTAGAGCGCCTACCTCCCATGCCGGAGACCACGGTTTGATTCCCGTTCGGAGTGGGTTGAGTAGAACCAGTTACATTTAATTTCGTGACCTGGATGGGAGTGAGGTTTAGGGGTAGTGAGTGTAACGGACGTAGGCCAGTAAGAGCTGTGTGTGAAAACCTCACTCCCCGGGTCTCAAGAGACACGCTAGAGGCTGCGGTCTTTGGTCTCCTTTTAGAGCGCCGCCTCCCACGCCGGACACCACAGTTCAAATCCCGTTCAGAGTGGGTTGAGTAGAACTGGTTAGATTTGGTGCCGTGACCCAGATGGGAATCAGGTTTAGGGGTGGTGAGTGTAACGGACATAGGCTAGTAAGAGCTGTGCATGTAAACTCACTCCCCTGGCCTAAAGAGACACAGACTGCAGTCTTTGGTCTCCTTGTTAGAGTGCCTGCCTCCCACACCAGAGACCACAGTTCGGAGTGGGATGAGTAGAACTGGTTACATTTGGTGCGTTGACCCGGATGGTAGTGAGTTTAGGGGGGTGAGTGTAACGGACATTGACCAGTAAGAGCTGTGCATGTAAACCTCACTCCCCTGGCCTTAGAGCTGCGCTAGCGACTGACGCTAACGGGCTGCGGTCTTTAGCATCCTTGTTAGCCCATCTCTGGAGACCCTGGTCAGAGTGGATAGGACCGGTTACATTGGTTTAGGGTATGTAAATATACTGTCCACCTTTCAACTCCGCATCCCAGCAATGTTCAATTCTATCCTGGAGTTCAATTCCAATTCTAAATAAACACGCATCAGAAACGGCTTATCAAGGCCTTCAGGATGACTTGATTAGGATTAGAACTGGCTCATGAAAGTCACTGACTGCATCCAAAATCACACAAGGAAAACGGTATGTGACAAAAGTTTATCCAAATTCACAGTACTCATAAAAGAGTAGGCAAAATGTACCCAGATGACCTATGATTTCCGGCGAGATTCTGAAGTATGCAGAAGAGGATGGGAGAGGATGACAGTGAAGCAATGCAACTAATGCTGGTAGGTCACATGATAATGACAACATGGTGAATGTATTACATCTGGATTACGTTCATGCTACACACATTCATAGTATTAACTTTTTTAGTGGTTGCAAAGTAATTACGTTCAATTTAAACATTCAACTTGCGAAAGAAAGCGTAACTGAATTACGAGAGGCGTTACACTTTCTTCGTAAGCTGAATACTTAAGGCGGTCCACCGGAAGCTTTTTAATATTTTACTTTATAAAGTGTTAAATATGGATATTTTTCTTACACAAACCCATTGATTCACTTCAGAAGGCCTTTATTAACCCCTGGAGTTGTGTGGATTACTTTTATAATGGATGGATGCACTTTTTTGGGCTTCAAGTTTTGGGCTGCCATTCACTGCCATTATAAAGCTTGGAAGAGCCAGGACATTTTTTTTATGTAACTCAGATTGTACTCGTCTAAAAGAAGAATGTCATCACTTGATGGTGAGTAAATGGGATAATTTTCATTTTTGGGTGAACTATCCCTTTAATTCAGTAAAAAAGAACCGGTTCATGAGAGCCATTCATTCAGGAATCGGACTACTCTGGCCGTGCTGTATAAGACTAATTTGTTCTCGAATCAGACTACACTAGGTGCATACACTTATGCGTATAGCTCATAACTCACCTGCAATTATACCTGCTAATATTCTACAGTACACCGTCTTTTTTTAATCACATGCACAACTATGCAGAATATGACTTCTCCTGTCTGGCACAGATTCAGCTGTGAACGCTCCGGAGCTCCTGCAAAGGTTGCAAGTTGTTCATCAGTAATTCATGTTCATACATAATACAGTGAAAATGTATTGGTATATTTAGAAATGCACATTAATCAAGATTATTAAATGCCTTAAAATGGTTGTTCATCATTGTTACTACTTGATACACAATGCATGAACAAATATTAACAGATTTTTAAGGCCACTTTCTCTTGCATACTCATAATTTAGGCTGTTTTTGCCACTGTACTGTTACTTCTTTAACATGAAACTTGGTCACTCGTGTTTTTTTCTGTGCCATTGTACAGAGTAGCTAAATCTAGCTGCACATTACTATATTAAACATCAAATATGTTTTGACTATCTGTGATCATGGAGTGTTTGTCACATGGTGTTAGTTTTTTTTCCAAGAGCAATGAAAATCTGAAGTATCCTTTAAATGAAGCATTAGTGAAAACGTTCATAACCTATTCATCATACAGCATGCATATTTCAGCTGGTACATTTGAAATGATCATCTGCTGACATAATTGGATTTGACAGGAACTCATGGAAAAAAAATGACATGGACCAAAAAAAAAAAAAAAGACACCACCTCAGCTTTAATGACCACAGAACGACTTTCCCACACACTGTTTTATTCAACACTTATTTTGTAATCATGATTATTTGATCAGTGTAATTGCTCTGATGCACAGCTCGAGTTAAAGTTTCACTCAGAACGTTCTGCAGGCTCATCCGACGACGGGAGGCACTTCCTGCATCAATTAAGCAATGTAAACGCTTACGCCAGACATTCACGGGGGCTGCGGGAAAGAGAAGCTTACTTAAAACAGTGAGCTTAAACATATGGCAGCCTTAAAATAAACAGAATATAATAAAGAAGTGGGAAAAAATATGAGTTCAATCATACTCCCACCAGAATGGGGGGTTTATGCGCAATTATGTATAGAAAAACAACAACAACAACAACAACACATTGTTGGAGGTATAAAAAAAGCTTTTAACAACAAAGCGTTTGAATTCACAGGACGTGTACATACATAAACGCTTTTATTAACCATGAGATGTTGAAATGATCAGCTCACATTTAATACGCGCTTAGAAAATGAGAGAAAAATAAAGGGATTTACATTCTGGTCTCTAGCATGTAAACACTACGCTGTCCACGTTAGCGAAGCTCTTGAAGAACTCTCCACACATGCAGTTTGGCCGTGTGTTTTTACACATTCGCATTGCATTGAAAAAAAAAAAAAAAAACACAGCATGAAATCGTAAAGACGAGAGACCACATAAGGACAGAGATGTAATTAAAAAACAGTTTAGTGCACACAAGTGAAATCTATCTTACAGAGTCTTTAGAAAAGCACAGAATGATCATTTTCAGCAACGACCTCAGGAGGATAATTCATCCTCATTTAGATTTCTTTATAAGCAGAGAAACATTGCGGTTGGCATTGAACAGACACCCTTGTGCTTTGGGCCACAGCAGAAGAACTACAAAATGGCCCAAGTTTGGCTCCTCGTTAAAAAAACGAATACAACCCTCGAGTTTTTCCTGCATTCGAGTGCCGAGATCCCAGGCTGCGCGGAACAGATTAGATCGGCTCACCGTGAGAGTCAATGGCGATTGTGTGGACTGACTCCTGATTGTCATGGTTATGAGACGACGTCCAAGGTTTTCCTTTTACAAACTCGCAAGTCTTCCACAAAGAACATGAGATCTAAAAAACACGTTACTTTTCAAAATATACAGAAATATGAGCTTGAGATGTCGGTATTGTCTTTCCAAGCTAGCGATGCTTGAATTTGTTCGGGAATTATGCATGAAGCACAGGTGACTCACCTTTAGTGTTCTTCCAAAAGCACATACGATGCTCACGTTAAACGTGCGTCTGCATTCGTTTCTGCAGCGGTCGGGTCAGGTCCGAGTTTTGGGACGATGACTGTGAGTAGTGGGATGAAGACGACACGGAGGCTTTGCTAGCTTTGTCGAACTGCACGTATCCATCCTGCTTGCTGTAGCTGCTGACACTGCTGTCGCACTGAGTGTCCTGGAACGAGCTGGAATCGCTCAGCGATCCCCTCTGGAACTCGCGTTCGCACAGCTCGATGGAGCTGCTGCCCATGCCCAGCACGAAACGCTGGCTGTAGTCGTATAGGCGGTTGGGACCGGCGCCCAGCGTGTTGTAAATGTTGGTGTAAGACATGCCGGTGGGGACGCGGTGCTTTCCAAGGGTCGCCGTGGCAGGGTTTCGGACCTCGGTGTTCTGGTTGGCCGTCAGAGAAATGGTCGGGGTCGGCTGTTCTTTGAAGGTGTTCACGCTGTAGTATCCGTTGGTTGGATCCTATGAGATATAAATAAATGCATTTTATTTTATCAATCATTTAACTCTTTCCTCGCCATTGACAGAATTTTCCGGCTTTCCATGTTTTCACTGTTATACGATAGGGGCAGTGTTTGAAGTGGAACAAAAAGTGTTGGTACTCACCAAAGGGGCGGGGCTTTGTTAGGGGGGCGTGGTTATGAGGGGGGGTTGTTTAGTCAATAATTCAAGAAGGTCCATATTTTAAAGTTCTTTCGAACTTGTACTCAGCCTTAAAACGAACATATAGTTCTTGTAATTGTTTAACTATATCATTTGTTACAATAAGGGTTTATTTACAAAGCAAGACCATTGACTGCTCCTCATTAACATGAAGGCCAATGTTAAAGGGATAGTTCACCCTGAAATGAAAATAAAGTCATCTTATACTTACCCTGCTGTTGTTCCAATGCCCTATGTCCTTCTATCTTTTTTGGACCTCAAAAGCAGAAATAAAAAAAAAATAGTCCTGCACGCGCTCCTTCCTATAATGGCAGTGAATAGCGACCAGGCTAAACAATTGTATAATATAAATTATATAATATTATACAAAAGTATCAGGATACAGTGATACATCACAATGATACAGTGAGACGCAATTATCTATTATAAATTCTACAAATAGTCCAAATTTACCACAATAAATAGCTGCAATAGAACGTGATAAATTCTAGTAAATGTGGTCATCATGAGTTTAAAAAGCTCGCAGGATGATGTTTTTCCCTCTTTTCATCAGTCATTTTAGTGGCTGTTTAATGTTTTTCTCTGCTAATTTAGAAGAGTTTCTGTTATGTTGAGTTTTTTGGGGGTATACCATCATTTGACGAGTGGAGCATGAGCTTGGTTTGAGAACAGATATATGTTAAATGTTTTATATCGTCATACTCATTCAGCAATTGTTATATGCTAATGTTACGAAAGCATTGTGTTACCAGCAAGTTAGCATTTACTTTATTAGCTAGTAAAAGCTAGCCACGATAATTCATGTAAATATACGGGATAGTTAACCCAAAAATGAAAATTCTGCCATTAATTACTCGCCCTCATGTCCAAACCCGTAAGACCTTTGTTCATCTTCAGAACACAAATTAAGATATTTTTGATGAAATCCGAGAGGTTTCTTAACCATCCATAGACAGTAATTTAATTAACACTTTCAAGGCCCAGAAAGGTAGTAAAAACATTGTTGGTTCAACCTTAATTTTATGAAGCTACGAGAATACTTTTTATGCGCAAAAACATAAAAAAAAAAAAATAAAAAAAAATACTTTATTCAACAATTTTTTCTAGCCTTTGTCAGTCTCTTACGCTGTTGACGCAGTATGAACAGTGAAATGTTTCCTAGTTCTATGACTTGTGCGCATGCGTCGAGGTGCTCATGTGAACATGATGGCCAATGGTAAGCTGGCGTTCTGGAAGGGCTGCACTGTTTACGCTGCGTCAACAGCACAAGAGTCTGACACAGACTAGAAGAAGCTGTTGAATAAAGTCATTATTTTTGTGTTTTTGCAAAAGTATTCTTGTCGCTTCATAAAATTAAGGTTGATCCACTGGAGTCACATGGATGATTTTAACAATGTCTTTAATATCTTTCTGGACCTTGAAAGTGTTAATTAAATAGCTGTCTATAGAGGAGTCCGAAAGCTCTCGGATTTCATCAAAAATATGTGTTCCAAAGGTGAACAAAGGTCTTACGGGTTTGGAACGACATGAGGGCAAGTAATTAATGACAGAATTTTCATTTTTGGGTGAACTAACCCTTTAAATGTGTGAATTAGCTTACTCAAATATTTAAAGTTAAGAGTAATTAAAATTTAATGAGTACAAAATAAAAATCTGCTGTAACTGATTACCTCAATCTTTTTTAGTTTTGGCCTACTTATTTGACCCTGGGCAAGCTATAGGACTGTGCAAGCTTAGGTGTGTGTGTGTGTGTGTATGTGTGATATATATATATATATTGTTGGTTGTTGGTACACACACACTCACCTAAAGGATTATTAGGAACACCTGTTCAATTTCTCATTAATACAATTATCTAATCAACCAATCACATGGCAGTTGCTTCAATGCATTTAGGGGTGTGGTCCTGGTCAAGACAATCTTCTGAACTCCAAACTGAATGTCAGAATGGGAAAGAAAGGTGATTTAAGCAATTTTGAGCGTGGCATGGTTGTTGGTGCCAGACGGCCGGTCTGAGTATTTCACAATCTGCTCAGTTACTGGGATTTTCACGCACAACCATTTCTAGGGTTTACAAAGAATGGTGTGAAAAGGGAAAAACATCCAGTATGCGGCAGTCATGTGGGCGACGAGAACATGGATCCATCATGCCTTGTTACCACTGTGCAGGCTGGTGGTGGTGGTGTAATGGTGTGGGGGATGTTTTCTTGGCACACTTTAGGCCCCTTAGTGCCAATTGGGCATTGTTTAAATGCCACGGCCTACCTGAGCATTTGTTTCTGACCATGTCCATCCCTTTATGACCACCATGTACCCATTCTCTGATGGCTACTTCCAGCAGGATAATGCACCATGTCACAAAGCTCGAATCATTTCAAATTGGTTTCTTGAACATGACAATGAGTTCACTGTACTAAAATGGCCCCCACAGTCACCAGATCTCAACCCAATAGAGCATCTTTGGGATGTGGTGGAACGGGAGCTTTGTGCCCTGGATGTGCATCCCACAAATCTCCATCAACTGCAAGATGCTATCCTATCAATATGGGCCAACATTTCTAAAGAATGCTTTCAGCACCTTGTTGAATCAATGCCACGTAGAATTAAGGCAGTTCTGAAGGCGAAAGTGGGTCAAACACAGTATTAGTATGATGTTCCTAATAATCCTTTAGGTGAGTATATAATATAATATATAATAATAATAATAATAATAATAATTATTATTATTATTATTTTTAAGCAGAGGCTCTGTACTTTCTTTTCATATATAACATGTTCAGATATTCATACACCACAATATTTTGGGGGCCATGAAAATTTTGTGAAAATGATCAAAAAATGCTGCCAGTGGCTGGCAACTATTTACAAAAAGCTGGCGGGGAAGAGTTAATTATTTTCACACTTTCTATGCAAATAAGCCATTGGTAAAAGAACAGCAATGACTTAAATTACATATGCATGTTGCAGCACTATGGTAGATCATATAGTGCAAGTTAAAGTGTGGCTGATATGTAAATAAAACAGGCCTTTTTTGTTGAAATAACACACTAAAAACAATGAACCTATATACCTTTATACCTTTTCAGATTTCTGAATTAAAAGCAAAATGAGAGAAAAAGAGAAAGGAAACTGTAATTTTCCTCTCATGTATTTGTAAGCTGTAAAAAGCCAAGGTCAAGTTCAGCTCACACTAATTATAGGCAGCGTGACATGGAAATTAGGGAACAGACTGATAACTGTCCCACGCTAAGAAGATTACATGGTTTAGTGGTGTGAAACAGTCATCTCCAGCATAAACAGTCAAATCCTGTTATCAGCTAATTAAATGGGCCTTGACGATTCATGTCGGCATTAAATATGCGAAATAATCTCCATAAAATTCACTCATATTTTATTTTTGGCCAATTTCTACATAGATAACATATATCTGCTCTCTCTTTTTAATCCTTGCGGCCTTGAGGGAGCGCTGAGGTGAAATAACTCAGGGATTCCTGGAAAAAATATTGTGTGGTGTACACTTTTACTGCTGTTCGAGTCAAGGCCGACCTCTCTGAATGAGGGCCATTGGCTTAATCATACTAGATAAAATGTCATCCCAATATTGGAAGATTGACAGATTATGATGATTCTAACTTAGAGGGATTGTTAAGGCAGGCGTGGTTGTTGGTAGAAAACAGGATGACCAACTTGACTTTTATTTTTGATTTGATTTTAGAGTGGTGCCCCTGCAAAACTCACACGACTGGTCCAAATCTCTATGATAGGAAAAATCTTGGACAAAAAATGCTTTTTTGTCCTCTCGCAAAAGTTTTGTATTCTCCCAAGAAATTTTAATGTTCCCCTGAGAAATACTGGCTGTGTCTGAAAACTTAGGCAGCTGACTTGCTGCCTTGCTGGCAATGATTTTGCAGGTAGCGTTTGTGCACAAAGGTTCTTCACAAAATTTCAGACAGACTTCTGAGGCAGTGTAACGGTTTAATGATCTACAAGCAAAATAGAGAGAGCTTTGGTGAAAAGTAAGCAAATATTCAATTACGACAATGGTAATTTCTTGCTAGAAATTACATCAAAAGTGGAAAATGTTGGTCAAAAATGTACATTTACAAACAAACGAACTGACCACCATTTTTCTTTTATAGCTTAATTGTCATGGAATAGAATGCACAGGTGGGATATTAAAGGCAGCGAAGAATACATCTATGCTGCCTTCATAAATCAGATGAAGGTATCTCAGGAGACAAGAAGTGAAGCTAACCTTGGATTCGGACATGCCTTGATGCCTTCCCAACTTGCAATGCATCTTCTGAAGGCAGCATTTTTAAGATTTCGGACGCAGCCATTGTGTTCTCCTCGCAAGAAATTCTTGCGAGAAATTCTTCCAAGAAAGTTTTGCGTTCCCTCAAGAAACTTTGTTCACTTCGCAAAAGTTTTGTATTCCCCTGAGAAACATTATGTTCGGTTTACAAAAGTTTTGCGTTCCCCTGAGAAACATTGTATTCTTTTAAGGTTTTGTGTTTCCCCCAAAGATAAAGTTTCTCGGGGGAATGCAAGACTTTTGCCAGAGAACATAAAAGCATTTAAATATAATTTTTCCCCCCCATCTCATTTTCCCCATAATCTCAGAACTCATAAAGTTTTGCGAGCTAACGCAAAGTTTCTCAAGGTAACGCAAAATATTTGCAGGACAAAAAAAAAAAAAGGCATCATAATGTAACTTTTCCATCACCTTGCCCTTTTAGGGACTCCATAGACTCGGGTCCGGAATCTATACTGGTTTTATTGTCTGGCAGTCGGAAATCGCATGTCTGATTACCTACAAATATAACAGCAAGCTCACAATTCACCATTCATGTTCTTCAAACGAGTTACATGATTGTGTTACATCTCGGTTAACAATAGACCTGATATAGTCCGACTATGAGTAACCCACTTCTGGCCAAAATAACATTGAATTTGGTTACATGTCATTTTTGCCAAAATAACTTGTGAGATGTATGATATTCCATCATGTAAGCAAAGTCAACAGTGATTACAAGGTGTATGGTTTCTTTTTTTGCCATGTTCTTGTTCTAGATGACTAGTCTATTCTTGGGCTATGGTTAGATGTCTATTACATTTTCACTGAGAGCCCAAATTTAAATGCAAAATTGCTCGCTGGGAACAAACTGTTTATGCTGGTACAGTCAAAAATCCTAAAATCCCTGTAGTCATTTTTTTTTTTATGTTGTAGATTAGTTTTACAAACCCTAGTTTTAGTTGCAAGACAAATAATTTTTTTTTTAAATATTTATAATAATATATCATTTCAACATGAAAAGTTTTGGGACATCTGCCTTTACATGCACATGAACTTAAATGACGCCCCATTCTTAATCTGTACACTGTCAGGAAAAAAAAGGTACATTGCTGTCACTGGGGCGGTACCCTAAGGTACAAAACCGAAAAGGTTACTAATATGTACCTTTAAGGTACTAATACGCACTCTTAAAGTACTGATATGTACCTTTTTAAGGTACTAATATGTACCATTTAGGGGTGAGTAAGGTACATATTAGTACCTTTTTTTGACCGTTCTTCTAGATGCACATTTGTGAGGTCAGGCACTGATGTTGGACGAGAAGGCCTGGCTCACAGTCTCCAGGAGCATGAAATTGTCCAAAATGTCTTAGTATGCTGAAACATTGAGTTCCTTTCACTCAAACTAAGGGGCCAAGCCCAACCCCTAAAAAAACAACCCCACACCATAATCGCCCCTCCACCAAACTTTACACTTGGCACAATGCAGTCAGGCAAGTACCGTTCTCCTGGCAACCGACAAACCAAGAAGCGTGATTGGTCATTCCAGAGAACTGCTCTAGAGTCCAGTGGTGGCATGCTTTACACCACTGCATCCAATGCTTTGCATTGCACTTGGTGATGTAAGGCTTGGATGCAGCTGCTCGGCCATAGAAACCCATTCCATGAAGCTCTCTCTGCACTGTTCTTGAGCTAATCTGAAGGCTGACTCTGCAGAAGATGGCAACTTCTGCGCACTGTGATCATAAGTATGTGTTGACCCCGCTCTGTGATTTATTTATTTTATTTTTTATTTTTTTCATGGCTGAGTTGCTGTTGTTCCCAATTGCTTCCACTTTGTTATAATACCACTAACAGTTGACCGTGGAATATTTAGTAGTGAGGAAATTTCACGAATGGACTTATTGCTCAGGTGGCAACCTATCACGGTACCACACTTGAGTTCACTGAGCTCCTGAGAGCGACCCATTCTTTCACAAATGTTTGTAGAAGCGTCTGCACGCCTAGGTGCTTGATTTTGTACACCTGTGGCCATAGAAAAGATTGGAATACCTGAACTCAATGATTTGGAGGGGTGAATATCCCAATATTTTTGGCAATATAGTGTATCTAAAGGAAAGTATATGATGTTTTATCTTTGATAAATGTTTTTCTCTCTGTAAATGCCACTCAATAGGAAGTCTCAAGTCAAAGTATCCATCTCTTATTAGTTATGCTTGCCTAAGCACGTATGACTAATGATGGATGCTGCGTCTTAAATGTGCAATTTCCAAAGATCTTAACAAGTCCTTGAAATATTGAGCTTTTGAAATTATCTGAAAGGCTAAAAAGTTCCCGGCAAAAGTTCCAGACTGAAGTCTAGCCAAGCAGCTTTCATTAAACGAATTAGCATGTACATTCAACCAAATGTCCCAGTATTTCTCAATTACCAGATAATATAATGAAAACTTGAGCTCTGGAGATCTGACATGCAGTCAATCAGTATGACAACACGTCCATTTTCAGACTTTTCTTTAATGGACTCAGTAAAGAAAAAGAAAAGAACATAGCAAGGAATTCTGAAAAAAGTCAGAGAGCGAGAGTTCCCACAACTCTGCTTTATTAGATTCTGTGAGATTACGCGGCTGTTGTATTAAATCTGTTTTTTATGAGTGTGATGGAGAAATGACTCTCTGGGGTTCTTTAATGGTGACAGATGTGAGTCCTGCAGAGTTCTCTCCATCCCTCTGTTCATCACCTTAATGTGTTGTAGCTCCCTCTCCTCCTCCTGCAGGACCTCCAACTGTTTTAACACCGATTCTTGCTGAAACTCGGCTCTCTCCATCTAAAAGCAGAGAGAAGGCGAGATGATGCAGTAGATGTGAAGCACCCGTGACTGGTATTGATTTCAGCCTGTAAGCATGTATAGGAGAATTTCAGCATCTAGCAAGAACAGAAATTCCCTCAAAGCTCAGGTCCTGGTCAAAGTTCAAGGATGCTGCAGTGCTGCGATTTGAGTGCCGGAGGGGTAGAAGGGAAAGAAGGCAAAAAACAAAACAAAACAAAAAAAAACTTGTTTACTCTGACAGAGACTTAAAGCGAGAACTTGACAAGAAACCAGCGACTGTGACAGCGATGTGGTCGTGTCCAGCGACTCAACAAGGTTGAGAAAAGTATAGCTTTATGCAAATGAGCAGCAATTCAGTGACTACCAATGGTAGAGAAGACGTGATCCTTCCAGGCACACAATAAAACACGATGTGTGGGAAAACAATGTCAAAATTGTCATGCACTGATAATAGTTAATCTGGTTCATGATATATTATGCACTGCTATAATTTATATACAAACACTTTCCTCTTCAGAATGTATAAGAAAATACCAATAATGTGATGGCATCCAGTGACATAAACTACTAGCAATATTAGAACATTACAACTACAAAAAAAAAGACAGCACTTTGCATCTTTAGGATAAAGAATGTATGACTTTTCAGACTCAAAGCATACGTATGTGTACACATATGTTTCTAGCTTTGCTTTTGAGCTCTGTAGGAGCCAATTTACACCTGCACTGAGCGCCGATTATATCAGAATAACCGAGCAGAACGCTAACCAGATGTACTGTAAAGGAAGTCAGACAGAAGTTGAGAGGGGGGTTAGGAGTGTGAACTCACCATCATTTGCTTCATGTTGCTGTGTTCTTCCGGTTCTCTGGCTGCGTTATGGTCCTTATGGACAATCTCCACTCGGATGTCATTTTTAGCGGATACGACTCCTTTGAGATCTGGCGAAAATCATTCTGATTAGCCACAGTGATGCAAACCACACAATATACTACAGCTTCTGCTGAGCTTTGACATGATTCTGAGTAGGGGTGGGCGATATACTAGTAGACAAGATTAACTGGTAGAAATGTGTCGACTGGTAGAGATTTTGGACTATCGTCTTTGTCGCGGTTACTTGCTCTGGTGATGTTGCTGTGCGGTGTGGTCACGAAAGCTTATCGTTTGCATTAGTTTTTAAACACTGCAGTTTTAAACTGTTGAAGCACAATTAGCAGCGAAAGAGAACTCGTTTCAGTATATGCGCACACTCTCTGAGAGACACGCAATATGAAGCTGCTGCTCATAGAGTGCCTTTTGCCACCTAATTGGGCTTGAACGGTTAAATACACATACCTGTGTGTCAAACTGACCATGTATTTCCAAGTAAACAGGCATTTATGTCTTAAGTGGACATTAAGGGCCCTATTTTAACGATCTGAGTGCATGGTCTGAAGCACATGGCGCAGGGGCACTTAGGGCGTGTCCAAATCCACTTTTGCTAGTTTATTGACAGAAAAAAATGGTCGGCGTGCCAGACGCATGGTCCAAAAGGGTTGACCCTATTCTCTTAATGAGTTATGGGTGTGTTTTGGGCGCAACGTGCAATAAACCAATCAGAGTCTCATCTCTCATTCCCTTTAAAAGACAGTTGTGCTTGCACCATGGCGGATTCACTATTTACATGGTGGGATTTGCAAGCGGAAAGACTGAACGCTTCTCCAGAGAGGAATCCTTTTATTTTTAATATTTAAAAATGTTTGTGTGCTGCTGCGCGTCCCTGTGTGTATAATAAGCAGAGTGTACGTGCGTTGTGCACCCGCCCATAGGTGCATATTACTAATGCGCTAGACTGGGTAAACCCAGCCTGATCTGCTGGCGATTTGATTTCGCCCTGCAGCTCAGGCTGGAAACCTGTACATTCATTTATCCTGCTTCTGTTACAAATTTGCGGGGACCAATCACAAAACGGCTTATCCACCTGGTGCGCTATTGGCGGGTTTAACCCAATGATGGATAGCGAAGCAACCATCTGATTAGTTGAAGGACTATCCAATTGCGTACAGAGTCATTTGAACTATGCCCGTTGATCACGCCTCTTGTGGTCTGATTGGTTGAAGGACTATCCAATTGCGTACAGAGTCATTTGAACTATGCCCGTTGATCACGCCTCTTGTGGTCTGATTGGTTGAAGGACTATCCAATTGCGTACAGAGTCATTTGAACTATGCCCGTTGATCACGCCTCTTGCAGTAGAAAATACAGAGCAGACTCCCCAGATCAATGTTCAATCTTAAAAGATTGAGCTTGCTCTGGTGATAGCCAAAGGGTAACGTGCCCTTTAAATAACACAGAAAAATACTGCGCTATTGACTTTAGACCAGGTTTTTGTTGGTCAATGGTGCAGTCGATTTCAGTTGCCTCAAAATAGCAACCCACAACAATGCGCCTGAACACACCTCGTTTTCGGACCAGCACATCCCATGGGCGCAAGTGCATTTGCTATTTGAACAACGTGGCGCAGGATGTGAAAAGGATAACTGTGTCGAACACTTGTCATGCCTGGCGTCGCATTGCGTCGGGTGTATGATAGGGCCCTAACAGTTGAGAGAGAAAACATACAGGTATATTGGATCCATGCAGTCTGTCTTAACGTGACAGCATCCAAATTTAACTGCTGCATTATTAATGCTAATCAAGGAACAAAAAATAAAGAAAATCTCTCACTGCTCTTGACTGAATCACTTTTGTAACTATAATACGAATAAATGTATATTTAATTTACACAGTAAAGACTATGCATTGTTTTTTATACATTTGATTACTATACATTTTATGTAGTATTTCTTTGCTCGTTCTTTATCGCAGTTCACTTGTTTTACGCTAGTATTCGTTTTTTAAATTATATTAAAAACGGTGATAAGAATTATGATATGTCAATGGTATAAAAGATTTTGATATCATAACCTTATTTAAAGCAAAAAATAACTATATCATGATACACTCTAAAATGGTGGGTTGTTTCAACCCAAATTTGGGTCTAATATAGACCATTTTTTAATAAAAAAATTTACCAAATGGTTGGGTTTGTCCATATTTGACCCAAAATTGTGTTGAAACAACCCAGTATATATTGTATATATCATTATCGTGAAATCAAATTTCTCATATCACGATATAAGATTTTGGTCATATCGCCCATCCCTTCAGTATCCCTTCACAGACTCGTGAATGTGCAGCTCTCGCTCGTGAACAACATGCATGTATATTTTCCCAGAACCTGCCTGCTAATTTGAAAGAGGTGACAGAAGGGCTTACTTTCGCTTTTTAACGTGCCGGAGAGCTCTCGCTGCCGAGAGGAGAGTGACACTGGGAGTGATGACATCACCAGGTGCATGTCCTCTGTGGTGCACAATCACAACATGCAAAGAAAGAAATATCACTTGTTAAAAAATGAGGTCTTTACAGTCCTGGCCAGATAAAGTCAGGCTGCTGTTGGTAAGGAGCTGGAGCTCACTGCTAATGGAGGCAATTTGTGAACGGAAAGATAAGACAATAAAGACCTCAGATAGACTAAGACGTGAGTAAGGTGAGGGTGTGCTCTTATCATTGTGTGGTACAGTGTTGAGGAAGCTACTCGGAAAATGTGGCTTGCTGAGCTACAAGCTACTGGAACCTTAAAGGAGTTCAACTACTGCCAAGCCTCGCTTTTGAACACTTGTAGCTGCATTACAGGTTATGCTTAAAGTAGCTAACTACACTGAACTAATCATGCAATTTCAGTTTAATACTATCACATGTGACCCATGCTGGCAAAATGAGTTGGAATGCGCACAGGCTAATTACGAGTTACAGGCAAAACAAGTGAAAAATGTAATTTTGGTAGAATTTTTCACAAAAATTTGTTCATTAAAGGTATAGTTCACCCAAAAATGAAAATTCTCCCATGATTTACTCACCCTCAAGTCATCATAGGTGTATATGATATTCTTCTTTCAGACGAATACTATCGGAGTTATATTAAAAAATATCCTGGCTAATTCAAGTTTTATAATGGCAGTGAATGGCAGCCATTATAAAAATAATCCACACAGCTCCGGGGGTTAATGAAGCCCTCTGAAGTGAATCGATGGGTTTGTGTAAGAACTCCGATAGTATTCATCTGAAAGAACGAATGCCATATAGGATGGCATGAGGGTGAGTATATCATGGGCTAATTTTCATTTTTGGGTGAACTATCCCTTTATGCCCTCATCTAGCGATCCCAATGCTCCAAATAGCATTTAAACAACTAAAAGTATCTTTATTTGTATGTTTTCTGAGAGGACTACCTTTCCTTTGTCCATGTAAAATGCTGTTTTTCTCTGTTCAGAATTAGAATTAGAATCTGTTCTTCGATTTAGAAGTATAGACTTAGGTATCGTTTTAAAGCCAGCCCGATCTCATGAAATTGCGTATCTATAGCACAAATTGTATTTATCATGCAATTTACATGCTAAAATAAGTTTTCGCGTGCAAATGATACACACTTTATGGCGTGTAATACCGTGCGTTAACCCACACCACTAATCCAACCCAAGGGGTTTACAGTGCGTATCATTCATGCTATAGATACGGATTTCATGAGAAAGTGTTGTTTAAAGCTCAGCATTCCAACTTTGTGACTATCCATAGCGAACTCTTGATGGCATGATTTTCAAACTTTGGGACAGTACGATCTTGCTCGCGCTGACTGACATCCCTAGCGTGCGCACAAAGACGCCTCTCAGGCAGCATGCGATCCAGATATACACACACAGAATTACAGTATTTCAAAATAGCTGTCTTGGCAAGTATTCATGCAAACATGAAATTATGTCTTAAGTGAATGTTTGGTTAACTGTTGGGGGAAAACATCTGATGTGTAACATCATATTAGTTTCGTGCATAAATGCTGTCTGTCTCATTAATGTTAATCAAACAATTGTGGTTCAATATATAATGTAAAGTTATAAAGTTTAATATATATTTTTTCTATAGATATTTGGAGTTGAATTGGTGTGTGTCAACACCAGTGAGATTTTAAGGTATGGTTGCTAGGTGATTTTGTTTTGGAAACTTCAGAAAACTTTAACTCGATTTTTCGCAAAAGTGACTTTGCTGCAACACGTCATGCATCATTTTGAAGGTTTTTTTAATAGAGAATGTGAATGTGCTCATCGCGACTCATTTTGCCAGCACGACACACACACACACACACACATTGTGTTTCCATGTTTTATGGGGAATCTCCATAGACGTAATGGTTTTTATACTGTATAAACTGTATATTCTATCCCTTACATTAACCCTACCCCTAAACCTACCCATCATAGTAAACTTTCTGCATTTTTACATTTTCAAAAAAACATCACTTAGTATGATACATAAGATGTTTTCCTCATGGGGACCAAAAATTGTCCCCACAAGGACAAGGATTTCGGATATTGCCATCTTTGTGGGGACATTTTGAGATATCCCCACAAGATAAAATACAGATAAAATGTAAATGCAACTATTAAAACTACAGGGACTACATCATTTGTATAACTAAGAACAGTAATAAATAGCAAAATCCTTTCATTATTTCTTTTAATTATTTCTTTTTTTAATTATATTTATTTCAGACTTCCCAGGAGAGTTTGCTCAGCTTTGTACAATATAACAAAAAGTGCAATGTAGTGTTTTGTCATGCTACACTGCTAATTGTTGGAAAAACAACTTATTATTGGAAAACAACACTAATTTTGACAACATCTGAGCTGCCGTCATGCTACAGGAAAATGTAGTTAAGCAGTGCTCCTGTTAATTAGCAACACTTGTGCCTGTCTGGACGAAGTTGTGCTACAATGTGCAATACTGCATTACAAGTTGAGTCTACAAACGGTGGGTGTCTCGGTGGACGTGCGGGGCGAGTCGCCTCTGCGTTTCTGTCTCTGTAGAAACAACGAGCTCACTTACTCCTCTGCAGTCGAGCGCAGCAGAAAGCCCCCAGGGTCCCAATGAGGACGATGAGAGCCAGGAAAGCTCCCACTGCAACCCCGATGATGACGGCCAAGCGCAAAGACCCTAAGGAGAACACAGAACCGCTGGGATCATCAGACAACCAGAACGTAGAACCTGTGCAATGTGTACGGTCCGGATCAGGAGCCTGTTTGTCACTTGAGGAGACATAATGAAGTCGTGTTCCAAGAGTCTTCGATTAAATCCTACGGGGATGAGCTGACCTCTTTGAATAACTCAGCTCTGCACCTAGGGAGTCAGCTTTACTAGAGGAAAATGGGCCAGTATTTGAATAAAAAATACCGTCTAATTTCATTTTAATATTTCAAAGAAATCATAAAGGCAAGTAAAAAGGATTACGGGCTGTTTAAATTAGATCACAAATGGAAGTTCTGAATATGTCGGAATTCCATTAAAGAAATCCACAGATTTAAGTAGGTGACATTTACCTGAATAAACAGACTATGATCCAGTCTTTGCCCTAATGCTCTGAAAAATCAAGTCAGGGTACTTAATCACTGCGAGACGTGAGTAAAACAGACTCGCGCACACACATACTTGAGGCACACACATGCACGCATGTAACTTGATTATTACCTTGCTCTTTGAGGCGAATGATCTCCGTGTCGGAGCCGAAACTGTTCCATGCGGTGCAGTTGTAGATGGTTTGGAAGTCAGCAGGGACGATGTTGCTCATGGTGAGGGTGGAGATGACACCTTCCTCTGTGCTCACGGTCTCCACGGTATAACGGCCTGATGTTCCTGATTCCAGCACTGTTTCTTTCCATGACCATGCCTGCGTAAAATAGATACAAACAAAAAAGTTAAAATACAGTAAATAACACTAAAAGATAAATAAATAAATATTGTTTTCTTTTGGGGAACACAAGTAAAGCATTTCAGTGCAAAATAAATAAATAAATATTGTTTTCTTTTGGGGAACACAAAGCATTTCAGTGCAAAATAAATAAATAAATAAATAAATATTGTTTTCTTTTGGGGAACACAAAGCATTTCAGTGCAAAATAAACAAATAAATAAATAAATAAATAAATAAATAAATAAATAAATAAATAAATAAATAAATATTGTTTTCTTTTGGGGAACACAAATAAAGCATTTCAGTGCAAACAAACAAACAAACAAACAAACAAACAAATAATTTTTTTTTTTTTTGGGGAACACAAGTAAAGCATTTCAGTGCAAAATAAATAAATAAATAAATAAATAAATATTGTTTTTTTTGGGGAACACAAAGCATTTCAGTGCAAAATAAACAAATAAATAAATAAATAAATAAATATTGTTTTCTTTTGGGAACACAAATAAAGCATTTCAGTGCAAACAAACAAACAAACAAATAAATATATATATTTTTTTTGGGGAACACAAGTAAAGCATTTCAGTGCAAAATAAATAAATAAATAAATAAATAAATAAATAAATAAATAAATAAATAAATAAATAAATAAATAAATAAATATTGTTTTCTTTTGGGAACACAAAGCATTTCAGTGCAAAACAAACAAACAAACAAACAAACAAATAAATAAATATTGTTTTCTTTTGGGGAACACAAATAAAGCATTTCAGTGCAAAACAAACAAACAAACAAACAAATAAATAAATATTGTTTTCTTTGGGGAACACAAGTAAAGTATTTCAGTGCAAAACAAACAAACAAACAAACAAATAAATAATGTTTTCTTTCAGGAACACAAGTAAAGCAGTCCAGTGCAAAATAAATAAATAAATAAATAAATATTGTTTTCTTTTGGGAACACAAGTAAAGCATTTCAGTGCAAAATAAACAAACAAACAAACAAATAAACAAATATTGTTTCTTTTGGGGAACACAAGTAAAGCATTTCAGTGCAAAACAAACAAACAAACAAACAAATAAATAATGTTTTCTTTCAGGGAACACAAGTAAAGCAGTCCAGTGCAAAATAAATAAATAAATAAATAAATAAATAAATAAATAAATAAATAAATAAATAAATTTTCTTTTTGGGAACACAAGTAAAGCATTTCAGTGCAAACAAAACAAACAAACAAACAAACAAACAAACAAACAAACAAATAAATAAATAAATAAATAAATAAATAAAATGTTCTTTTGGGAACACAAGTAAGACATTTCAGTGCAAAATAAATAAATAAATAAATAATGTTTTCTTTTAGGAACACAAGTAAAGCATTGCAGTGCTAAACAAACAAACAAGCAAACAAACAAATAAATAATGTTTTCTTTAGGAACACAAGTAAAGCATTTCAGTGTCGTTTTGCTATCACGAAATACTCAAGCCCATAATAAGTCGAGCCCACAAGCACAGCAGGTCAGTTGGATTAATGCACTTTTTAGTTCAAATAAGCCCAGACTGAAGAAATGCTTTTGCGGTTCAGTCCATTGTGCTTCTTCCCAGCAAGCATCGAGTCATGAATAATTAATACGGTTGCACTGTCTTGACGGTTTGCCAATTTGATTTACACCCGTTGTCCTGTGATGTCAGGAGGAGTTTGTTCCTCGATTTAAAGTGATTGATTGTTTCATGCACCAAGTGTTGAAGGTCTGTGTGTGGTGGCATTTCACAAATGTTTTTTTTATTTTGCCTTGTGAGTGGTCATGTGATGTTGTCAACAGTTCTGGACGAGCAGCACTTCAGTCATGTCACATTCACTTACAAAACATGAGTTTAAGCACATAATTAAATGAACTATTTAATAGCTGCGTTTCCATTACAGATTTGTGCAAAGCTTTTGCGATATTTTCTTAATGCCGATAAAAAACTATTGTGAAATGACTGCGTTTCCATTAACTGATGTTATGCGACTAAAACGCAATTCTTCCTCTCGCGATAAATCATTGCAAAAATCATGGCAACGGATGTTGGTCAGTTTACATAGCAAGCATACATATATATATATATATATATATATATATATATATATATATATATATATATATATATATATATATATATATATATATATATATATCCCAGCCACCGCATTAGTCATTACTTTTAATGGAAGTTAAAAAGACGTAGGCGTGTTATCCAAGTATTAATGGCAAGGAAAGCCCCTTATACTAGAGCGGCCAGTATGTGTCACAGATCCAACCATGTCCCTCACACCAGACTCAATCACTCCTCCCACACGGTCCCAATCACCCGAGTTCTGAAACACCTGTCACTAATCACCAACACCCTTAAATGTTGCCCTCAGCCTGCACTCACTGTCCGGTCTCGTCTCAGACAACCCGACTCCCACGCTTGTGGTTCCTATTCCGTCTTGCCTGTGTTCCAGTATTATCTCCGTGATCGCTTTCTTCCACCTGGACAATACCACCTGGATCTCCGCTGCAGTTAAGCCCTTTTCTGTCTCTCTTCAGTCCCTTCCGTGCCTCTTCAGTGGTTTGCTATTAATAAACATATCTGGATTCACTTACGTCCGCGTCCGCCTGTTTATCATGACAGTATGAGGTGTCTATGGGAGTATATGGGAGTTTTTGTGAAAATGTACGTGTTTCCATTGGCCATATTTTCAATTCGCAATTTCAATTTGCGCAATTTGAAGAATAATGGAAACGTGGCTAATGTTGCATAGAACTCGCTGATTCTTTGAGTTGCTATATATAATTATATAATTTAATATTACAGCAGAAGTCATGGCAACTTGACATTTTAAATTCAGTCAAGACAACTTTCATTCAACAAAAAACATGTTTCTTCATTATTTAAGTTCTATAAACATAATTTTTTTACAGTGCACACACCCCCACCAAATACAGTGTGTGAGACAGAGTTCTGCTAAAGTGACTCAAACCACTGAAATAAACCCAAACACTCAAGCGAAAAATCCTGTTTAATAGATCTCCAATGCTTTAAAAGATCTGTTTAAGTATAAAGTCTAAAAACATCAACCTGTTTCATGGAGTCTTATTTTGCACCTCTTAACTGTTTATCATCTAAATAGACACACAGACTTTGGGGCTGGTAAGATTTTTGAAAGGTCTATTTGAATACATTTTAAAATGTAATTTATTCCTGTGATGGCAGACGGCAAAGCTAAATTTTCAGCATCATTACTCCAGTCTTCAGTGTCACATAATCCTTCAGAAATCATACTAATATGCTGATTTGGTAGCATTTCTTATTATTGAAAATAGCTGTGCTGAATAATATTTTTTTGTAGAAACCATCATATTATTTTTTTGTCTTTACTGACACTTTTGATCAATTTAAAAAAGAAATCTTACTGACCCCAAGCTTTTAAACAGTAGCGTATATAAATATTATTATTATTTAAATTTTTCTATCATATTTTAATTATATTAAAATATTATGTGAGTAACATTTAAGGGTCCTATTTTTTGCACATGGTCTAAAAGGGTTGTCCCTAGTCTCTTAATGAGTCATGGTGTGTTTTGAGCATAACGTGCAATAAGCCAATCAGAGTCTCATCTCCCATTCCCTTTAAAAGCCAGCTGCGCTCGTGCCATGTTGGATTCGCTATTTACATGCTGGAATTTGCAAGCGGAAAAACTGAACGCTTCTCTAGCGAAGAAACGGATCTGCTCGTCCAGTGACGCCTGCTTGCTCGTCATTACTGCAAATAGGTAGGCTAATTCTGATACATGCAATGACTATCCATTATGACGTAGGCATTTTTATATGTATGTACACAATTGTAATCTTTTCAATTTTAAACCTTTTAATGTTTCATATTTAAAAATGCTTGCGTGCTGCTGCGCGTCCCTGTGTGTGTAATAAGCAGAGTGTACGCACGTTGTGCACCCACATATAGACGCTTATTACTAACGCACCCTTTAAATAACACAAAAAATACTGCGCTATTGACTTTAGACCGCCAACAATGCACCTGAACACACCTCGTTTTCAGACCAGCATGGCCATAAGCGAACAAATGTGTGCAAATGCATTTGCTATTTAAACAACGTGACGCAGGACGTGAAAATGATAACTGCGTCAAGCTGAAACTAGCAAAAACTAGTTTATTTGGATACTGACAACATTAAATATTGATTTTAATATTTGACCACTAATTACACACAATGATTGATAGATGGACAATATTATTATTATAATACTACAAGTAAGTGTACATTGATTTAAAATTATTGAAATGATTCAGAAATGATTTGGTCAGTGAATACATAGCTTGATTGATAGATGGATAGATAGGACTCACAATACGGTCTGGAGGAGGAGTGCTGCGGATGAAGCACTTGATCTGGCCCTTCTCCCCGTACAGCGCCTGCTGCGTCTGTGTGCTGGAGATGGTGGGAGGCCCTGAAACAAACAACAGACTGTCAAGCTTCCTGTCTGACAGCTGAACCGCCTGCACACCACATCAGCACACATCCTCCCTGAGAACAGAGATGACAGGACATACGCTGCTGTTTTCATTATCTCCAATCTGCTTTTGATTATCTTCTATCTTAAGATGAGGAGTAAGAGTAAACTTAAAAATGTCACTGCTTCTCTCCAGTCTTTATAACCAGCCTCTAAATGCCCAGTGAGTATTTAAATGAAGTCATTGTCATTCTTTTCAGAACAAACTTGCTTCCTTTCTATTTCAATTAGACTTGTTATAGATTGTGCCTTATTCCCAAAACTCTGACTGGAACAGTTATCAATGCACTACTACGGTAAACACAGTTTCCTTTAAAAGATGAGATGTTCATGTACATTTTCCATTGATCACTGCATTCATCAAACGATGATCAAATGATGGAAAAGAAGCACACATATAACCAGGCACACATCCAGACAAGATCAGACTCGGGTGTCTGAATTGTACTCAGCACAGATTTTGTGGCCACGTTACCTGATTTGCATATTTTTTTCTGGCACTTGGACAAAAAGAGAGCAAGACAAACAGTGGCCTGTGAAATGTATTGTGAAATGTATTGTTAAACGCTTGACACTACCCTCGTACAGCTTAAAGTATAGCAATGTAACAGAAGTAGCGACAGATCATTTCTTTCGTATTGTGATGTACATAAATGAATGAAACCAAAGACATTATATATAGGAAGACGGTGCACTCCGATTACTAATGGTTGGGAGAAAGTGCAACGCCCAATATTGTAGAATAAGTCCCGCCTTCTAAATGAAAGAGCCAATCATTGATTAGTAAAGTCATCGCGTCACTGCCATTAGAAGCTCCAGTTGCTATAGAAACAGGCAGTGTTCTGAGACGCACATTTAGGATTGCGCATGCGCATTAGTTTTGTCCAGGCTGCACTCTAAAAAATGCTTTGTTAAAAACAACCCAAGTTGGGTTGAAAATGGACTAACCCAGCGATTGGGGTTGTTTTAAGCAAACATTTAACCCAACCCAAACAAACAACCCAATCGCTGGGTTAGTCCATTTTCAACCCAACTTGGGTTGTTTTTAACCCAGCATTTTTTAAAGTGTGAAATATGCAGTTTTTTGTCCTGATTCGAGCGTTTAGGAACAAAATTTATGAGACGGTTGTCAGATTTCTTTGGTGATTTCAAACATGACATTTATTTGTACGCTTGGTGAACAGTTTTGGAGAATTTGATTGTTTCCTCATTCAAAGAGATAGGAGCTGCGCTTGCATGCCCGTGAGGCGTTTCAAAGATGGCTGCCGAGGGACTTAAAGGGAATCTGATGAAACAGATTATTAAAAAAAGGAAAAAATTTAGGGAGGTGCTTGATTGGGTGGACTTGAGAAAAAGGTGACGTTTCAAATTTTAATTCAAATGAATGATTAATGAAAAAAAAAATAATAATAATTTGCATTACACTTTAAAAAATGCTGGGTTAAAAACAACCCAAGTTGGGTTGAAAAAGGACTAACCCAGCGATTGGGTTGTTTTAAGCAAGCATTTAACCCAACCGCTGGGTTAAAACAACCCAATTGCTGGGTTTGTCCATTTTCAACCCAACTTGGGTTGTTTTTAACCCAGCATTTTTTAGAGTGTAGGATCATTAAGTTGCACTTAGAAAAGATAGACAAATTTCAATATCATGCCGAATATAATGATCAAATTTACTGAAAAGATCCAACTCAAACAAATATTTGATCGCACATGTACATCGCTACTTCTCTCGCGAATACAAAAAAGAGAGCTAAGGAGGATGCTAAGGTTTGTTATTCGCTGAATAACAACTTAAATTTCAGTCTGTTCCTCACTCAAAGCTATCATATTACTTGAACATGGATTGCATGGAACACTTTTGCTTTTTTGTCATTTGGAGCTTGACAGTTCCATTGCTCATTAAATTGAAAAGTATCATGATATTTTCCAACAATTTACGTTCCATGCTCCACGGAAGAAAGAATGGCAAGAGGGTGAGTAAATAAATGACAGAATTCTCATTTTTGGATGAGCTAGTCACTTAACTCTTCCCATTGCATCTTATTGAACAACTGGAAAAAATGCTTAGAGTAAACTTTAATTTCATAAATAATTAAAAGTGAAAGAAAATAGGGAGATAAAATCATAATAAATACAATCATAGCATTTCCATTTCTCCATCCACAGCAGATTGAGGTTCATTGTGTGTCTCTATACGAAAACAGATTTTCATTTTAATTGGAATTCGGGTGTCTCTGTGCGCAAGCACTATCCCATCAATTACAGATCCCAGCAGCGTGCAGGAGTCTTCTGTACACACCGAAGCACCGTCTCTCTGGAGAGAGTGAGACAATGCTCTCGCTTTCCCCAGCACCCTCTTAATCACACGTGCGCTCAAAGGCTGCAGTCGGGCAGAGGGGTGGGACGCTTTTTCCGTGCTCTTCCAATGGCAGTCTGTTCAGATCGTGTCCTCTGGGGGAGCCAAACAAATCTGACAGGGGATCATGGGCATAAATGAGGGCTGTAATTAAACAGCTTTATCTCTCAGGCTCAGATGGGAAACAAGCGGAGAAGGGAGAGAGAGCGGGTTGTGAGACCGAAACCGCACGAGGAAGGTGGTGTCACGCGTCTCGCTTTATGCCTGGCCCCTGACACCGCTCTGCACGTACGGTGGGAAACATGGAGGCCTGATCATGATTAATTAATAAATGAATATTTTAAAATAAATAAATTGATAAATCAATGATACATATTAATTTCTACAATAAATGAACAATAATCTACATTTGAAAGAGTGTCTATCAGTGGTTCTCAACCAGGGGGCCTCAGTAAACTTCCAAGGTAGCCAAAGGATGGATAAACAGGATAATATAAACACACACAAAAACACATGTACACAGATCAGGCATAACATTATGACCTAATATTGTGTTGGTCCCCCTTTTGCTGCCAAAACAGCCCTGACCCGTCGAGGCATGGACTCCACTAGACCGCTGAAGGTGTGCTGTGGTATCTGGCACCAAGATGTTAGCAGCAGATCCTTTAAGCCTCCATGGATCGGACTTGTTTGTTCAGCACATCCCACAGATGCTCGATTGGATTGAGATCTGGGGAATTTGGAGGCCAGGTCAACACCTCAACTTGTTGTGCTCCTCAAACCATTCCTGAACCATTTTTGCTTTGTGGCAGGGCCCATTATCCTGCTGAAAGAGGCCACAGCCACCAGGGAATACCGTTTCCATGAAAGGGTGTACATGGTCTGCAACAATGCTTTAACAATGCTTGGTGGTACGTGTCAAAGTAACATCCACATGGATGGCAGGACCCAAGGTTTCCCAGCACAACATTGCCCAAAGCATTACACTGCCTCCACCGGCTTGCCATCTTCCCATAGTGCATCCTGGTGTCATGTGTTCCCCAGGTAAGCCACGCACACGCACCTGCATCAATGAGCCTTGACCGCCCATGACCCTGTCGCCGGTTCACCACTGTTCCTTTCTTGAAGCACTTTTGATAGATACTGACCACTGCAGACCGGGAACACCCCACAAGAGCTGCAGTTTTGGAGATGCTCTGACCCAGTCGTCTAGCCATCACAATTTGGCCCTTATCAAACTCGCTCAAATCCTTACGCTTGCCCATTTTTCCTGCTTCTAACACATCAACTTTGAAGACAATATTTCACTTGCTGCCTAATATATCCCACCCACTAACGGGTGCCGTGATGAAGAGATAATCAGTGTTATTCACCTCACCTCAGTGGTCATAATGTTATGCCTGATCAGTTATGCCTGATCAGTATCAATAATATATATATATATATATATATATATATATATATATATATATATATATATATATATATATATATATATATATATGTGTGTGTGTGTGTGTGTATGTATGCATGTATGTATGTATGTATAATATATATATATATATATATATATATATATATATATATATATATATATATATATATATATATATATATATACAGTAAATCTAGCTCTAATCTAAATTAAAATGCTAGAAATAAACATAAAATCAAGATCTGAAATCATATTTCTTGTTATTTTTACTCAATAATTAATGCTTTTATTGAAGAACAGTATCATTTGTACTTTTCTTGCACAGTTCTGGAATATAGAACATAACTTCTTGAATCACAAAATGAATCGTGGTAAATGTATTTAATATATTAAAATAATGTATGTTGTAAAACTTTACAATAAGGTTCCATTCATTGGTTAACTACATTAGTGGACATGAACTAACAAAGAAAAATACTTTAGCATATATGAATCTGAATGTTAATTTCAACATTTACTAATACATTATTAAATTAAAAGTTGTATATGTTAATATGATTTAATAGAACTGAGCTAACAATCAACAGTTGTTTTGTATGAACATTAGACAAAGATGCTGTAACAAATGTATTGCTCATTGTGAGTTGGTGTTAGTTAATAACTAATATTAACTAATGGGACCTTACTGTAAACAAAATAATGACTTACTGTGTGAACAAAATAATTAATGAATTCAATAGGGGAGCGCGGGCACAACCTAACGCGGGGTTAGACACAAGCCGGGGTTAAATCCCAGTTGTGCAGGCGGGGCATGTTGTCACACTGCGTTACAATGAGCCCCTATTAGAAATATGGTATTATATTCTATACTTTTATGAATTCTTTTGAGAAACCATGAGAAAATGGTGAATAAAGACTGAGAGTCAATGTTCAGAAATGATTCATTATTATTATGTTTTGAACTATGCTGTATAGCTATATTTAGCAATGTGTTCGATGTCAAACTCAAAAATTTTTATATTTTTAATTATTAAAAATGCCATAATTTTATTTTGTAATAAAAAAATAATTAATAATTGTTAATATTAATAATTGTATAATTGACAAAATATTTTAGTTTGTCTTGGATATTTTTTGATTATATCAGGTAACATTTTAAGCTGTCATATGCTCATGTTACAATATGCCCCTCACATGTTACAATGTACCCCACCTATGGGGCATGTTGTCACATTTCACTTCCATTCTTTCGGGGCAAATCAATAAAAAGTATACACTGTATTAATGAAACAAAATCACATAATTGTACTAGACGTGTGAAATTAATGTGGGAAAAAATAAATACTCTGAACCCCATGGATTTACACAAACTGAGAAAGTCAAAAAGCGTTAGGTTGTGCCCCGCTCTCCCTTATATCAATAAAAAAGGTATGAATCAAAAAGGTTGAGAACCATAAGGTTGTCTGCCATAAACTATATAACAGGGCATAGTGCATTTGGTTGCATTTTATTTTGCAATTTATCTTGATCACTGTTGTTTGGGGCTATAAACAGTAACATTCCTCCCTTCTTCACTTTCGGCTTCTAGCAAGAAGACTAGTCTAAAAGTTGGACAGAAGTGAGAGAGGGTGGTAAGGAGCTGCTCAAAAAAACATAACCATTGGCTCTAGGACAATTTGTTTTCCATGTGGGCGCACAACCACCGCAAACTGTGTTCGACAACACTTCCATAACAGGCTTCTGAAATGGCATCCTAAATTGTTAATGGTGCTTGGCTTCCAGCTTTTTTAAGGAGGACTGAGGTTAATCCAAACCTGTGATCAAAACCAAGTTGGTTTGTTTCGCTTCTGTAGGGTTTTTTTTTTTTTAGATGAAGGTGCAGAAATAGTACTTTGAAGAAGTTTAAAAGCACCTTTTTTCTTAAATGAGGGTCACAAGCAGTGTAAAGATGGCAGAGATATCGATCTGTGTCCTTGAGGAGCCTTATTCACGCAATAACATAAAATCATCTGTGTTTGTCAAAGAGATGCTCTTGCAGCCTAATGGACTCTAATGTGGTTATTCATTAATGATCTATTATAATATCAGTAATCATATTTCCCGTTCATCATCTGCCTAATCCATCTCATTTCTGGTATTTAAGTACTAATGTGTCTCCTCTGTTTATTAGCATATGGCTGCACATTTCTTAAAGAGACAGTTCACTGTCATTTACATGCCAGTCCAAACCTTTCTTTCCTCTTAAAATATCAAATTTGATATTTTGAAGAACACCTTAAAAGCTTGGCATAAGTAATGACAGAACATTCACATTGAGGTGCACTTTAAAGGGATAGTTCACCCAAAAATGGAAATATCCCCATGATTTACTCACCTTCAAGTCATCCTAGGTGTATATGACATTCTGCTTTCAGATGAATACAATCGGAGTTATATATATATATTAAAAAAAAATGTCTGTCCCTTTAACTCACCTTTGTAACCTGATTAAACTAAAGTAACAACATCCAAATGGCTTGATCATCACAGATATGAACTAGTTATGAACTTCAAGATATGAACTTGGTGTTGCTGCATTATTTGCATGTTGACATCCTGAGAAAAAGTTCATTGATTATAGAATAGGAGCAGATATGGGTCATCAAGAACCATCTCTGACAATGAGGTGACTAAGCTACATTATCATATAGACCTTAACTTTTAGGGTTCGTGATTTGCATCAGGAACACAACTTCATTTACATTGTGGGCGGTTTTACAGACTGCATAAAATATTTGGGTTTTAAATGTTCAGTCTTGCTGAATCCAAAGTACTTTGTATACTTTGTCAGTGCTACATTGTGACCTTACACCCTTCTGTGGAACGACACAAAAGAAGAGTTTGGCATTTGGCAGAATGTACAGTATATACTTTCTTCTAATACATGAAAAAAAGTCAAGATTGCTTTCTAAGTTTAAAAAATGACCATTAAAGTATCATTGAAATGATTACAGAAGTGATCTATACAACCCATGTGTTTCCTAAGTCTTATGAAGCCATATTCTACAGCTTTCTGTGAGGACGAGGAGAAGGTTAAAAATGTAGATTTTATATACTGAAAATCTTTCCTTTTGTCGCAGCTTTTTTTATTATTATTATGTGAGAAGAAGTGTAATGCAAGGTTTTTAGTTTTAGGATGCTAAACATCATTTGGTCCTGATGTGTCTTATAGTCGAATGACATTTAAGACATACATTTCGTTCTGTTCCTTACACAAAGGCTTCAGAAGACTTGGAACGCAGTGCGCATGTCAAATAGACCAATAGACCATTTATGTTGCTTTTTTGAAGCTTAACATCCTTCAAGAAGATCTTTTTTTGCGTTTCACAAGAAGATACAATGTAATACAGGTTTGGAACGACAAAAGTGTGAGTAAATGATGGCAAAATGTTTGATTGAAATGTTCCTGGATTAGACACAAGGACTCAAGGAGGTCCACAGTCACACACGCTGACCCGACCCAGATCTCAACCCTGTAACACCACAAGAGGAAAAACAGCAAAGATTAAGAATTCATAGAGCGTTGAACAGGCTTATTGCCTCACAGGAGCAGGCCGGTGTTATTGCAAAGCCCCGAGGACTTGAAAGTTTCTATCAAAACAAATGGATAAAGCATACAAAGCTCCATAACACTTTTTCATGAGCTACTCCAGAGAGCGAATAACCAATAAAATGATGCCTACAGCAAGACAAAGCAAAACAACTAAAACACATATATGTATATGGTCCTTGCTGGTGCTGGTATTATTTGAGCTCCCCAGAATGGACAGTGAATTTTTTTTTATTACATTTCAGGGAGAGACACTTCTTGAAGTGTGGGGTTAATCAATATGCCCGCATTGATTCAGAAACCTGGAGTCCTTAAAGCAAATCACACGGCCTCATGTGCCCCGGGTCTGTTATCTATTGACGAGCGAAAAGAAAGGATGAGAGCGGTTTGAGATCATCTCTCCTGATTACAGCGGCCATATCTCTAAGGGTCATAGAACATGTCTCGGTTATTGCAAAGCTAAACAGTGTAGAAAACATCCCCTTTACCCCGAGTGAAATGTGGCCTGATCCTGCTTTTGAGAGGCTCTTCCAGCTCTTATGAGTCAAAGCAATCAAAACCCAAAGCAAATGAGAATTTGTTGAAGGGTACTGATCAGGCTGCATATAAACAAAGCGTTTAAAGTATTTACCGTTGACAGTAAGCGTGACCTCCTTCTCTCCCACTCCCACTCGCGGCACCACAGCTCGACATACGTATTTCCCAGCGTCCTCCTGTCTCACTGCCTTCAGTGTCAAGGTGTTCTCATTGCTTAGCACCTGCAAGGTAACAGATGTTTGGAAAAAACAACAACGCCACAGTCTGAGCAACTTTGTAGATATCATTAAAAAGTTTTCTCTTCCTTGTCTTTTTTTTTTTTTTTAAGCAAATACATGAAGCAGAACTCCTATAATTAACCACACAAATGTATCACAAATACCGCTTCTTTCTTTTGAGTTTTAACTTCATCTCGACATCAGCTGTGAGATCCTAACAGATGACGACCCAAACAAACACAATGTGCTCTACTGAGGGTCCATTAGCCCTTGAAACTCAACTGTCACAGCTTCCATCAAAAACAGTTCTGTCACATGCGTGCCGGATACATTCATCACATCCAGATGGAGAATTAAATGAAACTCCATAAGTCAGGGTTGTGCACCATTCAAAAAATTTGAATTAATTTTAAAGGTGAATTTTTTTGCAAGTTTATTGTTCATTGACTACTCAATAGACGAGCGAGGAAGACGAGCAAGAGACGTGGAAGGAGCGAGCGAGACCTCTCATGAGGGAGCTCGGAGGCATATAAGGCACGAGCGACACCAGTGAAGGACGAGAGAGGACCAGGCCTGGACTTTATGTTGTGTTTTGCTTATGTTTTATTATGTGTGTGCGCGGCAGTCGTCCGTGAGGGGCTGCCCATGTTACTTTCGTTTTGTTCATTTATTTATTAAAGTCTTTTAAATGTTCGCCGGTTCCCGCCTACTTCCTTCCCATAGCTACGAACTTTGCTACACTACTATTAGTATGTCATTAATGTAATTTATCTCACCCACAAGTGTAAACATTGAGCCCCCCAAGCATCATCTAAACATCTAAACAACTGTCAATCTCTATCCAGCTCAACCTATAGCGTGAGTTTGGGGTGTGGCTAGTGTAGCAGGCGGAGCCAGATGGTGTTTAGCCGCTGTGGGACCATGACTGATGCGTTACATGGGAAAAAACATTCAGTGCAAGCCAAATTTCACCGCATTTAGACCTTCAAAGGTTAAATAGGTAATGAACAGGTCAAAGCAAACGCGCTACAATGGACACTTCAACATCATCATGCACCCATTCAGAAAGTAAAACGTTCCAGTTTACATTGTTTACTTTGATGTGTCCGGTGAAGACAGTCTCAAACAGCATCTTTGCATCATGTCAAAAAATGCACCCAGTGCAGATACGCTGGATCGGTTTATTATAAGGGAGATGTTCATGTTCACTCAAAAAAGAGTGTTGCTCAATCGCTAACTCATTACACAGAACAGCTAAAAGTATTCCTAATATGTTGGACTTTTACATGTTGAGACATGCCTTCATAAGCATCGGTAAGAACTATATTTATGATGTTTGAGGTGCGAAAATATGTTGAATTTTTGTAATTCCGCTAGGTGCAACTAGTGTTGCAGAATGTGTTCTAAATGGCCATGAAACCCCCTGTTTCAGCAGCAGTCAGTTCTCACCACAGTTTTGAAAAATGCTATAAAAGTGGGCGTGGTTTAGTGGAGGAGTGGAGGGAGACGAGGGGAGACCGGGAGACTGATAGCACATCAACGGCTTCTGATTCAGACAATTTTATTTCGCTTTCATTAAAAGCATAAAATCTTCCCACAAATGCACACTGCAAATGGTTACACGCAACACAATATACACATGGTTTTGTAAGCTCACCATTACACAAATACATATATATCCTATGACAGCTATAATTGAATGCACAGCCATTTGCAATTTGTTCTCTGCATCGAAAATATATATGAACACGCTGTTGCAGCTCTTTGATAAATTTGTAGTCTTATTTTGTGGACTTTTTATAAGCCGTTTGGTTGGTTAAATGGCCATAAAGAGTGGTTACACTCACAGTGTAGATGAATCGCATTTGTGTAGTAGACTCAGGATCTATAGAAGAAAACGTATGCAACGCAGAAACTCATACAAAGCAAAAACAAACACTCGTTTTTGATCCATCAATACATCTCTCACTTACTGTATGTGATCTCACTGTTTGAAGCACCAGTCAGAGGAAAATGCCAACGCGTGCTGTCATGAATAATTAAGCGCATGCTGTCATGAATTAAGCGACGCGTCTTCTCATAGGATAAGACACGCAGTCTCATGAATAATTATAAGGCATCGATGAGTCATCGTCGTACTATAGTACGAGAAAACGTCACAGCCTATAACATTGACATGAAGACGAATTTAAACCAGGAAGTTGAAAATAGAGCAAAAAGGTTTCAAATGAACTAGTTTTCTCCCACATTCAAAACTAACAGATGGTAACATTGTATTCCATGATGTTCAACACACATACTTCTGTTAAAATCTCAGTTAAAAATTTGGTTTAGGTTTACATGGCGCAGATGCACTTAGGGCATGTCTGAATCCACTTTCGCTAGTTTAAAGAATCTTAAAGTTTTAAAGTTTTAATCTTAAAGAATCTTTAAAGTAACATTTATGAGCCTTTAAGACAGGGTTTTTATTGTTAACTAAAATTAAACTATTAAATACATTTTTGTTAATTAGAGTAAAGCTTAAATAATATCTCAAAATTAGATTTTCTTAAAAATTCATTCAAAATAGGACTATAATAGTATAGATACATTTTCTGAGTAGTGCAGGGAAAAGTACGTACAACTCCATGGCCCCTTTTCATCCAGACGATGGTGAGCGAAGGGTTTCCAATCCAAGCGCAACTGAACACGGCATCAGAACCCCGGTCCACCTGGAGGCTCTGGGGCTCAGAACCCAGACGAGGGCCAACTATAAAAACAAAACGAAACAAAAAAAATTACATAAAAAAATTCATTCATTTTTATTATAAGCAAAAGAACATTCAGGAAAGAAAGTCATGTAGGTTTGAAATGACAAAAAATATATTTTTATATATAAAATAAAATCAGTTTTGAATAACTAATCCTTTAAGATGTAAAATGAAAAGAGACATATATACACACAGTAGGTAAGCTGTTAAACTCACAGTAAACATCCACATTGCGACTGATGTTGGTGCTGCCCAGGGCATTGGTGACCTCACAGGATACTGGTTCAGTGAAGAAGGAATGATCAACCAGCACCTCATAAGTGTCTCCCGTCGCGTCTGTGATCATGTTACCCCCCTTCGCCCATCTAATTATCCATCAGAGACAAAAACAGAGCAAGAAAATGAACAACCCTGATGGGCGCTGCCAATTTTCCCCCCAGATCTTCTCTAAAGATCAAAGGGGTAACAAAGGTATTTTTTTCACAGGCAAATGACTGAGATCATGTCTTATTTGCATGGTGTACTACAACAACAAAAGCATCCTTTAGAGCGTCTAATGTAATTTTCAGGACACTGCATGTTTTTTATTTTTTATTTTATTTGTGCCTTTTCATTTTCATGCTGTCGGCAGGCCGCGTCTTCTTTGGCGGAAGAATAACAGGAAGACATTAAGAGGTTTTTAGATGCTGCCTCTGTCATTGGCACCCTTTGATGCAGCAGTCATTATAGTGAAATGTAAAGAGGGAAGCGAGAAACCACAGACAACGCAAGCGAAAGCTACTGCTCTGGTTCAGACGGGAAGATCAAGCACTGAGAAGATGGACTTTTGTTCTCATCTCTGAAGTAAAAGTGGACAGTGTTACAGAAATAAAAAATAATTTGATATAATGAATGTATTCAACACAGCTCTCTGCTTTTTTATTTTATGTTTGGTATTTTCATCACTTTTATTGGCAGTCACGAAGCTCAACAATAAAATTTTTTGAGCAGCTTTTGAGCAACTGTCTGGTGCAGTCATAATAAGCTTAACATGCTCAAAACTGTGAAGATAATTGTGGACTTTAGGAGAACCCCCACTCATTCAGGTTCCTGAGCTCTAACATCTCTCAAGACCTTAAGTGGGATTGACTCCACTGTGAAAAAGGGCCAGCAGAGGTTGTACTTCCTTCACCAGCTGAGGAAGCTCAACCTGCCACAGGAGCTGCTGATTAAATTTTTCTGTCCTATGTACTTCAATAACTTAATGGTTTGGTTCAGTTACCAAATCAGATATCAGAAGACTAAAAGAAAGACTCTGGGCTGCTGAAGGGATTATTGGTGCTCCCCTGCTCACCCTCTTGTACCCCAGAGAGAGGAAGAGGACAGGTAAGATCCTCACAGACTCCACTCACCCTGACCATAACCTCTTTGAATGTTGCCATCTGGACGTCGACTCAGAACAACACAATCTCACAGCAATTCGTACATATTTTACAAGGTGGCTAATTCGTACAAATTTACGACCTCACTCGATTTGTCTAGCCCCTAGTGATGGGTAGGTTTAAGGGGGGGGTTAGGGGTGGTCCTTCCTGATGGCTATTTTTGAAAAATCAATTAGCCACCATTTTTTTTTAATTAGCCACCTTGTTTAAAATACGTACACATTGCTGTGAGGTCTGGTTGCTCAGAACAATAGGCACTAGAATATCTAGGCACAGGAACAGCCTCTTCCCATAAGCCACCTCCCTCTAGGCCTCTCTTAGTGCAATACTCCATATTTAGTGCAATATTTTACTAATTCACTCCTATTTATAAAAAACCAAAAACAAAAACAAAACAAACAAACAAAAAAAAAAAAAAACGGTAAATTCACTATATTGCAAAAGGTTTTGGGATACCCGCCTTTACATGCACATGAACTTTAATGACATCCCATTCTTAATCCGTAGGGTTTAATATGGAGTTGGCCCACCCTTTGCAGCTACACCAGCTTCAGCTCTTCTGGGAAGGCTTTCCACAAGGTTTAGGAGTGTATTTATGGGATTTTTGACCATTCTTCTAGAAGTGCATTTGTGAGGTCAGGCACTGATGTTGGACGAGAAGGCCTGGCATGTTGTGCGTCATGTTCGAATTCATCCCAAAGGTGTTCTATCGGGTTGAGGTCAGGCCAGTCAAGTTCCTGCACACCGAACTTGCTCATCCATGTCTTTATGGACCTTGCTTTGTGCACTGGTGCGCAGTCATGTTGGAACAGGAAGGGGCCATCCCTAAACTGTTCCCACAAAGTTGGGAGCATGAAATTGTCCAAAATGTCTTGGTATGCTGAAGCATTAAGAGTTCCTTTCACTGGAACTAAGGGGCCAAGCCCAACCCCTGAAAAACAACCCCACACCATAATCCCCCCCTCCACCAAACTTTACACTTGGCACAATGCAGTCAGACAAGTACCGTTCTCCTGGCAACCGCCAAACCCAGACTCATCAGTCAGATTGCCAGTCAGAGAAGCGTGATTCGTCACTCCAGAGAACACGTCTCCACTGCTTTACACCACCTGACACTTTACTGCATACGACACTTTGCATTGCACTTGGTGATATAAGGTTTGGACGCAGCTGCTCAGCCATGGAAACCAATTCCATGAAGCTCTCTCTGCACTGTTCTTGAGCTAATCTGAAGGCCACACAAAGTTCGGAGGTCTGTAGATATTGACTCCGCTCTGTGATATTACGTGCCTTACCACTTCGTGGCTGAGTTGCTGTTGTTCCCAATTGCTTCCACTTTGTTATAATACCACTAACAGTTGACCGTGGAATATTTAGTAATGAGGAAATTTCACTTATGGACTTACTGCACAGGTGGAAATCTATCACGGTACCACGCTTGAATTCACTGAGCTCCTGAGAGCGACCCATTCTTTCACAAAAGTTTGTAGAAGCGTCTGCATGCCTAGGTGCTTGATTTTATACATCCATTGCCATTGAAGTGATTGGAAACCTGAATTCAATGATTTGGAGGGGTGTCCCAATACTTTTGGCAAAATAGTGTATGTTGATAATCTGTAAATATGTATATTCTGACTTGTCTAAATACTTTTTCATTGCTTATTCTTAATTATTCAGAGGATTATTCAGAAGATTATTCCCAATTATTATGTGTCTTGTTGTTGTATTTATGTGTGCACTGGAAGCTTCATTACCAAATATATATATATATAAAATAAAATATAAAAACCTTGTGTGTGCAAGCAAACTTGGCAATAAAGCACTTTCTGATTCTACTTCTGATTAAATGTTCAAGTTGAATATGGGGAGGCTCTTCCCCGTGTGTTGTGATGAGGGGGAGCTGGGAGAAGGGGAGCAGAAGAGTACCCTTGGTTCTTTGAATAAGTCGGGTGTGTCAGGCATGGGCTGTGGCCGACAATAGCCTTTAATAAACACCTTTTTGCATCGAAATGCTTGTCCTTGTCTTGAGTATGCCATTATACTTTTTTTTTTCCCTGAATTCTTTGATGAATAGTAAGTTCAAAAGATCAGCATTAATTTGAAATATAAATATTTTGTAACATAAACTACAATCAATTTAATGCGTCTTTGCTGAAAAAAGTATTAGTTTCTCTAAACAAAATTTTACTGACTGCAAACTTTTGAACAGTTGTGATATTCCCATGCACAACCAACTTCCAGAGTTAGTCAAAAACACATTCGATTGGATTGCTTTCGTAGTGTAGACGCTCATATGGTTGAATGCGTTCCAACAGCCACAAAAAAGACAAAAAGACGCCTACTGACTTAATACGTAAACATAATGAGAATCGCGCTAGCCAGACGGGATTTAAACTTTGTCGGCTGAAAACCCAAGTTTGGTTTGAAGACGAAAAGCAAACCAAGCACAACGTTCTATCACCATTCCTGATTTCTAACACGCACTCACACCATTTGGTGTGGTCTTGCGGCTGTCAGAACGAAAGATGATGATCTCTGTATGTTTTGTCTCGGGGCACGTTCATATGTAACCTGAGGAAGATTATTTTGTCCATGAGATCGAAAGATCTAAAAAAAAAAAAAAAAACATACATTTACCTGCCAATACACCCTCTCCTTAAAGAAATCAGCAAAGAGAAGTGGACAAAAGAGACAGATTAAAACACCAGGCCAAACGCATCTTAATGCCAGGTGTAAACAGGGCCTGAGTCTCGTGCAATGAGCATTTTATTCATAACATGACGTCAAATTAAATCTAGTTCTAAAAATTTATCTCAAGACACCTACAGCTCACTGCGCTTCACCTAGCTTCTAAGTTCTTTGTGAACACCCCTCACTCATTTGCACATCTGCTCTCTCAACAGCAGCTCTACATGGGGACTTTGATGGAACTGAGACTCAAACCCACATTGCCTGCATGTACACCATGACTCAATGTGTATGTGACTGCTGGCCCCTAAGCCATGGCTCCAACACAAACTTTCTTTTTTTGCAGAGTTTCCTCAGTGTTCCTTAGGGGATGGCAGCCTCCATGTGAACTTAAACACATGAGAGAGATCCACACACAGGACAGTGCTGATGGCTTCACCTGTCAATCTCAGCAGGAAACAGTCTGGCCAGCTCGAAATGCAAAAAAAGAAAAAAGAGGCCAAGAGAAATGTTATATCCACAGCGATGGACAGACATCCATTTTATTGCAATGTATGGGATTGTAAAGGTGTAGCTAATCCAGTGGCAATTGATTAACTATCAAAAGCATCTAAAATGAAGAGATTACTCTGGATCACAGTAGGTCTCTGCCATATCATCATGGATTCAAACGAACACCGGAAAGGGCTTATTATATCCTGTTAGGAAAATTCAATTTCATCAATTCCAATGGTGCCAATAGTCAAAATAAGCTGTTTATGAAATTATTTTAATCCTGTATTTGGTGCTAAAATAGGAAAAATGCTGCAAACAATTTCCATGGATCTTTAACATTTAAGTGATTAACTGTCTTACTTTAATTTAATCAAGACCCAGAGCAGTCTGAGAAATTACAGCGTCCTCCTGCCAGGGAGACACTTTCTTTGGCTCAGACGAGGGCTGCGTCTTGACATATTCAGAGATGAAAACATTGTGTTATACAGAGCTGTGACAACTTTATCTCAGAAAAGGACATGAGAATAAAACAGTAACATAACCACAAATAAAACATCAGAAAAAGATGTCCAGGAGCAGCCAGAAAGACAAATCGTACTCTCAAACCTTCACAATACACAGATCAAATCCATGTTTCTGCTGCTACACCCAGCTTTCTTTACATAATTCAACAGCAATAGTATATACATACAAACCCTAGAATAATAATAAAAAATCCTGAAGGTGTAAGCCGATACAACACCCGTGGAAACAAAATTGTTTGTTTTTTAAGATGCTGCAGGAGGGCTGTCTGTGATCGGCTGCATTTCAAATTAAAACACTGGGTGGTACAAAAACTGTCTCCGCCAAAACAAGCATTCAGCCACGTGGACGCTGATGTCGACCGATGCCAAGCAGCAAAGCCACATGTTCACATCAAATGTTCAACACGCCCAACAGAGCATCTTCCATTAGACACTTCAGAGGTGACAAATGAGGATAAGACAAGACAAATCACCTACACCAGAACAAAGCCGCTAACACCAGTGCTGTCTGAAAGCCCCTGGAGGGATATGAAGCACATACTTTATTCACAGGCAGAAAACCGAAGTGTCTGATTCAACCCATTAACGCTCTTATGCCGGTTCAGACTGCATGATAGTTTTGTCTGTTATGATAGTCACTGTGTCAGACAATTCTTGTCGTGTTCTGGACAAGAAACATGTTATACTACACGTTACTTTCCGGCCAATCATTGCTAGCCGCCTTTAATAACGTGCGCAATGTCATCGAGAAGGCGGAACTAGCGACTGACTTCACAAGAGCGTAAACAAACAGTTGTACTACCCTTACGAAAAAGAAGTTTATTCAAGTGTTCTATTAGTATACTTCTTTTAAATTAAGAATAAGAAAGTATACTTTAAGTCTACTTTTTATATACTTCTCAGAAATATACTTTATGTACTTCTCAGACTTACAATGGCACTTAAAGGGTTAGTTTACCCATAAAGGAAAATTCTTTCATTACTCACCCTCATGCCGTTCGACACTCGTAAGACCTTTGCTCATCTTCGGAGCACAAATTAAGATATTTTTGTTGAAATCCGATGGCTCAGAAAGGCCTCCATTGGCAGCAATGACATTTCCTCTCTCAAGACCCATAAAAGGTCGTTGTTAAAAAGTCCATCTCACTACAGTGGTTCTACAATCATTTTATGAAGTGACGAGAATAGTTTTTGTGTGGGGAAAAAAAAAAATTAAATAATGACTTTATTCGACAAGTTCTTGTCTTCCACCGGGGCCTCTGACGTGAACTCACGAAGCACCACGACACATGTGCGAGAATATCAATTCTACATTGATTGTGCTTTAGGTGTTGGCATAGTGCTCAAAATGGTGCTAAAGTGTGCATGTCCTGAATGCCCGAACTGTGTTAAACGAATAAGTACATATAAAAGTGCCTTATCAAAGCCGCAAAATGAGGGGCTCTATGTCATATTCTTGCGTATGCGTCGTGGTGCTTCGTGAGTTCATGACACAGGCCCAGATGGAAGACAAGAACTTTTTGACAAGAACTGATTTTTTATTTGCGCACAAAAACTATTCTCGTCACTTCATAAAATGATTGTAGAACCACTGTAGTGAGATGGACTTTTTAATGACGTCTTTAGTATCTTTTGTGGGTTTTGAGAGAGGAAATGTCATTGCTGCCAATGGAGGCCTTTCTGAGCCATCGGATTTCAACACAAATATCTTAATTTGTGTTCTGAAGATGAGCAAAGGTCTTACAGGTGTCGAACGACATGAGGGTAAGTAATTATATTTTTGGGTGAACTAACCCTTTAAGTACAGCTTTCCTGTAACTCAAACAATAAGAACATGGCGCTAGCAACGCCAAGGTCATGGGTTCGATTCCCAGGGAAAGCAAGAACTGACAAAATGTAAAAATGTGTACCTTGAATGCAATGTAAGTCGCTTTGGATAAAAGTGTCTGCCAAATGTAAATGTAAGTATACTTGACTTATACTGACAGAAAAGTCTTTGGCCTCTACTCTTTTGTATACTTGGCTTGTAATTGTGTTTAATCTTTTGATTGAGCAGCCTATTAAATATACTCTTTTTTTGTTTTACATAGTTTTACATACAGTCTTATAAAACTTACATTGTTTGAAAATATTAATTAGAATATTGCGTTATAATTCTGCATTTCTGAATTTCAGTGTAGGCTAGCCCATTGGTAGTGTACATAGGAATTTACTTAAAATCTACTTTACTCTTTCTCCACCATTGATTGAATTATCCAGCTATCTATGTTTTCACTGTTATACGGTAGGGGCGCTATGACACATCTTCTGAAAGAGTACAGAATCTGATCAAAATACAGGATAAGAAGCTGAAACAAGTGATAGAAGTTTGCTCATGTAAATGTAAAATAACGCGATCATCAAACAGTAAACCGCATGTAAATCAAAACTGCTTAATGTTACCAAATTAAATGTCGAACCCATGAAGAGGAAACGTCTGTGAAGCTTTGGGGGTGCTGATGGACTCAATCTACTCCATCTATGCTTTGATCATCATTCTGAATCTGATCAAGGCGTAGTCTTTTATAAGAATGCGATTTTCTCAACTTTTTGTTTAAAATGTTGCCTTTTTCTTTATGAAACTTACCCACATTCAAATGTTGATAAAAAGGATGCATGAAGCTATAATAAAATGTTTTTTAAAATGAGTTAAAGTACACTTAAAGTTTACTACTGTTACACTTAAACATATACTTTTATATACTAAAAGTGGGCCAGTTTAGTCCCAAGCGGTATTGAAATAGTACACTTACAAGTTTACTACTAGTACACATTGATATTAGTATACTTACTACATATAAAGTATACTTAAAAATATACTTGAACATTACTTAAGTATACTTCATAAAATGAACCTGAAGTATACTTATTTTTCGTAAAAGGTTAGGCTATTGCTAATTCTAGTACTCACCGGGTTGCTGAAGTTCCTCTGCTATCATTCACAAGCATTTAACTTTTTTCACTCTGTCATGGTAATCCCTCAAGGAAACATCATGAGACTTGTTGTCATTGCTTCACGAACCATTCCTCCAATTCCACCTAGCATCACCAATACCATACTCTCTCTTTTGTTTCTCCATGTTTGAAAGCTGTGTATGGAAGAGCTTCTGCGCTCCTATTGGTCAACATCATAGAGGTGACAGAACTTGTTGTAGAGGACTGGAAAAAAGTTGTGAAGCGTTGCAGACACAGTATCGGTTGTCATCCACTATGACACACTATATTTGATTCTTGCATCCCAATGCTTCATCATTGTTATTAACAAATCACCCCTACACCCTACATCAAAGGGATTGTGCCAAAATTGGGCTAATATTGTGTAGTCTGAACCTAGTCTCAGCCTCAGACGTCACGCCCACGGATGCATATGGCACACTTCAGGACTTTCAAAGTCATCATTTGATTGGTTGAATTCTAAAGAATGTCTGCGAGACGTGTGTGTTGCATTCTTTAACGGTCCGCCTGGAAACAAATGCCGCCAAACTCCCTCATGGATGAAGAACGCTGTTGTGTTTACAACTCTGACAATGAGCGCTTACCAGGATCAACTAAATGCTGGATTTTCAAAAATATGTGAAGTTCGCGGCTCCATTGATGCAGTAAACTTGCACAATGTTCTTGAATGAATAATTGATAGATGCACGCCGGTCTGTTATTGCAGGAACATCACTGCAATACATTTTCACGCCTCTAAACATGACGAGGAACAAACCGAACTGTGATTGGTTGCATTACATGTCAGTCAAACGTCCTCTGGTGGTCCAATGAAAGCTGCAATAGAGTCCAGACCTTCTGCCATCAGTCTGAAGGTCTGGCTATGCGAAACTAGTGTGAACCTGACATTAGAGTTCAAGAAGAAGAAAAAAAAAAACATCCACGGCCAGAATTAAGAGATGCATTCTCTTTTACTCTGTTCTATAGCAAGGTTGTGACTTATCTTTTGAGTGCAGTGGCTTTATTGAACTCTCCATGATGGCTTCACATTTGAAGGTGTTATTTTGGTGCAGCGAGATCTTGGTTTAGGATAAATGAAAGGCCACATCCTTGGAAAAGAAAGAGCGGAAGTCTCTATGCGATTTCACTGTCACTGTGAATTTCACGCGCACTACATCACACTGCCTCCCTAGGACAATGCAATGCTTTTCTCCATACAGTCCAGCTTACTGGCATCATAAACACAGTTCACAGTGCTCACAGCAATTTGTATATATGTAGGGATGCATAAGCAATGTAGAGTGGTTCTTCTGATATTCAGACCAGCAGCACAATTGCGAATGTGAAATGGATTTCAACAAACAAAAAGTTTATTTTATTGTTATTATTGGTTTTAAACAGATTAAGTTCAGATTAAATTATTAATTCTTACTTTTTCTATTCTTGCTCCAGCAATGGAAAAAGCATCAAAAGCCAATAAACCTATTATAATCAGTGATGCTGTCTACACTGTCTACACAGTAAACTGAACTGACAGTTGACGTGTCCGGTATAGACATGGTGTAAAGCCACAAGAGAATTAACACTAGAACTGCCAAGGCGGTCATTTTGACAGTTTTTTTATTTTATTTTGCAATGTAATAACTTTGTTGAAATTAAACCCATTTAGGCTTTCAAAAACAACATTTTCACTCTGGTGAAAAAACGTTGCTCTCCCGCTTGCCACACACCTTCGGGCGCAGTCTAGCTCTTACACAATTATATACAAAAAAATAATATGTAGACCTATCTGCATTATGCTTGGTGGGCCATTTAATTCATATTGTTCGATTTTATTCAATTTGAGGATTTAGTTTGAGGATTTTTACACATTTTTTAGGGTGATGCTGACATAAAACATGAGGACAGCCATATAAAGCTTCATTCTAAAACCTCAATAGAAGCTTTGAATGTAAATATGATATGACAAAAATGACATTCAGTGCAGTCTAGTACAAACAGTCAGAATGACCGCTATGGCCATTTTGGTAGTTATAGAATTCTGGTAGTTCTAGTGTTAAGCAGTAGCATTTTTTAATAAATCTGTGTTTTAAACAAATTTGAGTTGATTCAATGACTCGACTGTTTCGTTTCTGATTGAATCAGAGTTCGAAAGAATCAGTTGAGGGAATGATTCAACCAGTCACTCATAAAGAGTGTCAATGTTTCATTCCTGAATGAACTCAGTGTTTAAGCAAATCGATTAAATGAGTGAATGACTCACTTATTAAAACAGTCACTTGTTGCAACATATTAGCGCAACAATAGGCCTATAACCGAACATATTATATATATATATATATATATATATATATATATATATATATATATATATATATATATATATATATATATATATATATATATATATATATATATACACACACACACACACACACACACACACACACACACACACAGTACTGTGCAAAAGTCTTAGGCATGTTGGTATTTTCACACAAAAAATGTTTTTAAGCCAGTTATTTATATCTTTTACTGTAGTGTGTCAGTAGGAAATTACATTTCCAAACATTCATTTTGCAATTAAGTGTAATAATCCAGTGAGTTTTTTTTTTTATGCACAAGAAGTCTGATAGCAGCCGGTATGATCCGATCTCACCATCATCGAGTCTGTCTGTGATTACATGTGAAAAAACTGAGACAGACTAAATCCAGAAAAACTGAGGCAACGTCTCCCAGACACTTGAGGAAACCTTCCTGCAAAACTACAGTACTGTGAAAAGATTAGGCACTTGTCAGAATGCTTTAAAGTGAGAATGCTCTCAAAAATAATAACATAAATAGCTTTTATTTATGAATTAACTTCTATTAATTAAATCAAATGGATATTTGGGGTGAGCACCCTTTGCTTTTGTCACCTGCATCTATTCCTACACCTCTTCATGTAGTTTTGCAGGAAGGTTTCTTCAAGTGTCCTGGAGACGTTGCCACAGTTCTTCTGGATTTAGTCCATCTCAGTTTTTTATGTAATCACAGACAGACTCGATGAAGATGAGATCAGATCTCCATGTGGAGCATAGAGACTATTGTCAGACTCTTTATGCATACAAAAATCTCACTGGATTATTAAAATTAATGGCAATTAATTTATAAATGTAAACTGATATTTCCTACTGACACACTACAGCAAAAGATATAAATAACTGGCTTAAACCCACTTTTTGTGTGTAAAAATACTAGCAAGCCTAAGACTTTTGCACAGTAGTGTGCAAATATAAAATTATTATTATTTTTTTACAAACATAGATATCATAATATAGATATCATAAAATAAGTGTCTGTTTAATATTAGAATGTTTCAACATATTTGCTACATTTAATTTATTTTATTATATAAATATGCGTTTCAAAAGTCTGAATTGACACTGAAAATTAAAAAACATTTTACTAATATTTTAAATATTATTCTGCAGTTAGAATGTCAGAAACAAATGAATAACATTGATGATGTGAACTTCTTTTTTCCACTGAAGCACAAGATATTCTCAAATAATGCATGGCATTAGGTTTTGTGGAGTTCACGTCAGCTTAAGTGCTGATGTAACTAAAGCAAAAAGAAAAAAAAAGAAAAAAAAGCACGCTAAATAAAATCATTTTCGTTAGTGCTCTCAAATGTTTGCTCCCCACCGTATTGACATCAGCCATTGAAAAATCGTTTTCAGTCGAACACTAGTGGAGCTGTGAGATCACAGCGCGCCAGATTCCATTAGACGTAAAATTGCTCTGCGAAATTATGAAAAGCCATGAATGAAAAATACTCAAGGTCTTAAATGGCCATCATGACCGCCGAACATAAAGGCTTTATTTTTGCTAATTAATTTACAGCTTCACTAATCTCATTTCAAATGCCACAGGAGGACAGTGATGGGTTTTAGTTCTGCGAGTGGCAGGACCGGACGCCTCCAATAAGCAATGCTACATTTTGTCTTACAAACCCCCCCAAAAAAAAAAACAAAGTTAAATTAATTTCCATATTTATGTAAACAAAATGAACATGAATAAAATATTGGCTAGTGAAAATAATCCTTCCTCTTTCTAGTGAGGCAGCTCTAATCCTCTCAGAGGAACGGTGTAATGCCCACAGGAAATCTCCCGCAATCAGTAATGACTTTCTTCGTAATTAGTTGGGCTTCTGTGTTCCCGCAGTGTGAATTCAAATGCTGTTTCACCAAGAAGCCAGTCTCCGTGTGGAAGTTTCCCTGTGCTTGATTGATGATTTCATGACATTACATTTGGCCGTGGGTTCAGTCTATGGCACAGCGCATATTTGAAGCCTGCTGCAATAGGTCAAGGGACAGGAGACACACAGTGTCCTCTGAGCTTTGGAGAGATCCTTTGTCCAGCTGGCTGAGGGCAGAGGCACAAGTGTCTGGTGTGTGTCGTCTGCGTTTCTTTAGACCTCTTCGGCATGAATAATGAATGAAACTCTTATGGGGCGGCAGGTGAGATCATCTCTAGCTCCACACTGATTAAAAAGATGTTGTGTTTGGTGCTGTTTCTCTCTATTTGTTGAAGATGTTCCAGTAAAATCAACAAAATGCAAACAAATGTGTTCCTGACCAACAGGTTACGACTGATACAGTGGCAGATTTTAGGATGAAATGATCAAAAAATCATGAAATGTTAATTTGAGCACTTGAATGATTATAGCTATCGTAACATTCTAAAAAAATGTTACACTACTGTTCAAAAATTACCTGTGATGGCAAAGCTGTAGTGAAAATCAAGTTTTTATTACATGGCTCTGTGGAATACTTGATTCTGATTGGTCAATCGCGCATTCCAGCGGTATGTTAATCCCAGATAACAACCGCCAAAGTGAATAACACACCACTCATCCAGGTACTACAAGTTATCTTGACCGGTACTATTTATATGCTGAACATGTCACTCCACTGTCGCTGACTGTCTGGCGCCATCTTGTCACTGAAAAACACTTAACCACCACGGGTTATAATGGAAGACTTCAAGGAGTTCACCCAAAAATTAAAATTAGCCCATGATTTACTCACCCTCAAGTCATCCTAGGTGTCTATTACATTCTTCTTTCAGACAAATAAAATCAGAGTTATATTAAAAAAGTCCTGGCTAATCAAAGCTTTATAATGGCAGTAGTTGTAGCTCTGTTTTTGAAGTCCATAAAAATGCATCTGTCCGTCAAATAACATGCTCCACACGGCTCCGGGGGTTAATAAAGGCCTTCTGAAGCGAATAGATGAGGTTGTGTAAGAAAAAATATCCATATTTAAAACTTTATGAAGTAATGTTTCGGCTGATCGCCTTCCATATTCAATTTATGGAAAAGTGTTGAAAGTGCCTCTGCAGTTCAAAAGGTTTAAGCTCGTCAGACGTAGCGTAAGCATTTTGAATTGCGAAAAGGCACTTTCTACACTTTTTCCACGGAAGACGATCGGACGGAATTTTACTTTATTCTGCGATAACAGCTAGCTGGGTGTACATTATCCCTTACATATTCTCTTAGGGACGATGAGAGATTAATCAAATTTATTTTCTTAATATTTCACTTGTGCCCCATTGTGGAAAAAAAATTAATCGACATCAAAGCGATTAACTGTGGAAACTGGTTTTGTGGAAACCATGATACATTTATCATTTTTTTGATAAATATAAAGTTCAGCATTTATTTAAAATAGAAATCTTTTGTTACATTATACATGTCTTTACTGTCACTTTGGATGAATCTGATGAATCCTTGCTGAATAAAAGTATTAATTTCTTACAGACCCTTAACTTTTTGAACAGTAGTGCATATCTATCAAAGTAAAGAAACTGGAGCACAATTCATATTCAGTTCATTAATATTAATGAGCTAAGTCTTGTGATGAGCTAAGCTGTGATGTCACAACCAGCACAACAACAAAAAAAAAAAAAAAATAAAAAACTTTAAAACTTGCCACTGCCTACCCTACATTTTTGATACAAAGTAATATAAAAGTATAAAAAAAAACATGATTTTCAAATTACTATTCGCATATGATTTTTTTGTGTGGTTTTGCAGCATTTCACGCAAACTCTCAATTTTCATGTAATCATGTGTTGAAACAAAAACATTCATTTATGCGAAAATTCATGTGGTTTTTCTGCAAAGACTTATTGGGCACAATAACAAAAACATCAGGAGTGTGAAACAATGAGATACTGGGAAATACACCAAGCATTTCAGTCGATGTGTGTGTGTGTGTGTGTGTGAGTGCAGGCTCTCACCTGTAATGAGTGACAGGGGGATTCGCTTTAGCGGCACAGTGAAACTTGACCAGATTGCCTTCCAGAACAGGCTGCGGTTCCACAGAGAGGTTCACCAGTGGGAAATCTGGAGGAGCAGAGAGGGCCGGTCAACTTCATCTTCCTGCAGAATGTCTCAAAATGCTCATTAATAAACACTCGTCAGAAAGATTAATTGCGGATTAAAGAACTAACTAAAAATACTCAAAATATTGGGAATGGCTTGATTATTCTTTTTCCCGGTAATGAGAGCTACTTTGCATTAAGATTAATTGGCGCCTTAACTTTCCTTCTAACTGCTGAATTAGAATTTAAACAACTTTTAAAATGAGCATGATTAAAGAGAGTTTTTGGCGAAATGAACAAATAGATTGATTACGCAAATTAAACAAACAGCGGCCAAATTCACATTAAGCGATACTTAACCCCAGACATTTTATCGAGCCGTTTCAGAAGACAATTACATTTTATTTAGTTGAGTTTAATGCAGCGCTGGAATTCTCATTAAAAAATGGCAGTTTCAATTAAAACAAAAGAAAGTTTGAAATCAAGGCTATCCCTCTTTGCTAGAGTTTGCATTCGTTCCCTCCTTTCCAGTTACACACACCCAAACCCAAACAGTCAGATAGGACTGACAGCAGATAGACAGGACGTGACAGCGGACAGACAGGCGCTGACATGCTCAGAGCTGAAGGAAGTGTCTGTGAAAGCATGATTGTGCCGTGTGTTTGTTTGGACACAGGGCATGTTGGACATTAACTAGGCCAGCGGTGGAAACATCAGCGACATACCGACAAATCACAGCAATCCTAGACAGCACTGGTTCCTCCTGCTGTTTTCTCCCCCCAAATCCTGAAACTTTAATATGAGAAAAGCTCCTACAATCTGCCCCAGTCCTGTCAAAGCACAGTGGACAGATCTGTCACCTCCCACAGGTCTGAATGTGATTAGAGGCCTCTGGAAAGCCCAGACACAGCGCTGGGTCTGATTTCTCATTAGCAGTCTGCTCCCGTCACTCGCCCAACGTATTTGTACCTGGGACAGATGTTTCATTCATAATGCCTTATGGCGCGGGACTAGTCATTTAAAACTAAGCTACAGGCTTTCTGAAAAACGTCAAAACGAAATAGCGGCGCAATCAGACATACTAGAGAAACAATAACAGTTATAGAGTGCGAGCGGTTAGCAAACCGTCAAATGGACTACTAGCACCTTCTACTTATTACGAGAGTTCAGTGCGCCTACATGCATACAGTTACTCATAAGAATGCAGATTATTTCTACTTTTTAGGGCTGCCAGTTGATTCAAACTATGAATTATGTTCCTGTACATACAGTGCTACTTGAATGTGAAACCCTTGCAGAATCTGTGAAAATGTATATTTTAACAAAATAAGAGCGATCATACAAAATGCATGTTATTTTTATTTAGTACTGTCATGAATAAGACATTTATTGTACATAAAAGATGTTTACATATAGTCCACTCAAGACAAAACATAGCTACATTTATAAAAATGACCCTGTTCAAAAGTTTATGAACCCTTGATTCTGAATTCTATGTGTCGTTATCTGGATGATCCACGGCTGTTTTTTTTTGTTTAGTTTTGTGATGTTTGTTCTTGAGTCCCTTGTCCCTTTTGAACAGGATGAAGATGTCCAAATTTCTCTTATTTCGTTTAAATATAATTTTTTTCATTTTTCATTTAGTACTGCCCTTCAGAAGTAACAGAAGATACTTGAATGTTTCCCTGAAGACGAATTAAGTACAATTTACCTTGATCTTCAAATTCAAAAAGTGTGAATTAATGTGTCATGTTTCCTTCTGGAGCATCAGTGAATGTTTGAAGCTTTTTTTAATAGTTGTGTTTGAGTCCCTCAATCGTCCTCAGTGTGAAAAGATGGATCTCAAAATAACACAGCCACTGTTGGAGAGGGTTCAAATATGCAAAAGATGCTGAAAACTGAAGAATGTGCAGGACCTGGAGGATTTTTCTGAAGAACATTGGGCAGTTTAACTACTCAGGACAAACAAGGGACTCAAAAAAACAGTCGTGGATCATCCAGGGAACGACACAGTACTGAGAATCAAGGGTTCATAAACTTTTAAGCGGGGTCATTTTTATAAATACAGCTATTTTTTGTCTTGTGGACTATATGTACATATCTTTTACGTAAAATGTCTTATTCAAGACAGTAGCCTACTAAATAAAAAATAACATGCATTTTGAATGATCACATATTCACATTTTCACAGATTCTGCAAGGGATTCACAAACTTTCAAGCAGCACTATATCTATTTAATTTCCAATGATTTTGAAAAATAAATATATTTCCCCACTAGCCTCCAGCAGTCCAGTGCTCGTCTTCTCATTAACAGTGTTTTTCACTTACTGCTCATATTTAATATACTGTAATAATGATTTCTCAAAGATTTCTGAAGTAGGCTACGTTTAAGAAAATATTATTTTATTACTTTGACTTCAAAAATGCACTCTTAATTCAATGTGTTACCAACAATTTCTTTCTAATTAATTGTAAAATTGAAGAAAATATTTTTTTTACCATTTTTTTACATTCTTATTCAAGTCAGAGTATGAAATGAATGCGATACCTGCTTTAATAAATTTAACCATATTAAAAATATTTAATTAATCTTAAACAATAGCATGCTGACTGCACTACTACTAGGGGTGGCACGGTACATTAAAAAACAAACGAACCGTTCGGTTCGCTTGCCTCGGTTCGGAGCGTGTGTGCGTCGCACGGTTCGACGCATGCGCAATGTAGCCTTGTGCCCGTATGTTACCTCAGACAGTGGGTGTCCTTTTCGCGTGAAATAAGAGGTGTGTGGACATACAGTAAAAGACAGTAAAAGTGGAGTGCTGCAGGTCACGTCACGTGTAGAAATGGCCAGTGGGAGAGAGAAGGAAGGCTGCCCGGATTTGGAGGTTGCGCCAGCGTCATATAACGCCGGCTTCACACCGCACACGCAAGCAGTGCGTATGGAGAGCGGGAGCCGCACGAGCCCGTTGTGCATTCATACCGGCAGCGTTTGTCTTGCGCAGCTGAACCGCAGGTCGTGTATTGCAAATACAGATGAATATTGTCCATTCTGTCACATTTTCCGGTGTTCTCCTCCGACCCTGTCTCGTGCTTTGATTTATGATGGGCAGCATATCTCCTGCAAATGCGACCGTGTTCCCCTCTGTCCCAAACACACATGCATATAACATGTTGTATATAAGTAGTTCACATGATAAATGTAACATTAAAGTTAAGATATGCTTCTAGTTTTAATAATTTAAACAGGCCTTTGAAGTTTGGGCAAAAAGTTGCTCAAGCTGAATTAAAGCCACAGTATTTCTGATCAATACTGACATGATTAACATGAAACAACTACATGATATATATATATATATATATATATATATATATATATATATATATATATATATATATATATATATATATATATATATATATATAAAATAATACTGTATCCTAAATTGTGGATATTTAAGCTATATATCATATGCTGAAGTGAATTTCTGGAGTGTTAATGATTAAAAGAAAAAACAACAAGAACCGTACAGAACCAAAACCGTGACCCTAAAACCGTGATACGAACCGAACCGTGGGTTTTGTGAACCGTGCCACCCATAACTACTACTTAGGAATTTTGGCGTAAACATGTAATTTACATATAGTGAAATAACCGTCAATGAAAAATGACAGTATTGGGATTAAAATACAATACTTGATACAAATATTTAATACAAATAAATAAAGGTTTGTTCTGATCTTATTTATCAGGTCTTGCACTGCAACATTGCAGTCCGGATTTTTAAATCTTCTTGCTGACACTCATTTTTACTGCCATTTAGAGCACATCGAAAACATACATAACCAAAAACCAGCGAACTATATCTGAAAATGGAACTGCACCATCGGGCTCAGTGCCAGTAGTCCATCAAGGCACATGGGCGGCTATGAAAACATACCAGATTCTCAGATGGTACAGAATCAACATCGATTTGTGATCATTCATTTTAAATGAGGTTTTCACTGGATTGTGGTAACACTGGGATTTAGGGAGGCTTCTAGGTTTCCGAAAATCCGAAAAAATATTGCATGCAAATATGCATCTGAAAACCGCCATGTCCTCTAAACATAGAGGCATGCATCTATTTTGGATGGAGGACTCAAGGGGGGATGCGAGTGAGTGTTTCCTTGAGCTTGATAAAGCACCTCTTGTCAGTTTCCTTTGTGTGGAGTGAGTGCGTTCGCCCGACAGGAGCTCACGAGAGGCCTCCAGACGCGGCTCCGTGTGCGCATGTGGTCATTAATTATTCCTAACAAACAGCATTGTTTCAATCCCGCGCTTATTTACAAGGCAATTACTTTGAGAAGCGGAGAGACGCTCTCCTGGGTTCTAATTCTTAAACGAACCGCTACGCAGAGGCCCACAAGCTAACGGCGCCGAAGATCTTCACGCCACGTTCGAGGAAAGGGTCAGACGCCATTATCGGTGGCACTCACTGTGAAGAATATTAGCAGCCTTTACAATAAAGCCAAATCTCCTTTGAGTCGTAAGAGGGAGAAAATCCAAAAGGGGCTAAAGTGAAGTGTGCACGCAGATTAATGTGGGCTACAAGCTTTGAGGACATTTTTTTGAAATATGAAACGTGTTGTTTAATGGGGACGCTTTAATTACTGTATGTGGTTCAGAGGCACTGATGACCTTTAAAGAGGGAACATGTGAATGGAAGAAGGAGTGTTGGAGATGTGAATGTCAACACGTCGCAGATTAATTTGTGTATCTAGCCAATGAAGATTGGTTGAGTCCAGAGATCCTTATCACCAAGAAACTTTTTCATTACTCACCATCATCAATTTTTTTTTTTTTTTTTTTTTTGAATGTCTGCTTCCATGGAAATAATCAATGGAATCTAGAAGGGTGTCAGACTAATTAAAAAAGTAGCACCCATATCAATGAGGAGCGATACGAACCCTTAACTCTGGCACATTGGAAGACCATCTGCTCAGGGCCAAACTGATTAAACAAATGCACATATACCTCTGCTGAACAGACCGACTAAAACCACTGTGAATTTCCAAAATGGACCCGGTTGGTTTATTCTGGTTTAATGCTGGTACAGCTGGTGTTTGGTCTGCACGTTCAATTTACCTAAAACCTGAAAGAACTTTTAACTCTTCAGTGAATGATTAGAAATCCTACTAAATTACTATATTTTGTACATTGTCTGAGCTACATATTACTATACTATTAATGTGCTTTAAATTACATGTATTAATTTATATAGAATATAACAAAATCTATAGCTTGTGATTCATTTTAATTAATAATGATATATATTTTATCAATAATGAAATATACATATTTTAAGGATGGATTAAATTGATCAAAAATGACAGTGAAGACATGAATCATTTGAAAAATAAATAAAGGCAGGGGCTATTTGCACCAAGTGTTTCTAGATTCTATTTACACTCAGTGGAAATAGCATTTTCCTTAGCGATAGATGATATTTACACTAAGTGCTATGCTATGCTATACTATGTACTAAGTGAAATAGCATACTAAGTGAAAATGGTGATATATTCTATTTACACCATGTAAAAGTAGTTCTTTGCAATATGTGTAAATAGTAATTAGATGCTATTTATACTTTATTTTGATAGACACATACTATTTGCACCTCAGTATTGTTGTACATTTACAGGATGCAATAATAACAGAGTGTAAATGATTATATTTATTAAAATTATTAAATGGATGCTACCTTAATGGGACAATGAAAGCCCTCTCTACACCTAACCCAACCAAATAAATGCTTTTATTATTATTAAACATATTGTTAGGCACTTTATTTCCATTTTTAGAACATTTTCTTATTTTCTATTGAAAGTAAATGCCTTTCTGATGTGATATGTGATAGGAAAAAAGAGAAGAGCGAGCTCTGTAAAGGGTGGATTTGAACCTGTGTCAAACGTGTAAAAAAGCCTAGATCTTTAAGCCTTATGTTTTACTGACTATGCCATAAATATATACATGCATGCATGTGTATTTATATATACATAATAATTATACACAGTACACACACATATATTATGTAAACACAAACTTTTATTTCGGATGCGATTAATCGCGATTAATCGTTTTGACAGCATATTTATAAATATTATATATTATTATTATAAGTGGTGCAACAGATCACGAAACTCACAGTTTGGATCACTGACAGTTTTTGAGTCACAGATTGGATAATTTTTCGGATCAGCGAAAAAGAAAAAAAAAAGGGCGGGGGCAAAATCTGCTAGCCTAAAAAATAAGTTCAATGATTATTAAAGACAAGTGAACAGTCAGTAATAAAGTAAGAACAAATACACTCATTACAAGCATAGAAGCCAAATCATGGGGATCAACTGCGACCCGCTGCACCCCTAATTATTATTATATAATAACAATCAGCTAGGAAATGTGGGCAGCATTCTTTAGAGGACCTATTGTAATTCTTCATGACATCATCATAGAAGTAAAGGGTGTTTTTTTTTTGTTTGTTTTTTTTGGCTCATCATGATCCAGATCATTTTTGGTCAGAAGGAGAGCCCAAGTGGTCATAGGGCAATTGTTGTGATTCACAGCAGGGTCAGGACAGATGAAGCTGGTTCTGCAGGAGCCCTGATAAATAGGCCAGTGCTTTCACCGCCAACAGCTTATAAATGATTACGAGCAAATGTTTCCTGTCTAGTATGAAGAGAAGGGCCAGACTATCTCAGTAATAAGTGAAAAGCAACACGGTTATTTAGGTCACCAGTGACTATTAGCGGTACACTTTAGGCGGAATACAAAAACTTCAGATGAAATGAAATCTAAACATTCTCCCATTCCGCAGATGAACTCTCGCAACTCTGTCATGTTGCCATATTTGATCAGACCCGCAGGTTTTAAAACTGTTGTTGTTGGGCAATTACCTACAGAGAAGGATAAATTGAAAAAAAACAGCATGTGACATAATAAAAGTGTTTTCGGTAAATAATTCCCAGGAACAGTAAAAAACATCTTTGCAAGCTCTTCAAACTGCTAGGTCTGCCAAAAAACACATTTCCATCATGGCACCTAACTTAACAGCTGCCTTTTATGAATATTGATGACACGAAGCATCAGGAAAACGCCCCTGATGCCGGTTCGAGGTCAATGTGGGCCGCCGCGGCCCAAAGGTTCTAGCACCTCTCTGCTCTCAGTCATCACTTATTTACCCAGCACATGTTCTTTCAGTGTGTGGCCTACAGCGGGATCTCCGCTTCACTGAACTGCTTCCTCGTGTTAAACCTGGCACATCTCAAACGACAGAGCACACAGGCACAGGTTAGACACGGTGTAAATTATTCCGATAAAGATGGCTAAAGGGAAGTTCAAGTAAGCCACCCTGAATCGTGAGCTAAATGAATCTTGACAGCAGCAGTTAGCTTTTTTGTGGCAATTTCATTGACCTACACATAACAGCTTGGAATAATTAAGTTGAATTCAAGGCGGAATTCATTTAAATACAATAAAAACTGTAATGTTGAAAATATATTTTATCACAATTTAAAATAACTGTTTTCTGTTTAAATATATTTTAAAATGTAATTTATTCCTGTGATGCAAAGCTGAATTTTCAGCATCATTACTCCAGTCTTCAGTGTCACATGATCCTTAAAGGGATAGTTCAAGCTATTCTAGGTGACATTCTTCTTTCAGAAAAATACAATCAGTTATATATATATATTAAAAAAAATGTGAGTCCACAATTTGAAGCCCAAAAAAAGTGCATCCATCCATTATAAAAGTAATCCACATGGCTACGGGGGTTAATAAAGGCCTTCTGAAACTAAACGATGGGTTTGTGTAAGAAAAATATCCATATTTAAAACTTGGAAAAAGATGGAAAAGCCAGGACATTTTTTAATATAACTCCGATTGTATTCGTCTGAAATAAGGGACACACCAACCCGACGTCAAAGAACTAGTCGCCTCTCGTCGGCCGCTTCTGGGCCAAAAAGCTGCACTTGAACACAACGAGAGAACTACAGCCGACTGTCTGGTAGCACGCGCGTTTTGCGCCTGCGTGTAAACGAGACAACTGTCTATTTCTGCAGATATATTCGTCTAGATTCATCATTCAAAAGGGAAACCGATTCAACTCATTCGCTAAGCTGAAGAGCCAATCAGAGTTCTCTCTCTCACCGACAGCCCAACAGCGATTCTACATGTTGAATTGGCCCAAAAAACCCAGACGGTGTCCGACTATAGTCAATGGTGTGGAACACACCGGAAAAACTAAGTCTGCTGACGCTCAAAAAGGGCCTGATGTTGCCCGACGGCTGATCGTCGGCTTGGTGTGTCCCGGGCTTTAGGGTTGGACCAGAATATTCAAATATTCGGATATTCGTTCGGTGGGTTGGTATTCGATTTTCAATTTTGTGATCCCCCTCGAGACGGTTCTCATTTGCACTTGAATATGTTTACACTATGTAATGACTGAGACAAATCAGACATAATTACTTTTAACAAATATGCTTTAAATGCTTTCCCCCTACATACCACTCAGAAGGGCCTCAGTTACCATGGATACCAACTGATAAGACAGTTTATGGCTTGAAGGAATTTAAGAAGCAACGCCACAGGAAAAATCTATGGCCCTTAAAACAGACCTTCCTGCATTCATTTATATAAAAACTGTTCTATAAATAAACATGCACCCCAGGACATTGTGTGTACAATTTAAACTGTTTTGTAAAGGGTCTCTTGTATCGTATTTCATTTATGCATGTCTTATGAGCAACTTACTAGTTCATGTAACCTCAAATATGTCTTGTCTCCTATCAAATTAAAGCTCGTTTCATGACTTACACCTTCATGTATGTTACTTCCTCGTAGGAGGCAGTATGTGTTTGTTGCATTAATTGGAGTATAAATGGGCACAGACCCATTGAATCATGCTTGAAACAAAGAGCCATAAATCTCCCACAGAGGAATTTCCCGCTGGAAATCCCAGCAATCCCATTGGTTAACTCGATCATAAAAGGTGGGACTTCTTACAGACTCTTAAGGAGAGACGCACAGACTTTCTCTCTCTTCTTCTCTCCCTCTGGCTAAACCGCTATGTCATCTCGGCTGGCTCTGAGCCAGGCCATGTAGTGCAGGCCCTCAAGATTCAAGAGTTTTATTTGTCACATACACAATTATATACAGAATATACAACCGGCAGTGAAATGTATAGGCCCACCCTCCAAGCAGGGTGGGCCTATACATACAACACAGAGCCATGTGCAGGCCCAAATTCCTCATGGCATGTGCAACTTCCTCAACCTCGACAACCATGTCAAAACAACCATGCAAGTTCACCGTCGTTCCTTCGCTCAACACAGAAGGAAACGATCGCAACTGCAAAACCATCGGACGGAACCATCAAGACTTTCTCCTGCAACTGTATATCTGGACGCCTTCCCAGACAAATGCAAGTAACTTACTACTGAATACAAATCGCTGTGTAGTTAGTAAAACTGTAAACCCCTTTGTTCAGACAAAGGAGCTTAACAATGATGGTTCTCTCAGGTTTTAGACTCTTTGCATAACTTCATCCATCTGTTCTGACCCAGTTCTTCTAAACACTTTAACTTTGCCTCTTACCATGTATATGTTTTGTGTATGGATGTTTTATGTCTGTTTAATCTTGTCCGTGATTTAGTTATTAAAGTTTGTGCACAATATATGTTTGGTTCTGACTCCCTGCCTGCAAACAAATTGTCACTTAAATGATCAATCTTGTAATGCGCTCTAAGTGCTTATGTAAATACAAATTTACGGCAGAATTAATTAATAATCAATACTGAGCGTTCACAGGATGAACGGATTGATTGATTTGATTGTAATGTTAATGTAGCTACATCAAGTTAATCTATTTAACTGATTCAAATATTCATAATTAATCATAATGAATAATCATAATGAGTTATGAATAATTATTAATATATTTCCCCTCTGAGCTAATTCGGTACAACTATAAAATCTGGCGAAATACAATACTCTTAAGTAGAGCTTCCATAAGAATGAACTGAAAATGAATGAATGAATGAATGAATGTGCGGCCATAAATATGTGTGCACCGTGTGTCCGTAAATGAACGGCAGTGCAGCCGTGTGTATTTTACTTTTGGTTTAAAATTAGCGCCAATTTGGGGCAGGTTGCTTGAATCGTGGGTTCATTAGCCTATTATTCTTAATGAAAAACACAACAACAAAAACTTAAATATGACAAACTCACTTAAATATGCGCTTTTACATTTTGCTGTCATAAAATCTGACTCCTGCTGCTAGATTGTGCTGCGACTTTCGTTCGGTTCACACTGTATTGAGCAGACACGTTCAGTTTTTATTTGTAGTGTCTTGTTCTCTAAACGACGGTGGTGGCAGTGCCACGGTGGGCAAGTGATGTAACCGGTGTTGTGGCTGAATGATCAATTCCCATTATTATCAATCTAAATGAATCTATTGCGAAATATAGGAGCATGTTAAAACTCAAACGTGAGATTTTACTGGGACGTAACAGACGTGTGTTTTGTATCACTAATGCAGTGTCCGTTCTCTGAGCATATAAGCCCTGTCTGCGTGAGGCACGTCGCTTCCGGCTCTGAAAAGCATGAATCTTGAGATTTCTGCATTTATTAGAGAGAAGAATATGTCAATAATGTAATGCTGAAAAATCAGGTTTGCCATCACAGGAATATTCATTTAAAAAAAAAAATATATATATATATATATATATATATATATATATATTTTTTTTTATTTTTTTATCAGCTTTGGTGAGCATAACAGACTTCTTTCAAAAATATATAAAAAAATTATTCCAAACTTTTGACCGGTAGTATAGGAGAGTATATATAATCTCAAACCAGGCTGGTTTGACTTCCTCCAATCATGTTTAACTAAACAAAGCATTTCATTGGCTCTCACAATAGCAACATCATCAAAACTGACCAATCAGGGGTGTGTGTGCAATCCAGGGTGGAAAGAGGCTTACAGTAAAACTCTTCTATTGTTTTGCATGACAAAACGATTTGGTCCGAGTCCGGAGGAGCAAAAAAAACAAAACAAAAAACAGACAAATTCTTTCCATTTTACGCTTCCAATTCAGAATTTGAGCTCTATTGTGCTGAGGCGCATTCCTTCTGGGCAATAAAACAGACTTTACGGACGTGAAGAAAGGAGCTGTCAGAACTTGTGGATCTTTCAATATGATATATTTTCTGCTTTATTAGTCAGAGTTAATATCTTTCAACACTTGAGAGAGCTGAAAGAATGGCTTTGTTCCCTATGCATACATTGTCAGAAATATTTCATCAAATGCTAATCTTCGCGCTGAATTAGTTAAGGCCTTTCATTTTAGTGCTTTCAGATACACTTTTGACAGTGGAGCTTATGCCTGCTATAAATAAAAATAAGCAAAATGCCCAAATACACAAACAAGATCTGGTCGTGCTCAATTCTTCCGATGTTTAAAAGCTAATAATTAGCATTTATGTCCACAATAACAAGCTTAAAGCTTTGCAACGTCCCTGTGCGCTGCCTGCAGAGAAACTGTCACTTTTACAATTGCTTCTCCAAGACAAAAAACAAGGAAAAACAAAAATTGTGTCAAGTCTTGTGCGTCTGTGGAGCGAAGTACGACATGTGCTCAGACATCAGATCGCATGCATACACAACGGCTGTTTGGATAAAGAAAATAGGACAGCACATAGCGGATTTTCACATGTGAATAATTTATCCACGCAGACAGGAAAACACAAGAAGCGCTCAGAACAGAATGCAGGTCGCAGGCTTTGGAAGGGAAATGTGAGCTCGAGCCTGTCTGCCGCTAATTATGTTTGAACAGAAGCTCAGTCGGTGGAAGATTCACTCACGTTGGATGTCGATGGTGACCGTGGCCTCCTTGCCGTTGGGTGCTGCTTTGTTGGAGGCACGGCAGGTGATCTGCTGGCCGCTCTCGATGTTCGAGGCGGAGACGTGGAGCGTGCTCACCGTGCTTTCTCTTCTGCCATCTCGCAACAGCGTCTGCATGAAAACACAAACACTGTGAGTGCTAAAGCATCATGGGGCAGCACTTTGCAGATGGTCAACGATATTTACAGAGTTGAATAGAAAAAAAATGTATGAGCAAAACAATTCACGATCTGTCTTTATGCTTCTTCTTGAGTGTAGGTCAAAAACGGACTTGGGAACTTGCAATCAGCTCCTCTCTGTTGGAGGTCTCTGAACAAACCATCTACCCAACAACCCTTGAGTCTCGAGCACCAAATCAGCACTGTTTAAGACCTGAGCGTGCAACATTCCCAAAATGTTCGCTTTGCTATCAGACTGGCTTTGTGTTGAAATCTGTATCAAGAGTATTACACAGGAATGACGGCATAGAGGTTACACACTTCATATGTCAGTCACAAAGCAGCTTATTCACAGCGATATTACCTGCACTTTTGTGCTCTGGTATTCAAGCTATTGTAGAGGAACCGTGTTTATTGAGGAAAGATTATTAAAAAATTGGTACAGATATTTGAAGGATATTGACTTCATCTAAAACACCCGTCTGTCTCGCAGCTATAACAGATTCTCTCTGAGAATTAATCAAATAACCCAATAAAGAGTGGAGCTCGATTCCTGGAGAAATATGAAAAATTCAAATCTCGTGTGCTGTTATCATCTGACATTTTTGTAAAAGGTAATTGTGTTATGATGAGACAAGGCTCTCCAGTCATTAGACATTCAGTGTGTTCAGTTATAAATCAAAGTTTTCGGGCAAAATCAAGTTAAACTCAATCCAAACATAGAGACATTTGAATATTTCACTGACTTCTGAGAGATGAGACAAAACATTCCCACATGTTTACCTGCCATTTTTTGTGAAAACAGTAACATTTCCACTGACACTTCTCAGAGATGATCGTTACAGTGATCTTTATACAAATGTTTCAACTACTCGGTATTAAAAAATGACATTATCACTCACTACCCTGCTCACAAAAACAGCTGTCCTTAGACTATAAATCAATGATCCATGTAGATTAAAATATATATTAAAATATAAATAAAAAAATAAATAACACACACACATATATTTTATATATGTGTGTGTGTGACGAGCAGGACGAACGAGAGCCGTGAGAGAGCGGTGCGAGGCCGGTGAGCTATTGGAGGATGAGTGCCAGCTGTCACTCTGATCTCTCATGGAGGAGTGACGGAGCATAAAAGGAGGAGCGACGACAGTAAAGGACGAGAGAGGACCAGGCCTGGATTTTATGTTATGTTTTGTTTACGTTTTATTATGTATGTGCACGGCATCCGTACGTGAGGGGCTGCCTGCGTGTTTACTTTCAGTTTGTTTATTTTGGATTAAAGTCTTTTAAATGTTTGCCGGTTCCCGCCTCCTTCTTCCCTGAACTAAGAACAGGGAAGTTATATACAAACCCGATTCCAAAAAAGTTGGGACACTGTACAAATTGTGAATAGAAACAGAATGCAATGATGTGGAAGTTTCAAATTTACAACATAGATGACATATCAAATGTTTAAATGAGAAAATGTATAATTTTAAGGGAAAAATAAGTAGATTTTAAATTTCATGGCATCAACACATCTTAAAAAAGTTGGGACAAGGCCATGTTTCCCACTGTGTGGCATCCCCTCTTCTTTTTATAACAGTCTGCAAACGTCTGGGGACTGAGGAGACAAGTTGCTCAAGTTTAGGAATATGAATGTTGTCCCATTCTTGTCTAATACAGGTTTCTGTATTAGACAAGAAACTGTCTTAGGTCTTAACTGTCTTAGGTCTTCTTTGTCGCATCTTCCTCTTTATGTTTTCTATGGGACTGCAGAAATTTTGATTGGTCTGACCACAGAACAGGTTTCCACTTTGCCACAGTCCATTTTAAATGAGCCTTGGCCCGGAGAAAACACCTGCGCTTCTGGATCATGTTTAGATATGGCTTCTTTTTTGACCTATGGAGTTTTAGCCGGCAACGGCGAATGGCACGGTGGATTGTGTTCACGACAATGTTTTCTGGAAGTATTCCTGAGCCCATGTTGTGATTTCCATTACAGTAGCATTCCTGTATGCGATGCAGTGCCGTCTAAGGGCCCGAAGATCACGGGCATCCAGTATGGTTTTCCGGCCTTGACCCTTACGCACAGAGATTGTTCCAGATTCTCTGAATCTTTGGATGATATTATGCACTGTAGATGACGATAACTTCAAACTCTTTGCAGTTTTTCTCTGAGAAACTCCTTTCTGATATTGCTCCACTATTTTTGGCCGCAGCATTGGGGGAATTGGTGATCCTCTGCCCATCTTGCCTTCTGAGAGACACTGCCACTCTGAGAGGCACTTTTTATACCCAGTCATGTTGCCAATTGACCTAATAAGTTGCAAATTGGTCCTCCAGCTGTACCTTATATATGTACATTTAACTTTTCCGGCCTCTTATTGCTACCTGTCAGAACTTTTTTGGAATGTGTAGCTCTCATGAAATCCAAAATAAGCCAATATTTGGCATGACATTTCAAAATGTCTCACTTTCAACATTTCATATGTTATCTATATTCTATTGTGAATAAAATTATTGCATTCCTTTTTTATTCACAATTTGTACAGTGTCCCAACTTTTTTGGAATCGGGTTTGCAGAAGCGCATTTGTGAGGTCAGGCACTGATGTTGGATGAGAAGGCCTGGCTCACAGTCTCCGCTCTAATTCATCCCAAAGGTGTTCTATCGGGTTGACTCGCTCATCCATGTCTTTATGGACCTTGCTTTGTGCACTGGTGCGCAGTCCTGTTGGAAAAGGAAGGGGCCATCCCCAAACTGTTCCCACAAAGTTGGAAGCAATAAATTGTCCAAAATGTCTTGGTATGCTGAAGCATTGAGAGTTCCTTTCACTGGAACAAAAGGCTCTGACTCTCTGACTGTGCACCTCAACATGTGCTGATCCCGCTCTGTGATTTTACTTGCTGTACCACTTCATGACTGAGTTGCTGTTGTTCCCAATTGCTTCCACTTTGTTATAAGACCACTAACAGTTGACCGTGGAATATTTAGTAGTGAGGAAATTTCACAAATGGACTTATTGCACAGGTGGCAACACTGTTTAAGCAACCCATTCTTTCACAAATGTTTGTAGAAGCGTCTGCATGCCCAGGTGCTTGATTTTATACACATATGGTCATGGAAGTGATTGGAACACCTGAACTCAATGATTTGGAGGGGTGTCCTAATACTTTTGACAATATAGTGTCTATCCTTAAAAGATTTATAAGATATGTCTCCACTTATTTGATGTTCCTATTAGCAGAAACACCAAAATAACAAAAAAGCTATAGCACAAACACTGTATGAGTGTGTGATTAAACGCATTATGGTTATTTTGTCAATGATGTTGATTTTCTGTCTGACTGTGGTGACAATGCAATAGATGAAGCTAAAAATCAGTGTGAAACCATCCTGTAATCTCAATTCATCCTTAATCGTATTGACACACTGAGTTGCGTCAATGGAAAAACACACGTTTACTGTGAAAACGGAAGAAGCAGGAGGTTGAACCAGCACCTCTGAACATGTTTAACAGATTAATCCAAAATAATTCCTCTGTACATTTCTCTGTTCAGTTATGCAGGCTGTTCTGTCCCAGCACTCAAGAATCAGTGGTTTACAAGACTCCTGTTTTCATTAAATCAACCGATTTGTCTCTCATCTAATATCCAGTTTACACTGGAATGACTTTCGAGACATGAATAGCTTTGTTTTTATCCGTCTCATGGAGGTACTTGATCATTTCAGAAGCATTTAAAAGAGTCTCCCAAGTGTAGAACAGATTTGAAAGCAGTACTTCTGTTGGGAAAAAAAGAGGTAACCTGTCTAGCTTGCTTGTGTCTAAATTAGGCCTGGTTAATTAATGAAGGGACTCTCTCCGGTGGGTGCTGTGGGGTTCGGCTTACTCAAAATGAGCAGATTACGCTCTCCAATCATAGTACGAGCGGCCCTTTAAACACATTTCCTGCTCTCTCAATTTCCTCCCTAAAGCCGACCAACTGAGCAAATTGCTGAGGAACACATTTATAATGGAGTGCTGGAATGTCTTTCCATTATGACATATTTAAAGCAGTGCATTACAGCTTCACTTTGCCCCAAGGATTAAATTAAAAATTAGTCCTCACTTGTCATTAATTTGACAGAGCCGAGCGTTTCGAGGACACGCAGTCAGGCGGAGTGCAGGATTTCATAAGAGACTCTTTTTTTTTGACATGTGAAAGGAGTAATATTGAAAATATCATCTGTAGGCAAAAAAAATTCTGTCTCAGAACCTAGTAGGCTGTTCATCTATACAGCATTGTTTTGTGTTGTAGATGTGCTTGAACATTCAAATTGAATTGAAACATTCAGACAACATCCTTGGGCAATGTAAGTACATTTAAATACTGTATTTATATACTGAACATTCAAGACATGATTCAATTATCATGTTTTTGGGCATCACATGCACATTCTAATTGAATCAAAATGTTTGAGAGAGCTTATTCCCAGAGGCGTTTGGATGTTTAAACTGACTATACAACATTCAAGACAGCATTGTTTGGCATATGCACATTTCAATTAGTATTTATGCGCATCAGATGCACATTCAAACTGAATAAAAATGTTCAAGACAGCATATTATAGACACACTGTATAATTAAATGTGAATTCAAAAGTCAATACGTACAAACCCGATTCCAAAAAAGTTGGGACACTGCACAAATTGTGAATAAAAAAGGAATGCCGGAAAAGTTAAATGTACATATAAGGAACAGCTGGAGGACCAATTTGCAACTTATTAGGTCAATTGGCAACATGATTGGGTATAAAAAGAGCCTCTCAGAGTGGCAGTGTCTCTCAGAAGTCAAGATGGACAGAGGATAACCAGTTCCCCCAATGCTACGGCCAAAAATAGAGTTTCAGTTCAGTTTCAAAAATTCAGTTCAGAAGCCTGCATCTCTGATGGGATGGGGTTGCATGAGTGCGTGTGGCATGGGCAGCTTACACATCTGGAAAGGCACCATCAATGCTGAAAGGTATATCCAAGTTCTAGAACATATGCTCCCATCCAGACGTCGTCTCTTTCAGGGAAGACCTTGCATTTTCCAACATGACAATGCCAGACCACATACTGCATCAATTACAACATCATGGCTGCGTAGAAGGATCCGGGTACTGAAATGGCCAGCCTGCAGTCCAGATCTTTCACCCATAGAAAACATTTGGAGCATCATAAAGAGGAAGATGCGACAAAGAAGACCTAAGACAGTTGAGCAACTAGAAGCCTGTATTAGACAAGAATGGGACAACATTCCTATTCCTAAACTTGAGCAACTTGTCTCCTCAGTCCCCAGACGTTTGCAGACTGTTATAAAAAGAAGAGGGGATGCCACACAGTGGGAAACATGGCCTTGTCCCAACTTTTTTGAGATGTGTTGATGCCATGAAATTTAAAATCAACTTATTTTCCCCTTAAAATTATAAATTTTCTCAGTTTAAACATTTGATATGTCATCTATGTTGTATTCTGAATAAAATATTGAAATTTGAAACTTTCACATTGCATTCTGTTTTTATTCACAATTTGTAAAGTGTCCCAACTTTTTTGGAATCGGGTTTTTAGTTTTTGGGCATCACATGCATATTTAATCTAAACGAGAACATCACACGAGGGTTTGAATGTTCAAACTAAATCTAAAACATTCAATACAACATTTTTGGGGCATCATGACTTTATCATTCACTTAAGAATGAAACACTCAGTACAGCTGTTTGGCTATTATTTGGCTATATGCTTGAATGTTTGAACTGAATCAAAAACATAAAAAAAAAAAAAATTACCATCACCAAATTTCACTTTGAAATAAAACACTAAATACACCATTTTTGGGCCACATATGCATGCAAACATTTGAGAAAGCTTTTTTGGGGGGTGTCACGGGAGTGTTTGAATGTTCAAATTAAATGTAAAAAATTTAAAGGGATAGTTCACCCAAAAATGAAAATTAGCCCATGATTTACTCACCCTCAAGCCATCCTAGGTGTATATGACATTCCTCTTTCAGACGAATACAATAGGAGTTATATTAAAAAATGTCCTGGCTCTTCTAAGCTTTATAATGGCAGTGAATGGCAGGCCAAAATTTTAAGCCCAAAAAAGTGCATCCATCCATTATAAAAGTAATCCACATGGCTCCGGGGGTTAATAAAGGCCTTCTGAAGTGAATCAATGGGTTTTTGTAAGAAAAATATCCATATTTAACACTTTATAAAGTAAAATATCTAGCTTCCGGTGGACTGTGAACTTATGAAAAAAGTGTAACTGGAGCGACGATGACGTAGGACATAGCGTAAACATGTTAACCTGCAAGAAGCTTCAGAAGGCCTTTTTTTTTTTTTTTTTTTTTTTTTTTTTACCCCCGCAGCCGTGTGGATTACATTTATAATGGATGGATGCACATTTTTGGGTTTCAAATTTTGGGCTGCCATTCACTGTCGTTATAAAGCTTGGAAGAGGACGTTTTTAATATAACTCTGATAGTATTCGTCTGAAAGAAGAATGTCATATACACCTAGGATGACTTATGGGATCGTTTTCATTTTTGGGTGAACTATCCCTTTGGCCACCATAGGCACATTTGTTTATTTGATTGAAAATGAAACACCCAACAAAGTAGTTCTGAGCATCATATGCTTGTTTGAATTGATTCATAAACATTTCAAACAGCTATTGGGAGTCAAGGGCACATTTGAACTGAATCAAAATGTTTGAAACACCATTTTTGGGCATCAGATGCACTTTTAAACAGTCTAAAACATTAAATTTGAAATTAAATGTTTCAAGCATCATAGGTGCATTCAATCGATCATTTGAACACATATATAATGCCTAAAATTGATTTTGATCCATTATATTTCTATATAGCGTTCTGTTGATACAAAAACTGCCAGCCGTACCTTGGTGTACGCCGCACCGTTCAGCACCTCTCCATTACGGATCCAGATGATGGAGGCGGCCGGTTTGGCATTGTCAGCATGGCAGGTGAGGTTTAGCGAGTCCCCCGCACGCAAGCTCACCACAGGTGCTCCGATTATCACAGGGTCATCAGGAGGAACTGAGGGGGAAAAAATCAGAGGAAAGTTTATCCTCTTGTATCGCAAACAATGGCACATAGCAAAAGAGAGAAAGAGAAAAATGGAAGGATGAGTCAAAAAACTGTTTTTGAATAGCACTGATTGCAGTTCTCTTTTTAAACAGCACTGATCAGCCTGCTTCTCACTCAGACTCAGGTAAATTATTGATTGGGCACTCAGCTCATTAGGGAGCATATCTAGGGCAAGTCTAAATCAAAGGCAACAAGCAGCTGCTACATCCTGAGTGCTCCAGAGAGACAGCGAGGGAGAGAGAGGGCAGTAAGACGTGAGAAGAGGAGGGACTATTTGAAGATGCCAGAATGGGCCAGCTAGGGGGTGGTTGTTGTTGGGGAAGGTCCCAGAGATGCTGACTTTATTAAGAAGGAAGCTGAGACCCCATTACTCATATCTTACTGATTAGACTTCAGCCAGCTTTTACTCTCGCTGAGATTTCTGGCCAATCAGACGGCACAGAGCAACTGTTTGAGCAACTGGTTACCTCAAGGCGCCATGGTAACAGCGAAGTTTAGGGTGCAAAGGGAACATTCTGACTATGTTTCTCCACTAAAGGGAAGTCTCTGAGCGGTTATATGGAGGACGCTGGACATCTTCCCTTCAGATCTCTCTGTGTAGCACATCAGACCGTGGAGATTTGGCCCTCACGCTACACAACGATCTCAGAGCACAGAGTCCTGTGTGATTTGTTAGTTGGTATTTCTTCCCTGGAACCAATCAAGTCTCCCTCCGGCTTGAAAAATCACACGGTTCTCAGAATGAATGAATAGTTTTTCCCTTCTGCCTCCGTGTATAAAGGCCACAGCCACATCTAGTTGTCAGCACAGTTTGGAGAAGGAGAGAAATAGAGAGAGTGGGAGAGATTAGAGAAAGAGAGAGATAAAGAAAGAATGAGGAAAAATGAAAAGTAGAAAACTGATTTGGTCTGTCGTGACAGAAAGGCAAATCTGTTTAAGTGTTCAGCCACACAGGCAGCTCATAAATTATAAATAGGTATACCAATTATGTAAACAATAAATACATTTCAGTTTAAATGTTTGGGGTCATGTTTTTTTTTTTTCTTTTTTTTCAGCAAGGATGCATTACATTGCTGAAAAGGACATTTATAATGTTACAAATAATAATAATAATAATAATAATAATAAAAAAATGGCATTCTTTTTAACTTTCTATTAATTAAACAACCCTGAAAAAAAGAGTGAGAATTTCACTCTTATGTCTTGTCCTTTCTTCATTGGGAAGTACTCATACACATCACAAACATCTACGTTTGAGCAGACTACCTCTGTACCTCTCGTTGGTTTCATACGGATTACATAATCAGAGAATATTTGTTCAAATTTCAAGCTTTTTACACGTTTCTTATCGTTACTGAGGCAAGTAGCCTATAGAGTTTCAGTTCATTTTTGTGACGGGCAGTTCCCGGAGTTCTTTATTTTACAAAAGCACAATGTTTTGTTGTTATTGTTGCTATTGTGAGTGTACATGAATAAAAGTAGGCCTTTTACAGGTTCAAATGATGTACTCTTATCCATATGACCCAAAACAACTGAGTATTTTAAGTTCTTTCAGCTGTTATGAGAAAAAAAAAAAATCCAAGTGAACATGCCGGGCACATTTTCACTCCCAAGACATCGCATATTGACGCTTGGTCAGGACCCCTCTGCGTCACTTTTTAATGCACAGGGTACCCCTTTAGCCTAATTTTTCTCAACAATATAAAACGCATAACAGGCTAATAAAAGTACAGTCACAGGTATTTATTGCAAAAACTGACCAAAAACAGTATAAAAGTATTAACTCATGCTGCATCCCAAGTCTTCTGAAGCCATATGATATCTTTATGTGAAGAAAAGAGTTGATCTTAATGTTTTAATCACTGAAATGATGATCCCATCGCTCCGTGAACACACACTCCACTCAGTCATATTCATTCAAAAGATACACCCGACTCTTTAGCATGATGCGATTGGTGAGACACACGAGAGCCGATGACACACAATGACCACATCCTGTGTTATACATCATATAATACACAAATGGGTAGGTTTAGGGATGGGATGGGGTTGGGTTCAAACACGTCTAAATAGCTTAAATAAAAAAAATGCATGTAAATAAAAGTAACGTTATGCTGGCTGATTAAATTGAGAATCACACTCCAACATGTCATAATGGCAAAATCATAACCCAATATATAATTTCAACATTCCCATGCCCAACGCGTCTGTGTATGACGGCAAAGGTTTCTCAATGAATTCAACGGAGTACCCTGTGCGCCGGAAAATGATGCTAAAGGGGTACCCCGTGTGTTAAAAAGTGACAGGATCCTGACCAAGCATCATTATGTGATGAGTTAGGAGTCAAGACGTGTTGGTTCGTCAAACGCTAATACAACATGCCAGAATAAACCACTCGGCCTGGTGTGCCAAAACACTTATTTATAAACTTTAATATTTCATGCAAAACAATCACAAAACCCGTTGCGACATTTTGAAAAGCCGTGCATGGATTAAGGCCACTGGAACCAGGATCGTAACTTAAACAACGCTGTATGCATCAGCTCTCATCACAGGAGCGGAAGCGCTAGTTCTGATTTTATTGTTTGTTGTTTAAACGTGCATGTTGCATATCTTTATTGTATATATTTTATATAGTCTATTGGTGAAGTAGCATTGATTACTGTTGAGGGAGGATACATTTTATCCCCACAGGGGATAAAAATAATTCAGCAGAAGTAAGGATATTTGACCAGAGGGGGGGGAAATCCCTCTGCCCCCTCAGCAAACTGCAACTTGCCTGTATGTATCACAGTTTCAACAAAAATAATACAAGACACTTATATAGTGTGGGACAAACGGTTTAGGAGTTATGAGCCATTTTGCAGGAGTAAGAATGTGTGGTGGAGGGTACGGAGGCAAAATACGGCTGAGGTGGGTCAAAAGGCACAGCCGCATTTTGGGAGAACAGAAGAAGCATGCAATCAGACAATGTTGCAACTGATTGCAATCTTGCAATCAATATCCCACTTAGTAGCCTAATGTGTAAATTTGTATTGTTGAAATTTAAAATGTATGTATGCCATACAGATAGAGTGCTGTCTTGTCATCAAAAACGTAGCCATAGTTTACGTCTGAAAATACTGACAGTACACTATTATATTGACATGACTAAGCATTTTGACTGTCTTATTTGTGAACAATGACACAAGGACTTGTCATTCAGGTGGCACTGAAGTGTTCATTGACATAAATACTTTTGAGATATGAACTAAGGATTTTGAGCAAGTTACAAGCTTTTGCAGGTAATCCATTGTGTGGTGCTGTTTGTACGAATTGTTTTGAGAAATGCAGTGGTTGAGTGGTTTGCAAATCTTAAAGGTGCCCTGCCACATGTATTGTATTACTTTTGTGGTAACGTCTGAAGTTCTACAATGGACTCTGTAGCATTTTTTGTGGAAAAAATGCCGTGGTTACCTTGTTTCAAGCCATTCTAGCGTGGTATAGAAAGCCTGCAGGAAGACTCAGCTCGATTTGCGCAAGTTCTCATTAATATTCAACTAGCTAAGCTGCTTGATTCTGACTGGCTAACAGCTAGCCAATGAGAGCCTGGCTATCAGCAACAAGAAGAGGAACTTTGTTTATTAGCAGCAGAAATGGCTTCTTCAGGTATATTGCCATATATATATATTTATATATATATATATGACATTCAGCCATCCTTGCGGTATACAAAAACTGTCACTGCCGAATTCTGTGGGCGCGGTCTCAACTGGGCGAGCTCATGAATAGTAATGAACTCAGGCAACACCAAGTTAGACTGACCAGCTTTTGTAAATGGCCTGTTTTCTCTGCTTATTTCTTTTCAGTGATTAGAGCTGACAGAGGAGGTAGCTGTTCATTTTCACATTCACAACATAACACAAACACATGTGGACTGAACATATTTAAAACAAATACAAGTAAAAACGGTTTTGTGTGGCAGGGCACCTTTAAGGACGATTCAAGAAATGTACCAAAGCGACTGAGAAAAACTGTAAAAAGAACAGCTGTTTTCAACATTGCTATTAATATTAAAATGATTTCTGAAGGATCATGTGACACTGAAGACTGGAGTAATGATGCTGAAAATTCAGCTTTGCCATCTGCCATCACAGGAATAAATTACAATTTAAAATATATGAAAATAGAAAGTTATTTTAAACTGTAATTTTAAACTACTGTTTTTCCTGTATTTTTCATCAAATAAATACAGCTTTTATTTGAGTTATTATGATGAGCATAAGAGACTTTTGAATGGTAGTGTACACAGACAGACAGACAGACAGACAGACAGACAGACAGACAGACAGACAGACAGACAGACAGATAGATAGATAGATAGATAGATAGATAGATAGATAGATAGATAGATAGATAGATAGATAGATAGATAGATAGATAGATAGATAGATAGATAGATTCAAGATTCAAGATTCAAGATTCAAGAGTTTTATTTGTCACATACACAGTTATATACAGAATATACAACCGGCAGTGAAATGTAAACAGGTCCGCTCCATGGACAGTGCAAATTCACAGTTAAAAACACAAGGAGGAAATTATAATAGAAATAGGATATAAAAAAAAGTACTCTCTCTATATATATATATATATATATGTCTAGATAGATAGATAGATAGATAGATAGATAGATAGATAGATAGATAGATAGATAGATAGATAGATAGATAGATAGATAGATAGATAGATAGATAGATAGATAGATAGATAGATGAGTAACAATAATAATGATTCTTCCTTACTACTAAAACAGGCAGAAAACTGGAATTAAATCCCTTTTTTCCGCATTTAAATTAGTGACAGATAATTCAAAGTATCCATCCACTCAGAATCCACTCTCATTTCCAGGAGCAATTAAAGTCAGTGTCATATTCCTTTCCCCATCTGGACATCAAAGCCATCCTTAACAGCTTGTTTTAACGCCTAAGTGCTTTGCCTGTTTAGAGCAAACTTGTTCTGTTTTTTTTTTGTTTGTTTTTTTCTCCAACAAACATAGCTTACAATTGCATGCTGGGATTGTTTTGCGGGGCTGATAGACCAGAGGCTAAGTGTATGCAAATGAGTACAACAGTCAAGTCAATCAGTCTGTCTGCTCAAGTTTCAGTTATTGATGGGGTTGAATTAGAGAGAGAGAGAGAGAGAGAGAGAGAGAGAGAGAGAGAGAGAGAGAGAGAGAGCGTCCTAAACAGGCACCGCAGTCAAACATTCAAGTCCTAGAATTCCAGAAAGCTAAGTGCCAATATATTATGGTGTGAATTCACACACTGGTATTTCCAAGTAGCTTTGGATAGCATCCCATGACTCTCCATGTGGCACAGATCCCAGATGGTTCATGCTCTCCTTGTGAGTGCCAAAAACTGGCATGACCATGTTAAACCTTCTTGTGACCGCCATGTTTGCAAATATGCCCTTCCAAAGCCAGAGCCTTAACGCGGCCAATCACCTTCTTTGTGTTGAGCCGGTCAACACGATGGATTAATCATACCGCCGTAATTGCTGTTCAGAGTGGGGAGAAACTCTAACATGGAGCCTAACGAACAGCCAGGACCGAATTACTTCTGTCTCTGCCCTCTTGATACACCGGGCCCTTGAGACACCTCGAGTCATTCAGCATGTGGAAGGAGAAAAATGGAGCAATTTCATTTTGGAAACAAGAGAGAAGGGGCATTCTGGGAAATGTGACCTATTTTGTAATGTACCTGGATTTGGTCTTACATCTGGAGATGTCTCTCTCCCTTCTCGTTCCCTCTCTCCGTCTTTCTCTCACAGGAATTGGTAGCGCGGTGGATTAATCACTTTCATCCTGAGTTTAGTTGCTGTACCACACAGCGGCACACAGCCTTTAGCAATTATCCCTTCTTCTTTTTTTTTCCAGGTGTATTAACTAAAAATACTCACGGAGCCTCACGATAAAGACCCTTTAAACAGAAGCAGATGTGATCTCTCCACCAGTAAACATTGAATTAAAGCATCGGAAGTGAAATATTCTTCTGTGTTGTTTGAAAGTGTGCTCTTGTTGATCAGATAATGATGGCGTGCTGTTTCACCTTTTGAAAGTTCCTGCTGAAGGCCAGTTTGTTAACAAAGGGGGCACTTAGACTCAAATGAACTGTAGGAAATCCAAATAAAATTGAATAAAGAAGGTAAAATTACATTTAAAAAAGTTCAAATGTAACAGAAGGGCCATTTTTAACATAATTAATGAAAACTGCTTTACATTGAGTTAGAAGTAAACTAACCTTGAAACAGACGTTCGACAACATCAAATGACAATCAAAAGTGCTGGGATAATGTTGATTAAACAGCACAATGGCCAAGCAGCCTTGCAGCAACTGTCTGTTTGTTTTATAATAGAAATCATTGTCTTACATCCTTCAGTCAGCTTATCAATGCGAGAACATCGGACGACCTTGGGCCTGTTTTTCAATTGCAAACAGTTTGCTCTGTTTACAGGAAACAGCCTCAAATGAGACTTTTCAGAAATATCTGTGAAAGAAAATAAAATGTTGTATTGCAGGTCTCTGTTTCTTTTAATACTGAAAGCTCTGGGCAACACATCAGATAACTGACTATCTAGATTTTCTTAATTTCAGTTAACACTAGTACTGTCATTGAGCTAAATCTATTGAGGAGGCAATGAATATTAAAAGTTCAATTAAGCTTTAGGTTCAGCATGTTTGTTCTTCGGTTATGACATGAATAACGAGTATATATAAATAAATAGACGTCAGCTTGATGAGCTTTAACTACAGGGTGCCATTATTGACACAAGTGCTGAATTGAGAGCGTACAATTTATCCCACTCCTTCTGCTCGAGTTCCCTTTTAAAGCGTATCTGGGAGGGAAGGCATGTCACTGAGACGCCTGATGCTCAGAAACAGGAGTAATCTTGGGAGGACATCCAAAAAGAAACACTGCAGCATGTACAGAGATGACATGCACGGTCATGGACAAGTGGCCCACACCAGAGAGCCCTTTGGCCTGAACAGGCCAGTGAACAGCAGCGCTCTGCTCTAATCAGAACTCGGTGTCCCGCTCCACATGCCCCGTGGGAGCTCTACAGTGCAGGAGGAGCCTGTCACAGTGCAATTTTACTTTCCTGTTACTTCAGATAGCATGTGTAAGTGTAGTTGTTTAGACACTGATACGCTAAAAAATTGCCAGGAATTTACAGGATTAAAGAGTATTATTTTACAATAAATCACTTTAAATTTACAGTGAAATTAATGCATGCTGGGTCATTTTCTTACGAATGACTGTTAATCAACATCAAATTATGCTGACGTCACTATTTTCTGATCTTTTTTATTTTTTTATTGTGAATTCATATTATAAAGTTGTCTTTAATGCCACTGTAATAAATTACATTGTTTAGTACTGTAATTGATTTGAAGTCACCATAATGGTGATTAGTGTTCCACTGGCTTGGAATCTTGGACCTTGTATATTCATATTCACATTTCTGTTTCAGCCAAGTCAGAAGTGTGACATTATGAAAACATTTGTTAAAACAATGACAAGCTTGAATATAAAATAAGCTGATTTTAAGTTAGTCAAACCATACTAGCGTTATTAAAAGATTTACCAATATCTTATTTCAAATGCATAGCTTTTTGTAGATGGATATTTCACAAGAGTAAAGCAGCTGCTGAGATTTATCTTTTGAAAGGTGTGACATCATCTTGCAAAACAAGATTTTTTTTTCTTCCATCACCTAATAATCAATACTCAACATACAAATCACAACAAGGATGACACTCAACAAATAATGCTAATCAATTCTGACCATTACAAAATAAACAACACAAACTGCTAAAAGTGAACCAAAAATACATTGGTAAAACCAACAAGAATCAAGAAACTCAACCGCATAATCTATTCATGCCGCACTGCATGCTGGGTACCTTCATAGTACATATGCACTGTAGAAATACAGTATGATATTCTACGAGTGCACTTAGATAAGAGAAGTCCTGCAATTATTAACCTGGAATATATTTCACACTAAAATATTTAACTGTATGTACAATATTGATGAATGGGCAGCTTTTAAAACACAAATCCTTTTTGTATATTTACAGTTTTAGAGACAGTTATCCACATCCCAGCAAGCTATTTTGCATTTAAAAGACGTCTAATAGCCGTCCAGACACAGCCCTGACGTAGAGGTTATTTTGGCAAAAACGACATGTAACCAAATTCAAGGTTATTTTGGCTAGAAGTGGGTTACTCATAGCTGGACTATATCGGGTCTATAGTTAAATGAGATGGTGAAATGATGGCTATTGCTTGCTTGGATGTTTAATACCGTATGTCCAGACTTAAAATGTACACCACTGTTCAAAAGTTTGTGGTCTGAATCACAGGAATAAATTACATTTTAAAATATATAAAAATTAGTCAATCGATTAAAATATTTAATCGTGATTAATCACATGATTGCCATGAGTTAACTCACGATTAATCACAACTTAATCGCACATTTTTATCAGTTCTAAATGTACCTTAAATTAATACTTTTCAAGTTTTTAATACTCTAATCAACATGGGTATGGACAAATATGCATGATTTATTATTAGTGAAACCATACTCAAAAGAGCATTAAGTATCATTCTGTATCAAAGGTCATAGATGTTTTTTAAAGAACTTGTTCATGTCTCTTAAGGCTAAACTTAAAAATTCAGAATAAGCAGTACTTTCTCTTATTTTAAAAATAGAAATAGGTTTTTACACTGGCAGTTTAGTTCAGAAAGGGGCACGGTTCGCATGAAAAATTGGTAATGTGAAAGCTGTCATGCGGACCCGGGAGAGCACCAGGGTACCACACCCGAGCCTACCCGAGAGGAGCTGCTCTGAGTTCGGTTGCACTCGAACTCTGCCGCGATTCGCGTCAACAGTGTGAGAAACACGGACTCGGTAGCGCTCGTTCAGAAAAGTAACCTACTCATTCGTTTTAGCCGATTGTAATGTATTTAGTTCAACAAAGCACGTGTAAGTGGTGATGGTGTTAATGATTTACCTCGGATGCGAGCGAGTGCGAGCTTGCAGTGTATTTGCGCATTGCACATCTCCTCAGAGTCCCTTTGCAAGCATGCAACAGAAAGCCCCCTTCATCTGACACACATAGCCTACAGTAAACCCAAATGTCATTTACTCAGCTGCGCATAATAGCACTAAATTCAAAATAATTATATATAAAAAAACTTTTTGACCCATCATAAGCTATGAATGTTTGTGATTATGTAAGATGCACGCAGATGCACCAGGGTTCAACAGAATCAAGTTGACCAGAGCTGCGGGGCAAACTGAGAACTATTGCACTCGGACATGGACTGCTTCAAACGTGCTCAGTGTAAAAACGCCCTTTTCTTTTATTTCGACCTGGAGTCTAATGAAAGTTAAACAGCAAAAAATGGTAGTTTATGTAGGCTATATGTAACCCCTCCTGTTCAAACCGCCCCACTCTAAGCGGGGCTCGAACTCGGGTCCAAAGACATGAGAGTCGGACGCTCTAACAAGGAGGCTAAAGGCTGCAACCTCTAGTGTCAGTCGCTAGAGCGTCTCTTGAAATCAGAGGAGTGAGGTTTACTCGCACAGCAACTACTAGCTGGCCTCCGTTACATATATAACGTCACTTGTTTCAGAATAGTAATGTCCATAGACATCCTTTATGTCTATGGCTGCTTTCGATTTCTCCAACTGCGTATCAAACAGAAAATGCACGCTGCATTAATCGCACGTTAATAAAATGTGTGCCGTTAAAATTTATTTGCGTTAATGCATCATTAACATGTTAATTTTGACAGCCCTAATTAAAATAGAAAACAATTATTTTAAATTGTAATAATATTTCACTATATTACTATTTTTACTGTTTTATTTGATAAAATAATATGCAGCCTGGGTGAGCATAAGGGACTTAAAAATAGGGGGTTAAAAAAAAACATGACTGGTACTCAATGTGTACACTTTACATACAAATATTGAATCATAAAGACAAGGTCAATTTGGATCGGCGTTACAGAAAAAGCTTTTGGATTCACAAATGAATCAGTGTTTTCATTCAAGAACAAATCAGCCTTTGAAAGACCCACTCATAAATACAATGAATCAATAGCTCACTCATAAAAACAAGTGACTCTTTGTGAATCAGCCAATAAATCAATGATTCACTCATAAATACAGATTAATTTCTGTAATCTGTGTTTATGAACAAACTGGATGAGTGTATGATTCAATGACTCATTCGCAAAGACAGTCATTTGTTTAGTTCTTGAATAAGTCAGTGCTTATGAGTGAATCATTTGAGTGAATGATTCAAATTACTCACACATAATAGAGTCAATATGTCAGCACCTACTAGCATAATGATGTAACTTGCAGAAAGAGTCACTGCAGAACAAGTAGATAAAAACAGTACAAAAGTCTCATTGTGGAACACCACACCAATCTAATACACAGACCTGTACTAACTGATGAATAAATGAAAATGTATAGTTGCCTTTTGTTTAAATTTAAATGGCCAATTTCATTCACTCCAAATCCTATTGTTACTCACATTTAGAGTTTAACCAGTTAATTTTAGACATTGCACATATCTCAGCTGCAGCTGGAAGTTTTGCACCTACGTCACATATAGTGAGAATTTTCATTTTGCTGTGAAACAGAAGCATGACGTACCTGTCTATGAATTCACATTTCTCTGAGATGCAGATGTTGCTGCATGCCTGCTGCCTATTCAACAAAGTGTGACGTTTGAAAGGAGGACCAGCTGTTGCAAACTTCAATACATTTTTAAAATTTTTAACACTAACTGCACTTGCAGACTGAGGTGATAATTAAAAGCAAGAGAACTTGGGGGTGGGGGGGGGGGGAACAGTGAACAATGACATTTGGTTTATTGGTTGGGTATTCAGGTCAAGACCTGTATTTGTGAACTCTGCATTTTCAATTTCATCACATCATTGTTTGCTTTCTCTTTTCTCAATCTGGCTGCGATGTGACTTTTCGCGGCCAATGCTGGCGCTGACATTAACATGAGGAGACGGGGAGCATATTTGGTCAGATCTGGGTGAGTCAGCTTTGCTGTGCGAGAGTGAGAAACCCATAAAAAAGGGAAAAAGACAATAGCACATCTTTTTACCACCTTTCCGTTCTAGCTTTCTGAGAATCAAGTGATGATCCCTGGTCGGTTTCTTATCCACGAAGAGGAGGAATAGGACAGCCTCTTTGCTTTGAAAGACTACAAGTAATTGCCGTCTCCTCTCATTAGGACTGATGTTTGTCTCCCTCTGGGACAGGTTAAAATGGCTTGTTCAACACGCTCTTAAGGCAGAGGATAACATCTCGTACAAAGCTTTAATCCACTAGCTTTACTCCTACTACTAGTCTAAGTTCACATTTAGAACTAATTAATGTGACATGACTGCAAAATTAGATTCCAAGTTAAAGATCCCATAACACCAAAATAAGAGTTTTGGCTTTTAGTCCATCTACACTACCATTCAAACGTTTTGGGTTTGTTTTTGAAAGAAATCTCATCAAGACTGTTTCAAGTGTAATAATATATTTTAATATCTAGTTTATTTCTGCTATGCCAAAGCTGCATATTCAGCAGTCGTTACTTCAGTCTGTCACATGATCCTTCAGAAATCATTCTAATATGCTAATTTTCTGCTCAAGAAACATTTCCTATTATTATTGCGGTTGAAAAAAGATGTGCTGCTTAAAGGGATACTTCACTACTGGAAAGATTAATGTGAATTTAAATTGGGTCATTTATGTAGTAGAAATGTGAAATTATTTTAGAAGTTGGTGCCTTCTAGACTGAGAACTATTTTTGGCTCATGTGGATGAAAAACTACTCCCAGAATGGACTTGCTTCGCTGCCCTACGAGGCCACTCCCAAGCCACGCCTACCAGTGACATCACTTGCTCACCGCAGCACCACCCCACCGTCATTTTCATTTGTATAGTAATAAAATAATTTAGTTTAGTTAGAGAACAGACACTGCAATTAAAAACTGAACGTGTCTGCTCAATACAGTGTGGGCCGAATGAGAGTCGCAGCACAAATGCAGCAAGAGTCAGATTTCATTCATCACGAGAGCGAAGAGCTGACAGACAAGAGGATCGCGGAAGATTTGGTTTCAAAGGTAAATGTAAAAGTGCCTATTTAAGTGAGTTTGTCATTGTACTGTTTTGTTGTGTTTTTCATTAAGAATAACAGGCTAATGAACCCATTCAAAATGGCGCCGCTGTGTTTGGTCGCCGTTCAGGTCGCTCAGCGAAGACTGTGCTTTTATTTACTATTTTACTTTCTTTTACTCTCAGTTTTTACAAACTTATCATCTGCATTGATCTACTACGACAGCAAAACTCTTTTGGACATTGGTTACCTCTACACTGGACTGTTTCAGGACACTTTCGCCGATCCTCTGTGGCCATCTGAGATTCTTCGGAACGCCGAGTTGAACAATGGACAGAGCCAGCGGCGTAGAACAAAGAAACACCGTGGGAAACGTGCTGGTATCCGTAACAGACTGAGGAAAAGGGCATTCAGACCTCCTCTCCGAGCATTCTTCTAGCAAATGTTCAATCCTTGGATAATAAGATGGACGATCTTAGAGCCAGGATAAGTTTTCAACGGGACATGAGAGACTGTAATATCTATTGTTTGTCTGAAACATGGCTCACGCCCGCGGTCCCGGACACAGCTGTGACGCCGTCGGAGAACTTCTCTGTTTTTCGGATGGACAGAACAGCCGAGGCCGGTAAATCCAAAGCGGTGGAGTGTGTTTCATGATCAACAAGAAATGGTGCGATCCCAGGAACATCACCATTCTCTCGCGGTCCTGCTCACCTCATCTGGAACATTTAACAATCATCTGCCGCCCATTCTATCTGCCTAGGGAGTTTTCTGCGGTTTACATCCCACCGCAGGCAGACACAGCGCTGGCTTTATCTGGCCTTCATGATGTTGCCAGCGGCGTCATAAACCAACATCCCGACGCGGCATTCATTGTCGCGGGCGATTTTAACAAAGCAAACCTAAAGAAAGTCCTGCCAAACTTTCACCAGCACGTCTCCTGCCCCACACGAGGAGCAAACACACTGGATCACTGCTACTCTCCGTTTAAGAACGCCTATAAAGCGCGGTCACTTCCAGCGTTTGGCAAATCGGATCATGCCGCCATTTTCCTCACTCCCGAATACAAACAAAAGCTCCTCCAGGAACCCCCGGTGAGGCGGGAAGTTAAGCGTTGGTCGCCCCACTCAGAGACCGCGCTACAGGCAGCTCTGGGCGATGTGGATTGGGACATGTTCCGAGCGAGTTCAGCTGGCGTAAGCGAGTTCACAGGCGTGGCGCTTTGCTTCATCAACACGCTTACAGAGCAAGCCACGCAAACAATAACAATAACGTCCTTCTCAAATCAGAAACCGTGGGTGGACAATTCAATCCGCGCGGCAGTGAACATACGCACTGCTGCTTACAGCGCCGGTCTCCATTCAGGGAATATGAATGAATACAGATCGTCCTGCTATGCTCTCAGGCGAGCAGTTAAAGCCGCAAAACTCCGTTATAAAGACCGAGTGGAGTCTCATTTCCAACTCAACGACTCGCGGCGCATGTGGCAAGGTCTGAGGTCCATCTGCTCCTTTGGATCTAAATCCTCTGCAGAGGCAAGCGTTGATCCGTTGCTCGTGAACGAGTTAAACTCTTTCTATGCTCGCTTTGACTGTAACCGCGGCACGCGACTCCGCCAAGTGGCGCGTTAGAGAAATTACTCAGAGCAGCAACAATCACGTGATCTCTGTCTCGGAGGATGAAGTTCGGAGAGCACTCAAGCGTGTGGGCGTCAGGAAAGCTGCTGGGCCGGATGGTATTTCAGGTCGTGTTCTGCGGTCCTGTGCTGATCAGCTCACCGGGTTGTTTACATCTATCTTTAATGAGTCCTCGCTACATCTGTGGTCCCCACCTCCTTCAAAAAAAATCCACCATCATCCCTGTCCCTAAGAACAGTAAACCCTCTTGCCTAAATGACTATCGTCCAGTGGCTCTCACGTCTATAGTCATGAAGGTCTTTGAGAGACTCATTAAAAACACCATTTGCGCCTTCATTCCTGACACTTTGGACCCTCTTCAGTTTGCCTATCGTCCCAATAGATCGACTGAAGATGCCATCTCTCATGTCCTCCACTCCTCCCTCACTCACATCGACAGCAAAAGTGGGAACTACGTAAGACTGCTATTTATTGACTATAGCTCAGCCTTTAACACCATAGTTCCCACCAAGCTAACCTCCAAACTCCTGGATCTCGGCCTGAATCCTTCTCTCTGCCACTGGATTGAGGACTTCCTCACTGGCAGGCCTCAGGTGGTGAGAATAGGCCAGTCCACCTCCACCTCCATCACCCTGAGTGTGGGAGCTCCACAGGGCTGTGTCCTGAGCCCCTGCTCTACTCTCTCTACACGCATGACTGTTTGTCCACACACAGCTCCACCTCTATCATCAAATTTGCTGATGATACTGTTGTCCTGGGCCTCATTTCCAACAACAATGAGACGGCATACTTGGACGAGGTGGAGCATCTAACATCATGGTGCCAGGACAACTGTCTCTCTCTGAATGTTGGCAAGACCAAAGAAATGATTGTGGACTTCAGGAAGAGACAGCAACGGACATACTCCCCCTCATGATCAGCGGGTCACCAGTAGAGAGAGTGAGCAGCTTCAAGTACCTGGGAGTAAACATCTCCGAGGACCTGACCTGGACTGCTCACATTCAGACACAGGTGAAAAAGCCAGGCAAAGACTGTACCACCTGCGCCAGCTGAGGAAATTCAGGGTTTCACCAGCTATCCTGAAAACTTTCTATTTAGGGGCGATAGAAAGTGTTTTAACTCAGTGCATCACAGCGTGGTATGGGAACAGCACCAGTCATGACCGCAAAGCCCTGCAAAGAGTAGTGCGCTTATCCGGCGTATCTCAGGGTCAGCTCTCCCGTCTCTGCAGGACGTCTACACCAAACGCTGCAAAGGTAGAGCTACCAAGATCATCAAGGACTCTAATCACCCTGCAAACCCTCATTTCACGCTGCTACCATCTGGTAGCGCTTCCAAGCCTGATGGCCAAAACTGAGAGACTCAGGAGGAGCTTCTTCCCCAGGCCATCAGACTCCTGAACTCAGTCACTTAACATCACGTGACTTCACGCCAGGATAAACATCGATACACTGACATTGCACTGCACTTTCTGTTCTCGTTGTTACTGTGTAACAACCTGTCATAAACCTGTTTGCACATTATACTCTTTATACATTTGTTAACCACATATTTATAAGTCTACAGTTTACTCACTGCAAAGTCTACTTCAATTATTTTATTCCACTTTATCCTTATTTGTTACCTTTTTTTCTCTTGACTTGATTATTTATAATTCTACAGATATAGACATATATATATATATATAGAGAGTACTTTTTTTATATCCTATTTCTATTATAATTTCTTCCTTGTGTTTTTAACTGTGAATTTGCACTGTCCATGGAGCGGACCTGTTTACATTTCACTGCCGGTTGTATATTCTGTATATAACTGTGTATGTGACAAATAAAACTCTTGAATCTTGAATCTTGAATCTCACAATGGCACTAATTCTAATTCTCTTTACGGCATTCATTCACGGCCTCAGTCATTCACGGTGTGTGTCCAGTCTGGCACATTTTCAGTTCATGCAATTCATTAAAAATACTCGCTTTGCTCTGCTCCGCTCCGTTATGAATGCCCGAGAGACTGTGTGAATTTTACATTTTGTGAGTGAGATCCCACCCCCTATGGGCGGGATGAAAACATGCGGAACTACTACTGGCTGTAGTCTCTAGCCTCTGGCCAATAAAGCATCCGATGATGCAAAATGATGATTCATCGGAGGTTTCCAGGCACAAAATAATCAGGGGGATGTGAGGGGCAGAAGCATGGTCATTCGAATATACTGCTGAAGTATCCCTTTAATAATTTTTGTGGAAATTGTGATAGATTTGTTCAAAGTTCAAAAGAAAAATCTGTGAAAATGTTTTGTAACATTATAAAAGTCACATTATAAAAGTTTGTAACATTATACAAACATTTGTAACATTATAAAAGTTAGGTGAGAGACCAGTGTTAGCTTATGATATAACGTTATACACTCACCTAAAGGATTATTAGGAACACCATACTAATACTGTGTTTGACCCCCTTTCGCCTTCAGAACTGCCTTAATTCTACGTGGCATTGATTCAACAAGGTGCTGAAAGCATTCTTTAGAAATGTTGGCCCATATTGATAGGATGGCAACTTGCAGTTGATGGAGATTTGTGGGATGCACATCCAGGGCACGAAGCTCCCGTTCCACCACATCCCAAAGATGCTCTATTGGGTTGAGATCTGGTGACTGTGGGGGGCATTTTAGTACAGTGAACTCATTGTCATGTTCAAGAAACCAATTTGAAATGATTTGAGCTTTGTGACATGGTGCGTTATCCTGCTGGAAGTAGCCATCAGAGAATGGGTACATGGTGGTCATAAAGGGATGGACATGGTCAGAAACAATGCTCAGGTAGGCCGTGGCATTTAAACGATGCCCAATTGGCACTAAGGGGCCTAAAGTGTGCCAAGAAAACATCCCCCACACCATTACACCACCACCACCACCAGCCTGCATAGTGGTAACAAGGCATGATGGATCCATGTTCTCATTCTGTTTACGCCAAATTCTGACTCTACCATCTGAATGTCTCAACAGAAATCGAGACTCATCAGACCAGGAAACATTTTTCCAGTCTTCAACTGTCCAATTTTGGTGAGCTTGTGCAAATTGTAGCCTCTTTTTCCTATTTGTAGTGGAGATGAGTGGTACCCGGTGGGGTCTTCTGCTGTTGTAGCCCATCCACCTCAAGGTTGTGCGTGTTGTGGCTTCACAAATTCTTTGCTGCATACCTCGGTTGTAACGAGTGGTTATTTCAGTCAAAGTTGCTCTTCTATCAGCTTGAATCAGTCGGCCCATTCTCCTCTGACCTCTAGCATCAAGGCATTTTCGCCCACAGGACTGCTGCATACTGGATGTTTTACCCTTTTCACACCATTCTTTGTAAACCCTAGAAATGGTTGTGCGTGAAAATCCCAGTAACTGAGCAGATTGTGAAATACTCAGACCGGCCAGTCGCACCAACAACCATGCCACGCTCAAAATTGCTTAAATCACCTTTCTTTCCCATTCTGACATTCAGTTTGGAGTTCAGGGGATTGTCTTGACCAGGACCACACCCCTAAATGCATTGAAGCAACTGCCATGTGATTGGTTGATTAGATAATTGCATTAATGAGAAATTGAACAGGTGTTCCTAATAATCCTTTAGGTGAGTGTATACGCTAGCTAACGATATGAACACTGTGCTCATATTACAATACTGTAGAGATTATTATCATGTATCAGGCAATAGCAACACTGGTACTGGTCATCTAGAAGTATTGATTCTTACCAATAACAGAAACTAATAAGCTTTGACCATCAGGCATAAGTCACACTCGATAATATCTGTCCACACCAAACGTAAGTGATATAACGTTAGCGGTTTCTCATCACGACTGATTTGGTAGTTTGCAAATGTTTAAAAAACAAGACTCACTGTGCACAGTTGCGTTTTTTTCGAGCTGCATCTCTGACGGATCCATGACCGCCACATCTCCCGCCGACGGCCGAACCACACAGACTAGTGTTATTGTGTGTTTCATGTTATCCTTTATTAATTAATTCTGTGTTATGGGTTTATTTTGTGCCAAGTCAACGATACTGTGAAGATGTAACGTTATATGACGTTATGAGTATGTATTTGAGTGAACTTGAATGTACATACATGGCATGAATAAAATATTACATTACCAGTAATTTAATTTAATTTGGAAAAAAAATTTACCTGCAATATGCCCTTTAACGTGAAATCCATTTTCTCTCAGGTACGTCACCAGCGTAAGCTTTGCGGTCGAAACTTCTATATCACTCTGGTCAACGTAGTCCATAGCAACAACAAAAACATATCTCGATTTTATCTAGTGGTTATTTTGGGAAAAACAGTAGCGGGAAGGGGGGTTCCCCATGGGGGTGTTTTCCCCCAGACTACCTAATATTTGTTCTTGTATGTATTTTTGGGATTTAATTAAAGGTGTCATGAGCTGGCTTTTTAAAAAAATGTTATACTGTTGTCTGAGGTCAACTTATGACGTTTGCGTGGTTTTTACATTAAACAAAAATCATAATGAATAAGTAATAGGCTATTTTCTACCCTGGTTTTGAGGCTCTCTCCTGCGCGCTCAGATTTTATGGGCGTGCTGCATTGAAGACTTGGAAGTAAACGCCCACGGCTAGGATTGGATAAGATTTGCATATTTAATGAGCTTCAGTTCCCCCGTGAGTACATGTGGGAATTGTTTTGAAGCGTGTGGGTAAACAGCAACCGGAATGATTCGTCCCACAGGGCTCGCAAAACGTCTTTATAAAGCAAACACAATGATTTATCTCTCATCCACCCGTGATTGATTGGAATGTTATTTTTTTATTACTTGGCCCGCCCGATCGGTGGATATAACCACGAACCGTGCATCACACACACACACACACACACACGTTTGTTTTTGTGAATTGTGGGGACATTCCATAGGCGTAATGGTTTTTATACTGTACAAACCATATTTTCTATCCCCCTTCACTACCCCTACCCCTAAACCTACCCATCAGCACATTTTTACTTTCTCCCAAAAACACTAATTCTGTATGATTTATAAGCCTTTTGAAAAATGGGGACATGGGTAATATCCTCATAAGTCACCCTCTCCTTGTAATACCTATGTCATACCCATGTCATTATACCCATTTGTGCGCTGATATGTCACAAAAACACATGTGTGCGCACACACACACACACACACACACACACACACACACACACACACGTCAAGTACGTTGCAGACAGCATGATCAAAACTACCGCGATTGTATTTTTCTTTCAAATATCAAGTCAAGAGAGTGAACAACGCACATCAAGAACCATAAATAAAGGATTCTCCAGCCTTTGACAGCGTACTAAAGTATGTTCTGTTAGACATGTACACATAATCAATAGATCTATAGCAAACGATCTGTAACAATGCAATACTGTCACATATATAAAAAAAAAAATTGTAAAAATAGATTTTTACTCGCATTAGTGTGTTGCTTCATTCATTCATGTAATCTCATCCTGTCTGCAAATCCAGACTCTTGTTTACAAACGAATAACAAACACGCACGAACAAACACACAATGTCTTCCCCACGTGAGCTGGATCTTCATTAAAAATGAAGTTCATCCATGCATTCATAATACTGGAATCCGAAGGAAGCTTATGCAGCATGTTTATTGCTTAGAAGTTTGATCCGGTTTAGAACCAGGTAGGCCTATGTTATTTATCTATAACATGTCAGACATGAGTCGGTGGACGGGGCTACATAATCAGGTGATGTTCATCTTATGCTGAGGCGGCGTTTCAGCATATGATGACGTCAAGGGTCAACATATTCTGAGATCGAGCGTTTGCTGGGCCTGCTGTCAATAAAAGCTTTTGGCTCTGAAACTTACAGGATATTCTCATATCACAATTAACTTGTATATCAAAAGCTCAATTCATGTCCCCTTTAAGGTTTTACAAACCAAAACAAAGGCGGAGAGAAAGAATGCAATAATTTACTTAATTTACAATAGTAAACAGTTGAATTGAATACAATAATTTAACAATTTTTTTTTTGTTGCAAATAATTTACACACAAATTTGTTCTGGTTGTATTTTGAGGCCTATTGAAAATGAGACTTTATGCAAATAAAGAAAGGAAGAAAAAAAACTGACATTTACTAGTGGGTGCAGGACACTATAGTTAATTTATGTAAGTGAGGATAGCAACAGGATAGCGGTCTGTTATTTGAGGATCTCTGCATTTCATAGACACAAGTTATTTTCAAACTTTTAAATAACCAATTAATTGTTTCTAATAAGACTAGGAAAAGTAAATGGGGTCAATTTTGCTTGTATGTTGACTTTAGAGGAGCTTGACACATTGAATGAACTGTACTTTTGTTCCACATAGCCTATTTTCATTCGCATTCAATCGCGTCAAGAAGGAAAGAAAGCCTCTAATTAAGTCTGAAAGCAGCCAAATTGCACAAGCCTCTTTAACTCTGAAGACAATGAGCAGAACAAATGCTGAGAGCTTATAGAAACACTGCAGTGGCTCTTTTTAAACAATAGTGACCTTTGGAAGTGGCTCGGGTTTCTCTCCACGGTTCACTGAGTTGCTGCGCCGCGGCTCTCGCTCTCTCTCCAGCTCCTCGGCTTGGCTTTAGGGGAATTCCTTGGATCTAATTAGCCTCAGGGGTCCTTCTTCAGCAATGTGTACCAACCCCATCTCATGTCTTATTCAGCAGCCTGGCCACCACAAAGCAAACTGGGTTACCCCGCAACTCTCCTACGGATATTCAAAGTTCAAATGTCACTCCGACAGGTCAGCCGCCCTCCCGCTGCCGAGTGTGTGCTGGTGTAATTGCAAAAGCACACGTCCGAAACAGAGACTGATTGTTCATGAGCCTTATTGCAAAGCCGTGCCGCTTGAAAGAGAATAAAAGAAAAGAATATAATATATGTATATATATATATATATATATATATATATATATATATATATATATATATATATATATTGGGGCCATCTTACTGACACCAAACTTTGGAACGGCATGTATGTTTGAAACAGGGGTTTACATACCAAAATAAAGATGTAATTTATGCTGTTTCATTGAATACAATAATTGAAGTATGCAATCGTTTGTTTTACAAATGTTCTGCATAGTCTTGGGTTGTAACAATTACTCCGTGTCCTAACTACATGCGCCGCGACACACAATATCTTCCATGTTAATTCGAGTTTTTGTCCTAACCAGCCTCGACGGCGACACGCTATGGTTCTATTTTAGAAACAGTTTCTATTTCTGCGACGTCGCAGCTGGAACAACAACACAAAACATGTCAATGATAATCTCAGGTAATGTTTATGTGCTTTATTTAATGTTAAAAGTGTGTAATGTGACTTTGAAATTCATTTAGTGCTCCCAGCTTTGTAACATAGTTGTACTAAAAGCAACAATGGATAATTCACCTCGGATCTTGAAACAAGCACGTTCAAACTGTGAACAAACAAGTATATTCTATGACAAATATGTTTAGTAACTCTACAGTTAAAGTATGTATTTTTAGTAATGTTAAATGGTGTAATATTTGTGAATTTGATTATGTACTTATCCATTTCCTTGCAAGTGCCGTCAAGATTAATCTCTTGTGCCATAGCCTACACTTGCCGTGAGAGCCCGCCCACATGCTGTTATGATTGGCTGTGGTTTTTGATTGATTTTGTTGAATCTCGTAGTCTGGTGTGGACAGACAAATTTCTTGACGCTGGAATCTTATCGCATCGCGTCTAGTTAGGACATGGTGTTAGACATGAACTTGGAATAAAAGAAAGCACAAACTCGCTCTGAATTTGCACAAGGGCTTCGAGGGGACTGTAGACGCCATTTAGGGGCCGATACTCACCGGTGTAACATGATTTGAGACCCAGGCATATTAATGCATCGCAACGGAGCCCTGGACTCATGCCCAAACACCGTGCTTCAAAGTCAGGAAAAAGCCTGCACAGCCATTTTTCTCTGTAAGTGACAAAGACAGGTTTGAAACTTCACAGACGAGGGATCCAATCAGGTTACAAAGACCACTCTGTCAGGAGAGAGATAGAGAGAGCGAACGAAAGAAACGCCACGTCTGATTGTGGTCATGCGCCGTCGTCCCCCCCGGGAGGGAAGTGACAGGGGATTGGCGGTGACAGAGTCCCTACATGAGGTTCATTACCTCGCTCAGGAGCCGCTTGCGGTTTTGTATGCAACTTTTCAGAAGTAAGCCAGTTTGTGTGGGATTACATGTCAGGCTAATGGCTCTGCCCTGGGGAGCATGATGATTTGTCTCTGCTGCCACCAGACCAGCAAAAAATAAAAACAAATGAGCGGCCTCTCATCTATAATTAATCATTTTAATGGACCTAGAATTGCCGGCATCTTCGCTCGGCTTTAAGCGTCTAGACTCAGATTACTGGTTTAAAACGCTGTTACTTCGAGGCCGGCGTAATGAACTTATTCCTCTGGAATATATCATAGTTTTAACAAAGGAAGGAAAGAAATCGATAATGATAATCAGGCCGAGCCAGGCTGCCCGGGAGCTAAGCTGACGCAATGCATTTGTGTCAGGGCCTCTATCGATCGCAAACATATCTAATGTGTCTTATTAAAGCTGATTAGCCCTGATTTCAGAATATCACACATTTATCTGACTCAGAGATTGACTTTGTTCTTGTCTACATTCACAGTATTGCAGAGGCAGTGCTTTTTCATTCTTTCTCTTTCTCAGGGCCACGCTTTCTTTACTCTTTTACTGCTCGAGTGCTATTCTAGTTAAAGTATGTATCGATTTGTCTGATTGTCCGTCGGTTCATCCATCAATCCATCTATCCACACTCATACAAAAAAGGCTCCAATTAGAAAAGAGAACTAAAAAGTGAACCACAGAACTTTCTTGTAATTTAACATATCTATCTGTCTGTGTCTGTCTGGCAGTCTTTCTATCTATCTCTTTGTTGGAAGGTTCTGGTAGGTGACACTGACCAAGAACAGTGAGCCGAGCAGGTCGAGATCTGCTAGCCGCCTGGATGGCTTGACACTCAAAGCTGCCATCATCGGCCAATTCCGTCCTCTGGATCAGTAGGTGATATTCTCCTTTGCTGTGGTCCCCTATCACATCATAGCGTGGATAACCTGAAACACAAGGTTAACGTTAAACAATCAAACATAAAAAGCGATCAGAAAGATCCAGCTTATTCAGTGTGTTCATTGTTGTGAATTTTGTTGCATTTTTAGGATTGTTAAATTCTATGAAAGTTGCAGGAATGGGTAAAATACTAGAAACAAACAGAGCAATAGTTTACTGCACAATAAGAGAAGGGACCCATTCTGACTTGGCCTTGACTGGTCTTCAGTCATATTTACTTCAGTCATAAAAAGAAAAACATAGCTAAATAAACTCTGTGGTATGACTGGAATTAAACTTTGCAACATGAACACGCAGCGTGCACCTTGACTTCTGACATAAAGTGTTCACAGATCAAACTGCTACACAAAACCATTTGACATCTAGAGAAAAGTTTTTGAAAGAAATTAATACTTTTATTCAGCTAGAATAATATAAATATAAACTTTCTATTCATCAAAGAATCCTGATGCTCACGGTTTCCTCAAAAATAAGATTAGAATGATCTAAAGGATCATGTGATACTGAAGACTGGAGGAATGTTTTGAAAGGTAGTGTGTATTATAATATAATTCAATCATGAAAAGGAAATGTGACCCTGGGCCATAAGTCATACGGGTATATTTGTGGCAATAGCCAACAATACATTGCATGGGTCAAAATTATACATTTTTCTTTTATGCCAAAAATCATTAGGATATTAGGTAAAGATCATGTTCCATGAAGATATTTAGTAAATTTCCTACTATAAATATATCAAAAATGTATTATTGGTAGTAATATGCACTGCTAAGGGCTTGATTTGAACAACTTTAAAGGCAATTTTCTCCATATTTAGATTTTTTTGCACCCTCGGATTCCAGATTTTCGAATAGTTGTATCTCAACCAAATATTGTCCTATCCTAACAAAGCTCATTTATTCAGCTTTCAGACGATGTATAAATCTCAATAAAAAAAAATACAAATAATAATTGACCCTTATGACTGGCTTTGTGGTCCAGGGTCCCAAATTTATGTCATTTGCGGAATGTGCATTTACACAATATTTATTCAAAACTGTAAAAATAATAATAATAAAAAAAAATTATCTCATGCAACCGTTCTGATGATGTAAAGCTATAAAACTTATACATGGCCTTCAGGGTAAAAAAAAAACTGGTACAATAGTGTAGAAAATGGCATCTTCAATAAATGATGAATGGTGCCTTTGTAGCTTGAAAAAATTGGAACAACAAAATTGCTACATGATGCTCTACTCAAGACAGATGTCTCATTTTTTGTTAATCTGCTCATATCAGCAAAAAGATCACACCCCCGAACGCGTTTAAATCCGAGCATGATCTTGTAAACAGTTATCATAGCGTGTCTCTGAAACCCTGGTGATCCTTTATATTAAAGACTGTTTGGCTGTCCTGTGCTATCTGGTAATAAGCCCGTATTAGGAATCGATAGTGTCATTACTGCCTTCAGGTTTCCTGCCACTGGATCTTCTTTTGCCTTTTATTTAAGAGCTGTTTTCATTAGGGATTATTGAGGCATACAGGCGCCTCAATAAAGCTCTGATGAATTCCCCAATATGCTTGACTGGACGGCTTCAGACAATGGTTGTCAATTAGAAGAAACAATGTGAAATGACCCTATTAAAGGTAATGAATCCCACCGAAATGGATTCGGCTTCATGTCGGATCAATAGCAGCTGCGATAGAGAGCTGGGGCATGGATTTATCACACTGTGGGCATCTCTCTGACACTCCAATGGATGGAAGCACGCTTGAAACTTGGCTGAAAGCAGGCAGATCAAAGCTCGGAGCGAGCGAACGCGAAAGCTGAAGGGGGAGAGATACACGGAGAGGCATCCTAATCAAGCGTTATGTTAGCTTCAGTCTCGCTGACACAAAATCTGTAACTTCTCAAGCTTCGAGGACACTCACCCTGAAAAGATATAGATATCTATGTCATATTGATCGCAGGATGTGTCATTTCATCAGTGCGAAACTGCAGGTGATAAAACAAAAGAAGGATTTTGCAAAAACCCAACGACGACTTGTAAAAATCCACAAATTGCTTTGCGTTTGAAACAATCAGCAGGCTCAGAGCTGCTCTGAACACACTGATATCCATTCACGTCGGCGCTCTAGTTCTTTTTAGTCCATTTTACACTTTAGTGAGTGATGTTTTCACATCCGCTTTGAAGCGAGACTTAAGTATCACAGCTCTGTACTCGATTTTACTATGGTACAATGATATCCAGGAGTCCCTGGACACTAATAAAAGCTCGGAGAAAGACAGACGCAGTGGAAAGGAAAGAAAAGCCCTGAGAGGCTCAATTAAAGAGCTCCGTCCATGACTAAATGCTGCCTGGGGCCATGGCTAAAAATGACTAACTTCTGGAGAAACCCATGTCCGAAATGGAAATCCTTTCTTGGTAAAGCATATAGTTTCAAATCACACATCAGGACTAAATGAGACCGAAGCTAGAGGCTTCATTTTCAGATATTGATTGCTCATTTCTTGAAGTGCGTACATGAACGCAATCAGCAACTATTGTTAGCGATAATGACCCCTTGATCCAGCAATTATGTGTAACGTAAGCTAAACGTTAGATATGAGAATAAATCATTGAATTATGCTTCGTTAGACAACTAAATATTTCAAAGAGCTAATAAGTTCAACTTCAAGTGAGCTGAAGCAAATTTAGAAAGCGACATTATTAAAGCTTTAGGGACGAATGTGCAATGAATTTGAATTAGACCAAAGTTTGTTTGGCATTTTGTCTTTAATCTGACGGTCCATTGCAAACAAAACAGTCAGTAAATGTGACGCACTGAAGAAAGCGAGTCCGGTAATCATATCTGATTTGTTTGTGATTTACAAAACAAGCCGATCTGATTTTGCAAACCTAGCGAGACGCGAGAAGTTTTGAGAACATTTCAATCCGTTCGAACAAATTAATTTGTAAAGCTCATCGTGTGAATGTAAAACAGCTGCACTTGCAGCATGTCTCTCTGGGGTTCTGCGGATGATGAAGTGTTTGCCTTAATTAATGATAGAAATGCAATTAATTCTCAATTGTTGCTTTGCTTTGCTCAGTTTGACATTACTTTTGACAGGCACTTTCTGAAACAAACAGGAAAACCTTCACAACAATCAGGAAAAACTAGTGGGGAAAAAATTGCAAAGATGCTTGGTTATATCAGGGAAGCATTCGCAACCTGACAGAATGGACAGTTGTCCTTGTATTATAGTGCCTTAAGAAAAGACTGAACAAAGAAATATCCAAGGTATTCGGTTTCTCTGTAATGATACACACAGATCCAGCAGGGACAAGTGGCTCATATATAAAAAATATTTTTGTCAGTCTATTTAGTCAAACAATTTAGTCAGGCTCGAAGGATATTTCAAAAATAAATGAATTAATAAGTAATACTTTTATTCAAAAAGGATGCATTAAATTGATCAAAAGTGACAGCAGATAGGCCTATTGAAATTTTTTTATTTCAAATAAATGCTGTTCTTTTGAGCTTTCTATTAATCACAGAATCTGGAAAAAATTTCATATATTCCATCACAGGAATAAATTACAGTTGAGCATATATTAAAATAGAAAACAGCTATTGTAATTGTAAAAGAATCTCATAATATTATAAATATATTACAAATAAATGCAGATGAGCCTAAAAGAAAAAAAGAAGAAAAAGAAATGTGCAGACCCCAAGCTTTTGAACAGTAGTTCTTTCTTTCTTTCTTTCTTACAAAAATGTTTCTTTCACCTTAACAGATAGTGAATGTTTTCATATCAAGCTCTAAATGACTGAAGACATCTCTTAATTTGAAAGTATTTTTTTTCCCCTATAATGAGAGAGCATGAGATTAGAAAAGATTGTTTTCCACTGAAACAGGAAGACAGGGCGGGACATATCGAACAGCCCCTCCCCTTTTTTAAAATAGCCAGTAGCGTTTCGTTTATATCACAGGTCGGCCAGAGCTGTTGAGCGTGGTAAAGATGCAGTTTCCTCCTAATCTCTAACCGTTTCTCCTCCTAATCTCCTCCATTTCTCTTTAAAATACAGAAATGCAGAATTCAAATGGGTCCGATATGTTTTCTGGTCTGCGCCGACTTGCACATATGATCCGCTCTGTGCTATTGTGTCTCTGGACCGGATCAGACTGTGTGTGCTGAGGTGGTTCGCATGACCAGACTTTATTCACCCCAATGGAAAGCATATTTGCACTGTCTGAATCGTTCCCTATCCCCTATATAGTGCACTATGTGCCATTCACCATGTAGAAAATACTGAACAAGTGACTGATTTTAGCCACAGCTTCAACGACTCTAGAGAGCATTTGATTGGACAGGAAATCTGATGAGAAGCTGAAGTGCAGTGTGATCAAAATCAATGATCCATTGGCAGAATTGAGAGATGTATTGAATGCTTATGTCTTCTATATGCAAATTTTGTCATTGTTTTGGAGCACACCAGCTTATAGATAACAGTACTTCAATTTTGATTTCATGGGATGTCATGTATAGCCATTGATTGTAGGCTGCTTTTGTAATCTTAAATTGCAATTATGTAATTATATTAAATTATAAATTAACTGCAATTATATAATCAACCGATTACACACATGTGGATGACCGTGTACACTAGCAACTGATATATTATGCAATAAGCCATAAGAGGCCTAGTTATTTCACCACAGGTTAGGCTACGAAAGCAAAATCTCTTACCTGACAGGTCTCGGTTGACCCCTAGAGCGAGACCGTCTTTGACCCACAGCACCATGCCATGATATCCAGTGATGGAGCACGGAAGGGTCACAGGTTGCCCGGCTACAACCACCAGATCATGGGGCTGCTGGATAAACACAACACAGCTTCCTAAAACAGAGAGGAAAGAGAGAAAGAATGAACGAGGGAGGTCACAATTATAAATCATCAAATACAATTTGTCAGAGCTCACTGCCCCTGCCAGAGGATTTACAAAAAAAACAGCCTTTTACTTGAGGATCATTATTATGGCTCTAGTAAATCTACTCCAACCCCCAAAACACACTTTGAAGAATAAATCTATAAATTTCAACTTTATGTCACTGGAATCCTTAATAAAGTGCACTGACACACAAAAGTACGAGTAGGTGCCTCACAGTTAGTAAAGCTGAACATGACACTGCTGAGATCCACAAGACTGCAGCATCTGCACCATAAATCAGCTCGAGGCTCGCAGCCGAAGCTCCTCGAACTCCGCTCTCACTCCTAGAAACTCAGCTTAGCAGGCAAAATAACTTTCCTGACGTCAAACTCCGCCAGTGCCGGATGACAGGCTCAGTGGTGCTCTGGAGCGGCCGCTCGTAGACGGCTGTTCACCTTGAAGTCTAATAGAATGAGCTGCAAATGAAAAAGTGCCCTGAAGGTAAGCAGTCTTCAATACGGGAGGTGAAAAGTACGTGTTACCTTTCTCATTAAATTGCAGAGAGAGACAGACCGAGTTATTTTTTGCCGTTCGGTAAAGCGGATAACAGCGTCAATAGAAAGCGCATATGTATTTCTCTGAGAATATATTCACAGAAGATTCTCTCTCCCTTTCAAGTCGCTTTCCCTCACCTTTTTTGGTCTTTTAATGTGAAAACAGTTGACACATCAGAGAAACGGAGGAGCCTCGTGCGTCTCCCGAGACCACTTTGGTCGATTTTTGTCTTAAATTGAATAAAGCGCAGCTCTGCGAGGTGCATCTTTCATAAATAGCGCTCGGCCTTCCACTGATGTGGCAGGATTTCTGTGGGACGGCGCTGTAACACAGCCGAGATGCCAAGCTTATTGTTCTCTCTGTATGCTGCTGTCTAATCTTGCTGTTTAAAGTTAACACCAATTCTCACACATGATCTTAGTTATGTTAAAGTATAAAAAAACATTAAAGCTTAGCATTAAATCTTACTTATTTTCTTCATCTAAACAGACAGTGAAGGGTGTTTATAGCATAGCCCCAGGATTTTTGCTCCTTTATAATGGAGTTCTCAGTTGTGTCGTTTAAATAGAACCTTTGTTTCTGAGGCTTTAGCTCAAATTTCTTGAGAGCAATAAAAATATACACAGGTGAGACACTCAGGCCCTGTTTACACCTGTTATGGACGCGTTTTGGACGAGGAAGACACATACCTGTTTACACCTAGTGTTTTAATCCGTCTCTTTTGTCCACTTTCAACCATTTCTGTCCTGATTTCTTCGAGGGGATAGGTTGGTAATTGTATGTTTAAGCTCACACAATTTTCACATTTTCTCTGCTCTGATCAAGAGAAATCAGGAATGGTGAGAGAACATTGTGCTTGGTTTGTTTTTCGTCTTCAAACCAAACTCAGGTCTTCAGCCGAAAAAGTTTAAATCTCATCTTACCAGCGCGCTTCCCATTATGTCCACACCTTAAGTCAGTAGGCGGAGAGTAGACGTCTTTTGTGGCTGTTCGAACGCATTCGACCACATGAGTGTTACAAAAGCAATCTGTGATTTTTTCCAATGTGTTTTCGACTACCTCTGGAAGTGGTCGAAAGTGGACAAGCTCAAAATGTTTTAGATCCCGTTTACACCTGTATTTAGCGTCGTCCTCTTGTGATCTGATCGACCAAAACACATCTTAATACAGGCCAATACTATCACACAATAATAGCAGAGAACTTTAAAATCATGGTGTATAGCATAGTATTACATTAGTATTACTTAATTTTGTCATTTTAGTGAATACCATACAATACCATATACAATACCAACACGTTCTCACTCCCAACACGTCACATATTGCCGCTTGGTCAGGACCTCTTTCGGCGTCACTTTTTAATGCGCAGGGTACCCCTTTAGCGTCATTTTTCGAAACGCAGGGTACTCCATTGATTTCAGTTGTTTGCCCAATGTGTCAGATCAAGACACATTTAATTCTTTGCATTTGTAAAAGTAGACATGTTTTTATGAATATTTATAGGCTACTTTTACATTTTGGAGCAACTAACCCCATTAACCCCACTAACTGCCCTAAACCTACCCACTTCTCAACAATATAAAACATGTAACGTTAACAGGCTAATAAAAGTACAGTCACAGGTATTTATTGCAAAAACTGGTAGTATTAAGTATTAAATATTAACTCATGTTGCATTCCAAGTCTTCTGAAGTCATATGATATCTTTATGTAAAGAACAGAGTTGATCTTAATGTTTAAATCGCTGAAATGATGATCCCGTCGCTCCGTGCACGCACAAACGCACACACTCAGTCATGTCTCATTCAAAAGATACACCCGACTCTTTAGCATGACGCGATCGGTCATGAGACACACGAGAGCCAATGCAATTTCACTATCAAAGCTGACATAACGTTTCTTCAGAAGGCAGTTTTTGAATGTGTGCGAGAGGCGGAAGGAGTCACACAAATTTATTCTTTGGCTGCGGAACACTTGGAATATGTGTACTTTTTTAATAAATTGTGCCTGTAGATGTATCCGCCTGTTATATCCTGTGTTTTATATCATATAAAATACAATGGGCAGGTTTAGGGATGGGGTTGGGTTACGTGTTCAGACATGTCTAAATAGCGTTAATAAAATCTTTTAATAAATGTAAATAAAAATATGCTGACTGATTACATGGTTACATTTTAAACATTTAAACATGTCATAATGGCAAAATCATAACCCAATATACAATTTTATCATGACGATATTCCCATACCCAACGCGTTTGTGTATGGCGCCAAAGGTTTCTCATTGAAATCAATGGAGTACCCTGTGCGTAGAAAAATTACGCTAAAGGTTTACGTTAAGGTTTAAAGGTTACGCATAAAAAAGTGAAGCTGAAAGGTCCTGACCAAGCAAGTTGGGTGTGAGAACGTGTTGACAATGCTCACTATAGTTTGTAAGTGAAACCAATATGCTTGTTGTATTCTAGGTGAGAACTTTTGAAAGACTTAAGTCATTGTTGGGCCAAACCATTCACTTTGCTGTTCCATTTGTTTCATTTTCCACTGTGATCAGACATTTCTTTTAACTGTATTATTCATTTGTATTAACGTCGCTCAAATGGTGTGCTTGGCCAGCTACAGAGAAACTAGTAGCCAGGTAACAGACAAGTGAAAGACTTTTGAAAGACTTAAGCCACCGTCGGGCCAAACCATTCACTTTGCTGTTCCATTTGTTTCATTTGCCACTGTGATCAGACATTTCTTTTAATTGTATTATTCATTTGTGTTAACGTCGCTCAAATGGTGTGCTTAGCCAGCTACAGAGAAACTAGTAGCCAGGTAACAGACAAGTGAAAGACTTTTGAAAGACTTAAGCCACCGTCGGGCCAAACCATTCACTTTGCTGTTCCATTTGTTTCATTTTCCACTGTGATCAGACATTTCTTTTAACTGTATTATTAATTAGTATTAATGTCGCTCAAATGGTGTGCTTAGTCAGCTACAGAGAAACTAGTAGCCAGGTAACAGACAAGTGAAAGACTTTTGAAAGACTTAAGCCACCGTCGGGCCAAACCATTCACTTTGCTGTTCCATTTGTTTCATTTGCCACTGTGATCAGACATTTCTTTTAACTGTATTATTAATTAGTATTAATGTCGCTCAAATGGTGTGCTTAGCCAGCTACAGAGAAACTAGTAGCCAGGTAACAGACATGTGACCAATTCTGAGTTGCGATGTCACTACACGCATTCTACCAGGATTCCACCGACTCTATACTCACCTTCATGGTGTTCTTGAGCCATATGATTATCATCACAACTTATTTCCTTAAACCTCAACTGTCAAATCTTATTTGTGTTTATTCAAATATGATGGATGACGACAGATCAAGTTTGAGTAAGTATGAAGGAGACATGAGAGGTCATTTTGACAGTGCTCTTTTGTCATGTTTTTATAGAGGTTGTGCCCCCAATTCACTTTCATTGTATTGAAAAGAGCAGTTTAAACATTCAGCTAAAAATCTCCATTTATGTTCCACACTAGGAAAATCATACCGTTAAATGATAACAAATGATAAAGAGACAACAATCATTTCAATTCAACTAGTAATTCAAAGAACGATGGTGGGGGAAAGGAGAAGAGCACAGCCCATGATACCCACACTATTCAATGTTTCTGAGTGATCTTCAGACTTCCCTTGACATTTCAAACACTTATGAAACTGACAGTGCACAATGATGAAATGTCACAGACAGTCCTCCAGCAATGAAGTAAAAAAAAAAAATATTCAAAGTTTTACGAAAACTTGCAAACTTCATTAAAAGTTTACATTAGAGATGAATGGGAATGTAAATATTATGCATGTGCAATAACTTCCAAAAGTGGCAGCGTTTAGAACTACTTCTGACCTCCGATCTTGCTGAATATCTAAAGATGTTGGCCAGACTTTCCCACATACAGTGTAAAGACAATCACAACTAACGAACAGCACAGCCAGAGCTTTCAGAGCTTTTGTGCTGGACTAAGACTAATCACACAGTTAATAGGGAATGTTTTAAATGAGCCTTTCTAAAGATGGTTGTTTGCATTATACTTGAACTGTGTTTGAAAGTTAAGTCTACATGCATGTCAAAAGTCATCGGCAGAAACTGAACGAATGCAGAACAAGTGAAACTTAATGCAGGACCTAACTGTAAATGCACTTTTCATCGGCCAAACCCACATTGAATCACTCAATCATCTTCTAAAGGCTGTTCACACCAGGGACGATATCTATAACGATAAAGCTATAGTTTTAACAACCATTCTAAATGTAAAAGAATAGCAGAGTCCACATGACAACTTTAAAGATAACGGCACCAAAAAACAATATCATTGGAATCACTTTCACAATGATTTGTCAGCCAATGAGAATCCATCCTGCTTTAAAGAGCTCAAGCATTTAAAGGAGTCATGACATGAGAAATCAAATTTGCCTTGATCTTTTGGCATATTGGAGGTTGCCGTACCATTAAAATATCCTGCAAGTTTCATAGCTTAAAATGTCCTCCTCGTCATAAACAAAATGGCTTGTTTGGGTATTGTGGGATTTGTGACGCCACACAGGCAAATCTACTTGCATTTGACTGCCAAGAGTGCAAGACACTGACGAATAGTTTTACATAATCATGCCGTAGGCCCCGTCCACTGCCATTCAGGCGCTTAATGGCTGACATTTGCCTACACCAGATGCGAGCGTTGCTTTGTGTAGTTTAAATAGCAAATAGAAGCCATCATTTTGTAAACGAGACATTTTGTAATAGGGAGTTCGCAAAGAAACTTCTGTTGACAGATGAAGAAGCTAAATGTATTGGAACTGATAGCATCTGCATCACAAATCATAAGTAAAGGCCAGTTCACACCAAGAACACTAACTATAAAGATAACTATAATAGCGTCCACACCAGCGGACGATATCATTCTGTTTACTTTAAATGCTTGAGCTTGTTACAGCAGGATGGATTCTGATTGGCTGTCAATTGGCTGTTTTTATCGTTCATCAACTGGATAAAATCCTTCTGAAAATGATTCCAACGATACCATTTCTCTATATCGTTAACGTATAGCTGTGGTGTGAACTCTGCTATACTTTAATATTGAGAATAATTTTTAGAACTATATCTTTATCGTTATTTTTATAGTTATCGTCCTTGGTGTGAGCGGGCATTAAACGATTTCATAATGCTTATAAGATAATGTTTTCGAAACACTTATGCTTGTGCAATAGCGAGTGGGCATTGATATTGTTTTGTACAGTTATCTGTATCTGATTTTGAATGAGTAGAAATCTGTAATGTAGTGACCCGTAGATAAAATAACTGATGAAAACGTACTATTTTCATCTTTCCAAACAGAATTTGCACTGCAAAAAACAGCAATGATATTTAACTTTTAATGCTGATAAAGCCTAATAAGCTTGGCATGGCGTAGGAAAAATGTTTTGCACACTAGTTTCAATGTGGTTTATTGGAACACTATCTCCTATTGTTTATAATTGTTTATTTAATGTATGTTATAGACTGAACTTTTGTGATATTTCAGAACTTAAAGGGGCACTATGTAACTTTTCCGTCCGCTAGAGGTCGCCTATTCAAAACAAAGGCGTAGTTTGATGAGGCTAAGTTTGAGCGCAGAGTCTTGGGTCATGTGGTCTTCACCTCACAGCCAGTGGAAAAGAATCGGGATAGGACTCGGACAAAAATCATGTTCATGGATGCGATTATTAACGTTACTGTAGTATGAAGAAGAGCAGGACCGAGTGTTGTGGAGCTGAGCAAGGCCGCTGGAGTGATTGTTAGTAAGATGAACACAATACGCGCCTCACAAGCAACGGGACTTTTATTATGCCACAGTCGCTGGCGCCATTTCCTCTTTTCCGGTCACGAGTATGAGGTAACGCAGCTCTGTTTATCATATTAGACACATCTGAGTGTGTTGAAAATGATGTTATGACGTTACTCTGTGCGTTCAGTCGGCGGCTGCTATGACACTTGTTGCACACTGCAGTAAGAGTAAAGAGTTTCTGTAAATTAAAACCGGAAACCGAGGGTGACGCAGATTGACAGGCGACTCCCTCACACGTCCCGGTTCATTGGTTAAAAAGGCAATTTTCTCACGATTTACAAATAGTTGGAAACATTTGGGATATTGTAAGTACTCAACTGAACAAAATATATAACACTGGCCTAGTGGTTTTGGGATATTTTACTGAATTTTTTTTTACATAGTGCACCTTTAAATACTTTAGCTGCAAATTTCCTCTGAGCGAAGACGGAGCTGTGTTTCTGATATCAGTGAGCGAGAAATGGTGAACCTGGAGCGGAGCTGGAGCGGAGTGATTATTGAATGCTTTGAGCGTGGAGGGGAAATCCACTCTGCTCACATACTCTGGTGTGTGTGTGTGTGTGTGTGTGTGTGTGTGTGTGTGTGTGTGTGTGTGTGTGTGTGTGTGTGTGTGTGTGTGTGTTTCTAATTTACTGCGGTGCACATGCGGGAACTGTATCAATAACAAAGCATACTTTAGCTCAGCACTAACATGAAAGACTGATGGTACATTAAAGTTTGCAAAACAAATCTTGCTCCATCCTTTATCTTTACTCAGAGTAGTAAGAATTACAAACAATTGCCATTAATAGACACAGTTTTAGATAATATTGCAGCCCACAGCTGATTTACAGTAGTATTTTTACAGTAGTAAGACAGTAATAATGTGAGTTAGCCAGATACCTACACAATATGAAACACAATAAACATATTGTAGAGCACAGCTTCTTCTCAACATGATATTCTCCAGTATTCACCGGAATCAGCTGCAGTGTTTGAGGTGGTTAAAGTTCTCCCTGGTGTCTGTGCCCGCAATAAGTGGACGGGCAATAATGTTTCATCTTGACGTCACAACGAAACAGCTTGCGATTTGTTTGAAAAACTATCCGTTTTAACAGACTTAGAGTCGACTCTTACTTTTGAGAGACAATAACTTGACATACGGTGCAGTTTCAGATTTAAAGGTGCACTATGTACATTTTTTCAGTAAAATATCCCAAAACCACTAGGCCAGTGTTATATATTTTGTTCAGTTGAGTACTTACAATATCCCAAATGTTTCCAGCTATTTGTAAATCTTGAGAAAATTGCTATTTTAACCAATGAACCGCGACATGTGAGGGAGTCAATTGCGTCATATCTGTGTTACCCTCGGTTTCCAGTTTTACAGAAACTCTTTACTCTTACTGCAGTGTGCAACAAGTGTCATAGAAAAAAAAAGTTGTTTTTTTTTTGAGCAAAAACACTTTACAACTTTACAATTAACATTATAAGTGAACTTCAAGGAACATATTAAAATAAAAAAATAAATAAAAAAATCCATGTCATAACCCCTTTAAAGCAGACAACATACAATAAACAAAACAATATTGTGCATCGATGTGGACACTAATATAGCTATCATTATAGATATCGTTCCTGGTGTGAACAGGCCTTAACAGATGCAAAACGATAAATACACCTCACCATCTCTAACCATGGTGTCACAGCATCTTTTGTTTATGAGACCCAGTAGCTGTGCTTCATGAAAGCAGACCAATATCCACAGCAGGGGCTCTGGGAACCATGGACACCTCTAATGAGAGCCACAAATAGATAAATAAATCCAATCATTACATTCAGAGGTTTGGCGCATCCCCTCGCAGTGGGCAAAGCACCCCAAGTCAAATCTAGACAAATGAATTTTGTTATTGGATTCCTGCGGTTCCATTTCCTGGACACAGATTTAAATATCACTCCCAGAAGACGTCAATTCTGAGTGTAACAAAGGGAGAAAAAAACAGCATGCAGGGCATTGAACGCTCTCAGAGAAAAGAAACCAAGCGAGAATGTGAGTGAGAGCAAGATGACAGGGAAGTTATTTACAAGATCAACATAATTGATTGAGTTCATTGTATTACTGCCCTTTTGAAATCTACCGCAAAAGTTATGTGAAAAAAACAAACAAACTGTGGTTTATTTGGCAGGAACTCAAGCTTGGGTTAATACTGGAACATATATACCTAGGTGAGAGCTTAGGAGTTTTGCATGAAATTGATTTCCCAGGGTATCATTTCAAGAAGTGTGAATTGTCTGCCCTGAAAAAGTAAAATAGCTTGCTGTCCCTATACGGCGTAGCACATGATCTACTAAACCGCTTTGCAAAATAGAGCTTATATAAAAAAGATTATTAAATATAATAATATTATGAAGTATTTAGATAAACTAGCACTGATAAATTGTGCACAAAAAGAGCAGGGATATTTATTATTTATTAACTATTAATTATTAGTATTATTATACAATGAATAATACATTAATATATAAAATACATAATATATATACAGAAAAATATATGTCAAAGTAACAGCCACGTCAAGGGTGGACCGGGACAAAAAAGTGTCCATGGACTTCATCATTATGCACAGAACAATTTTAAACACAAATTACTAACATAAAGATTCTATTTATATAGAAATATAAATTATATATTTTTTATTTATTTAAATGCTTATCATAATGAATGACTGGCATACTTCTTTAGATTCTAATTTGTTTTTCCTGATGCAAATTATTTATTTTATTTTTTCATACATTAAAATTTAATATCACCAAGTTCAATACCTACCATAAAATCAGTCCATATAACACAATGCTCTAGAAGACTTTCAGGAGCTTGACATCTGTCATTTTATGGAACAGTTTATGGAAAAATTATTTAAAAATAGCATATTAGAATGATTTCTGAAGGATCATGTGACACTGAAGACTGGCGTAATGATGCTGAAAAGTCAGCTTTGATCACAGAAATAAATCACATTTTACAATATATTCACATAGAAAACAGCTATACATGGAAATTGTATTAATATTTCCTAATATTTGTGGTTTTACTGTATTTTTGATTAAATAAATTCAGCCTTCTTACAAAAGCACAAAAAAAATCTTAATTATTTCAAACTTCTGATTGCCAGTGTGTAAAATAATTCATGTGAACTAACTAGCAAATTATATATTTATTTTAGTTGGCTATATGACGCTTTCCTATACGGGACATAGGCTATTTGAATATGAAAGTTGCCAGTTTTACCATGTAGTGGGCCTATGTTTGAGAATGATATTTTGAGTTTTATTAATCATTTTCAAATGACTGTTAAATTATTGAAGAATGCCTGACAGTCAGATACACAAACATTCACTCTGATATGATGAAAACTGCTACGTTAATGCTTCTTTTAGCATCGTGTGAAATTCGAAAAGGTCAGCAGTAGCCTAGTTTACATCCCTGGAAACATCGTCGGGAAATATTGCTGTATTGACTCGTCATGTTCAGCTTTTCACCTTACATTCAAGTGCAGCGCTGCTCGGTTACTGTGAAATCCCACCTCCTTCGATATGATTGGATATTTCAAACATTTTGACATTGACGAGTGCTTTTAGACCACTGAGACTGATCAGGCTAAATAGATTAGAGTCTTTTCATATATATTTACGTTGCAACGGGCCGGTCCACATTGTATAGCGGCCCACCGGGAAAACGCCCGGTGCTCCAGATGGCCAGTCCGCCCCTGAGCCACATGGATGGCAGGACCCAAGGTTTCCCAGCAGAACATTGCCCAAAGCATCACACTGCCTCTGCCGGATTGCCTTTTTCCCATAGCGTATCCTGGTGCCATGTGTTCCCAAGGTAAGCGACGCACACGCACCTGGCCATCCACGTGATGTAAAAGAAAACTTTTTATTCACCTTCAAAATTATTAAGAAGAAGGCAAGGACACCTTCTTCCATCGCTCTGTGGTCCAGCTCTGATGCTCACGTGCCCACTGTTGGAGCTTTCAGCGGTGGACAGGGGTCAGCATGGGCACCCTGACTGGTCTGTGGCTATGGAGCCCCATACGCAACAAACTGCGATGCACTGTGTGTTCTGACACCTTTCTATCAGAACCAGCATTAACTTCTTGAGCAATTTGAGCTACAGTAGCTCGTCTGTTTGATCAGACCACACGGGCCAGCCTTCATTGCCCACGTGCATCAATGAGCCTTGGCCACCCATGACCCTGTCGCCGGGTCACCACTGTTCCATCCTTGGAGCACTTTTGATAGATACTGACCACTGCAGACCGGGAACACCCCACAAGAGCTGCAGTTTTGGAGATCGTCTAGCCCGTCTAATTTGGCCCTTGTCAAACTCGCTCAAATCCTTACGCTTGCCCATTTTTCCTGCTTCTAACACATTTTAAAGAAATTAATACTTTTATTAAGCAATGATGGATTGAATTGATCAAATGTGGCAGTAAAGACTTTTTCATTGTTACGAAAAATAACAGTTTCCACAAAACAAATAATAATAAGAATAATAATGGGAAAATAATAAGAAGAAACATTTCTTAAGCAGCAAACCAACATATTAGAATGATTTCTACGGAGCCCCTAAAGGGACATGGGCGTGGAAAAAAAAAATGAGATGAGAGGAAAAATAGTAAGTCGATGCTTTTGCGTTCTATTGCAAATATTTTGCGCTCGCAAAACTTTTTGAGCTCTTTGAGCAAAGTTTCTCTGTGGAATGCAAACATTTTTGCAAGGGACAATGTATTAAAATAGAAAACAATGTGTAATATTTCACACTATTGTTGTTTTTCCTGTATTTTTCATCAAATAAATACAGCCTTTGTGAGCATAAGAAATCCGTCCTCAAACCTTTGAATGATAATGTATATAAAGAGAGAGAGAGAGAGAGAGAGAGTAGCGATCACTGATGAATTGCGGACAATAAGACGAGAGACATTTACTATGAAAGTAAATAGGGTCAATCTTGATTGCCACTTGCCTTTAATGTTCGTCCTGAACAAATCGGATCCGTGAAATAATTAGGATTTTATGAGGTGGATTTAGGATCTGTCTGAATATCTTACCTGTGGAAGAGCAGAAGCAGCTTTATTTAACTGTGGCTAAGGAAGCTAAAGGGTCAGCTGAGAGGAGCAAAACGCCTGCAGTAAACAGTGTCAGCAATTTATGCCTGAGTGCTGCTGATGCTACAGCTCATTAAAAAAACGGCCCTCTAGCATCCTTACCACCTCCAGAGAGAAAGACAGAGAGAGAGAGAGAGAGAGAGAGAGAGAGAGAGGAGAAATAGAAGAGCCTTTTGCGCAAGAGGCAATCAGCTCTGTTGTCTTGTTGTCAAAGGACTACTTTACCACAGTGCTTCAGCGGTGTTTAGAAATTGCGTGTCATAAGTCTCCAATGGTATGGTGAAATTGGTCAAAAGCCGAAGAAAACAAGATTGCTTTATTGTTATTCTTCGAACATTCCCGTGCCTTACATCAATGTTATGAGAAAAGCGAGCAGCTACCTGAGCTACAGAAACAGGTGGCTGATTAATCTAGCGTGCAAGGGAATTATTACAAACGATTTTCTTCATGGCCCACAAAAAACGGGAGTTGTAAAAATGGCTCATCATGATTGAGGATTATTCTGATTTTATAAACCGGTCAAAAGTTTAGTTTGTAATGCTTTTGAAAGAAGTCTCTTATACTCACAAAGGCTGCCTTTATTTGAGAAATGATCAAACTATAATAAAAAAACTATATTTATTTGAATATATTTTCAAATTTATTCGTGTGATGGCAAAGCTGAATTTTCAGTATCATTACTCCAGCCTTCAGTGTCATATGATCCTTCAGAAATCATCAATATCAATTTTGATCAATTTAGTGCATCTTTGTTGAATAAAATTATTAATTTCTTTCTTTAAAAAAATCTTACCTCAAACTGGGCATTGTAGTCAGGCCCGTACCCACCAGTGAGGTCCCCGAGGTGTGGACCTCTGTCATTTTCTGTAGTGCAAATAATGAAGGTTGTGAAATAATAGCCTAATACAGTGGTTCCCAACCACGTTTCTGGAGGCCCACCAACAGTGCACATTTTCTCTTCAACCTGATTCAAGTCATCAGCTCATTAGTACTGCCTCCAAAACCTGATGTGGGTGTGTCAGACAAAGGAGACATGCAAAATGTGCACTGTTGGTGGGCCTCCAGGAACGTGGTTGGGAACCACTGGCCTAATATTAACTCTACTTTGGTGCTGCAATGATACTGCATATGGCCACAATAACCGACCTCATCCGAGCTGCTCTTATAGGAGCCGTTCACATGTTGCGTCTTTTGTGCGCTCTAATGCGCGACGTGCTCTCAAATAGAGAGCCGCGACAAATTGCAACGCTCATGCGGTGCGACGCGCTTGTTTTCCCAAAAAACTCTAATCAAAGTAGGCTTTATGTTCACAGAAGCCATGCGAGCCGAGCGTGAATTTTAGCGCGACGCTTCACGCTTTCAGTTAACGGTCAGAGATGTAGCTGTTTTACGATAGACGTTTTAAACGACTGACGGAAACAATCAGTTTCCCTATCAATCAAAGCTCAGCTTTGGGAAGGGACGATATACAGATCAAGATAAAGAGACTGAGAGACGAAGAGAGAGAGAAGGTGATGGAGATGAGAGAGGAAGCGCAGGTATTGCACTGTGCCCAGGATGAGATTAACATTAGTACAATGCATTCCTATTTATGTTCTTTGTTAATTATGGTGGAGCTCAATTTAACAACACAAGCACCTATTAAATATAATAGTAGTCATAATAGTAGTATTGTATAAATAATATATATATATATATATATATATATATATATATATATATATATATATATATATATATATATATATATATATATATATATATATTTGTAGCCATATGGTCCTCAAATGTGTTATATTTCACCAGTACCAGCAGTACTTGAACTTTTCACCGTTTTATCAGTCCGCTTGTCTGCGTTTGCGTAACTTTTATCATTAAGCCAGTAGGTGGCGACAAGTGTCTTTATGAGTGAGCAATTGAATCATTAGTTGAACTGATTACTCCAAAAACATTGATCAATTAAGGAAACAAGTTTCTGAAACTGATCTTTGATACTCATATAAATTGCTCATTTACCTCTGGACACAGAAGGATTGCATTGGCATTTCATTGAAATGTAACATCTATGCAAAGGCCATTCCTGTTTTGAATATGATTGTGTATTGTCAACAATAAGCATAAATATTCTGCATTTCCATTTTGTAGTGTGGATCATTCATTGCAACATTTAACATGATTCTCATGTTTAAGAATCTGTTATCTACTTGACAAATAATATATGCTACTGCCCACTGACATGCTTTTAAAGCTATTGTTATCCTTTTTTTTTTTTTTTCGTCCTTCAAACACATTAAAATGCACGTGTAGATCAGGAAATTTCCAAACCCCTAGCAACATCACTTTAGCAAGGACCTCTGTATTTATACAACCCTGCGTACGGCCCTGATTGTAGTGTATAATTTAAAACAAAAAAATCAACATTGATAATAATAAGAAATGTTTCTTGAGCAGCAAATCAGCCTATGAGAATGATTTGTGAAGGATCATGTTCAAGATTCAAGATTCAAGAGTTTTATTTGTCACATACACAGTTATATACAGAATATACAACCGGCAGTGAAATGTAAACAGGTCCGCTCCATGGACAGTGCAAATTCACTGTTAAAAACACAAGGAGGAAATTATAATAGAAATAGGATAAAAATAGTATATATATATATATATATATATATATATATATATATATATATATATATATATATATATATATATATATAAGAGAAAAAAGAGAAAATAGAGGAAAAAAGTAAAAAATAAGAATAAAGTGGAATAAAATAATTGAAGTAGACTGTGCAGTGAGTAAACTGTAGACTTACAAATATGTGGTTAACAAATGTATAAAGAGTATAATGTGCAAACAGGTTTATAACAGGTTGTTACACAGTAACAACGAGAACAGAAAGTGCAGTGCAATGACAGTGTATCGATGTTTATCCTGGACGTGAAGTCACGTGACGTTAAGTTCAGGAGTCTGATGGCCTGGGGAAGAAGCTCCTCCTGAGTCTCTCAGTTTTGGCCATCAGGCTTGGAAGCGCTACCAGATGGCAGCAGCGTGAAATGAGGGTTTGCAGGGTGATTAGAGTCCTTGATGATCTTAGTAGCTCTACCTTTGCAGCGTTTGGTGTAGACGTCCTGCAGAGACGGGAGAGCTGACCCTGAGATACGCTCGGATAAGCGCACAACTCTTTGCAGGGCTTTGCGGTCATGACTGGTGCTGTTCCCATACCACGCTGTGATGCACTGAGTTAAAACACTTTCTATCGCCCCTAAATAGAAAGTTTTCAGGATAGGTGGTGAAACCCTGAATTTCCTCAACTGGCGCAGGTGGTACAGTCTTTGCCTGGCTTTTTTCACCTGTGTCTGAATGTGAGCAGTCCAGGTCAGGTCCTCGGAGATGTTTACACCCAGGTACTTGAAGCTGCTCACTCTCTCTACTGGTGACCCGCTGATCATGAGGGGGGAGTATGCCCGTTGCTGTCTCTTCCTGAAGTCCACAATCATTTCTTTGGTCTTGCCAACATTCAGAGAGAGACAGTTGTCCTGGCACCATGACGTTAGATGCTCCACCTGGTCCAAGTATGCCGTCTCGTTGTTGGAAATGAGGCCCAGGACAACAGTATCATCAGCAAATTTGATGATAGAGGTGGAGCTGTGTGTGGACAAACAGTCATGCGTGTAGAGAGAGTAGAGCAGGGGGCTCAGGACACAGCCCTGTGGAGCTCCCACACTCAGGGTGATCGATATATGTGACACTGAAGACTGGAGTATTGATTTTTTTTTAAATAATATTATTGATATATTGATATATATATATATATATATATATATATATATATATATATATATATATATATATATATATAATCCTGTACTGGAAAACCAAACAAACCAAACCAATAATAATAATAATTAAAAAAACTTTTAAAAAACTATGGAAGCATCATACTAAAACATCACTTTCATACAGCTGATCTGTTGTCCTCCTCAGGCCCACCAACAAAAATAAGACTGCGACTTATTCCGCTGAAGACGGTCTTGAAAGATTGGGAGTAGTTTTGGAAAATGCCGTGCAAAATTGCACTTGCTTTCGAGGATCGAGAGCTCTCCCATATCAGAAAATAGGTTCGGCTGGCCTGGCCCTCGCCACTCTAAGCAAAAGACATCGTGCACGACAGAAGTGGAACATGAATCACTTTGATTTCTGGATTGATTTCTCAACTGAGTCTTCAAAACTCACAAATTCAAAACCGAGCTGTTAGCCAAGAGAAATCAGAAGGCCTCCAATTCCACCCAGACCTCTCTGCTCTTCAAAAGATGGACATGGTCGGAATCTTTCTGCCACAAAATTCAAGTTCTGAATACTGCAGAAATCACTGCTCTGTGCGTTGCATGGCTTGGATTTGCCCAATGAAATAAACATGAATCTGCACAGTATTTATTGATCTTCATTATGTGTTTGTATGATTGCTGAAGAAGCTTTTTTTCTTAACTAACCTGTACTTCAAAGTGAGTACAAACTCTCAGTGCAACCTTGAACCACAATAAATAATAAAGTCAAAGCTGCTTGATCTTTTTGCCTGGCTCAGGTTGATCGTGGCCTTGTTGGGAGGAAGACTGATATCCACTGAAAGTTCACAATAATCAGTAACTGTAGTTCAGGAAAGGGTTTGCTTGTTGTTTTTGTTGAATTAAACATGCCTCAAGAGGTCAATTAACAGTGAGAGTATTTGATGTGCACCAATGTATACGGAAAGACTTCTAAAAGAGTCCATCAATACAGAAAACCAGGCATGCACACAAACACAACCCTTCTGAGAAAAATACAAGTGTTTTCACTATATGGACTGACAATCTGGAGTGACAGAGAAGTTATTTCATAGGGGAGATGATTTCTTATTTGGAGAACCAGATTAGGTCGTGTTGAGAAGATGATCAATTCTGTCAAGCTGCTTAATTCCCTTCTCTTGAAAACTCAGAGGCCTTTTAAATACCAATTTAAAGCCCAGTCATGCTATCATGCTGAGAAACGGTCCACGTATATGAATGTTGAACACTGTTCTAAAGGACAAAGGCACTTTCCATGAATACGTTACATTTTAAATGCAAATATAGCTAGTTTTACACACATCAAACGTCCCCCTTAAAATAGGGATTTCTGCCTTTGTCACCTCAGAGGTTTTGAATTTTTAGACTTTGTGTCGAACGATTAAAATCCTACAAAAATTCAATTAAAATCATGTAATCATCATCAAAAACCTATTTATCTATGAGTCACATTAAACACTAAATACTGGAAAGGCAAGTAAATAATACATTTTCTTAAAATTCTCAATTTTTATACATATTATAGAGACTACTTAACTTCAGCTCAACCATTCAGACATTTTTATAAGGAAACATTTGATAAGAAACATGATGGCGTAAAATGGTGACTTCACTGTTAGGTGGATGTAGATACAAATGGCTCATTCTAAGCTAATAAAAACGGTTCATTGTGTAAGGGGTTTTTCCTGCATTGAAAATTCCGTGCCGCCTCTGGCTGTCGACAAAACTCAGATGCTCGTGACAATTAAAATATCTGAAACATCAGTGTCACATGAGCCTTCAAAATTGTTCTATATAATGATTTGCTGCTACAAAGTCATCTAAAGCCATCCCATAGCTTAATTTGAGGGACAGAAGAATATTTACATTCTTAAAAATAAAGTTGACGGAAACCCGGCTTCCTTCCGCTGCGGGTGTCAATCATTCTCCGTTCAGCATTCAAATGGCGACTTACGACCTCTTTTTAACACTCTACGGTTACGGCCATCAGTACGGTAAATCTCTCCAATATGATATATTCTCATTATAATACATGATCTGTAGATAAAAGGCTGTGGATTTGCATTATCTTGCTGGAGTTTATTGCTGTTTCTGAACGATGTCGTACTACCGGGTGTCTGTAAGATCACACAACACAAGGACTATGAATTGGCATCACGCACAATAAATTGGAATTTAAAACTGAAGAAACAAATTATCAATAAACTGTTGGACAGATATACACTAGGTATGCACTCAACATTCCTTCTCTTTGTGCCGTGAACTTTTCAATGCGCGCCGCGCACTCTGACTCCATGTTGCTTTATGCACATTATTATGCACCCGAGATGCGCATAAGCACTTTGTGCCGCTCTGTTTTGAAGCGTTTCATATTATCATAGTTTGATATAATGAAGTAGTGTGTACTATAGTGTATTCTGGATTGTGTTTAACAAATAAAAGAGTGACCATTAGTTCCACAAATACAGATACAGTGATATAAATATATGAATGATACATTTATAACCCTTTTCTTTGACCAGTGTGTTGTGATTGTTTCGGTTATTTACTGAATTGAATAAATACTTAAATATTTAAAGGTGTTAGCTGTAATCTTACACTGCAAAATGATAATTTACAATGGATTAAATTCACCACAATTATTTAATGAACAAAGCACACAGAAAATGTATGACAAAGCCCTAAATCAGACAATTAATCAGCATAATTCGCGGGCCGCGGGTCGGCCGGGCCAAGCAGGATTTTACCCCTCCAACTCATTTTGAGCCAGGAAAAACCCCACCGTTTTTATACACCAGTGAAAACATAGTTTTGTATATTATATTGCATTTCTGTCTTCATAAATACTACACACTGCACATTTAAATAAATAAATTCAGAAATTGTAGGCCCTATTTCATCCCTATCATCCCATACCCTATTCATGGAAAAGCGCCAGATATCCAGGCCTCACTGGAAACCAGCTTCTGTCGAGAGTTACAGTTTAACTATATCACACTGAATTGCAAATTCGGATGCTCTTCTGACAGATAAGATCAAAACAGGTGAATCTGAACATCAAAGTGTACAAAATTAGACCAGGGTCTAAATTAAAAATTGTAATTTGAAACATTATGGTAATTTGTGAAGCGTTCACATATGCAAATCACAAAGCAAACCGCTAGGCAAATGAGTCGTTCCGCTCAAGGAGTTAATGATTATGTGTTTGTGACATTTATTTTATCTTTATTTTCACGTAGTGTTTTTTTCACCGGGAGGTTTATGTGTTTATACAGTCTTACCGGTAATGCTAAGAACCAGCCTGTTAGTTTTGTTTGGTTGCGGTGGCATCTCAGGGAGCTCCAACCGCTCTTGTGTATGGTGAGGGCACGATTGAATGTAAACTCAAGGCCTCCTGCACTCCTGCCTGATTCAGCCACCCCCTCTGGCCCGCAGGGCTGCCCGGGGCATTAATCCTGCTGCCTGACACTCAAAGAGCTTCACGGGCTCCTGCTCCCTTCACCACCAGGCAGCCGCAAGGACACATCCACACATATGTAAGCACACACACTGAGAATGAATTTAACACACGGCCTGGAACACTAATTTATTCTTTACATAGTTGATAATTGTCCTTAAATTACGAAGGGGGGAGGGCGAGGTGAGGCGAGGACGTGTTAGAATCCTAAAGGAATTTGTCAGACTTTTGCTCGCAAATTACTTTTTAGGGCAGAGCAGAGGCTGGCAATTGTCACAAACTGAGATGACAAGCGATAATTGCGGTTTTAACATTGCCGTAAAGCCAATCCGACAGAAAAAAATAATAAAAGAGGCAGAACGTTTCATTCTCATTAGCGCCAGCGTTTGGGCCCCGGTCCCGAACAGGCAGGGCAGACCGAGCACCAACACGGCTAATTACTGTGGGAACCTGGGACCACAAACTCTGAGGAACTGCCTCACCTCTAAGCAGCCGTGAAAACTTGCGCATTTCCAGTATACGTCTCCTGTATGGCACGGCACCTACTCCTAATAAAACACCAAATCGTCTGACAAGCAATTTCTCAAAGCACCTTTATGTTCGCAATTACTCACCGTGTGACACCTCGGCCCTCATATTGCATTAGCACATGGCTTGGTACTGTTGTGCGGCTCTGGGGAAAACAGAAAGGTGCAGAACAGCCTCAACTCATCATGCTGGGCTGCGTTCATATTCGATATGTATGAACTCTGAATCAGGTGCATGTTTTTTGCCCCAGGAACACATGCGCGCCCGCTGTAGCATGTGATTCACGTTGCGACGTGTCTGACGTCCCCACCTGCCGGCCTGCCACTTAGGAAGGGCGAGTCGCACTGAATTACTTCAGCTTTGTGAAGTGCTGCTGCCCAGAGGAGGAATTATACTTAAGCTCAGGATCGGGTGAATTACCGCACCAACAGTTTGCTCGCCGCTACGTCACTCCAGCAGAACTAATGGAGCTAATCTGCGGTCTAAAGGTTGAGTCGGGGAAGATTACAGTGTAGTCTTGAACTGACAGCCTGACCTTATCATGACTAATGCCACTGTGCCTATCAACACCTGGCTGGAACAGCATGCTTTTACCTGAGCGCTATATTGTGACTGAGATGTTTGTGGTATGTGGAAAGTGTGATTATCTGGTAGGACCCCTTTATCAGCTGAACCCCTTAAGCAACGGTCAAACTAGACTTTGAGCACACAAAATTTCTACGGACACTGCAACAGTAACAGTCTTTATATTTAACAGTCTTTTTTTTTAAACATAATTTAATAACACATTCAAAATGTATAAACATACTCAACTTTACTGCAACTTTGCAATCCTGCAGATTTTAAAGTTAAATTCTTTTAATTCAGCTAATGTTGAATTAAATTTAATTGAATTTAATTCATCAATTGTCAATCTTCTATTGGTCACATGCAGTTCTACGGAGGGTGCTAAGCACCCTCAAACGCAAACAAGAGCACCCTCAGTTGATACTGTAACATACTGGAGAAACAGATTTAGCAAAGGTGTTTCCGCTCTGGACTCGGAGAACGTCAAATGTATATCATTACAATATGTTTTTGCAGCAGTGAGTAATGTAGCCAATCACAGTCATAGTTGTTGATATTTTGAACACAATGGCCAATCAGAGGTGTTTAAGTTAGTCAGACACAGCCATTTTCTCACGCAGTGTAAAATCGTGAAGCAAAGCTGCTCTTAAATGTGATGTGACAGATCAAGCGGCACATCTCTTCCTCTTTACTACTAGTTAATAATAAATAAACACGAATAAACATTAGAAGGAATGTTGAAAGATACAGTACAACTTACCCTAATGTATCATGTCTCACGTAATCGCTTAATCAATGTTTCAACCACGGGAAGAGGACAGAAATACAGCTATACATGCGTATGAAAGGAAATTAATGGAGCGAAAAGTGTAGTGTGACCCCGTCTTTTATTGTGCCACTCTGATAAAACTGTATTATAAGTTGCATGCGTGTAAATGAACACAGTGAAACCCAAAAACACCCAGTGCTACCATTTCGGTCGCATATGCTCCCGAAATTTTATTTGTGCAACCTCAAAACATATTTGGAAGCATTTGTGTGAGTGCAAATAATTGTTGAGGTGCTAATAACCAGTTAAACTTAAACTTAATCTTTATGCTCTTAAATTTAAAGCAGGCTTTAGGTTGGTTAAAATTAGAAGACAAAACATGATTCAGAGTTTTGAACAAAATCTGCCAAAGCTGATAGAACACTGATGAGAATATTGCTTCAGAATAAATGTTCTATTTTCTAAACACAAAAATTCTATTTTTTCTAGACAAGCAACTTTTTTACTTACATATGACCAGGCTTTATATATATATACGGTACGGTAATACGGTAAATGTTGCACACCCGCTGGGCTGTTCAGGGGAAGCTGTGTCTTCATTATCCACAAGTAAAAAGAGAAATTAAAGCTGTGGTGTAAACTCCTCAAGTTCTCAGTTTTGTGAGTTTCCGCTCAAATGTCAGTGGGGCTGCGGTGGCAGGTTAAGTAATGTGTCCCTCGCAGCTAAAGCAGACAGGCTGTGACACCGCCATGGCTCTCCTGTACTCACCTGGCCCGGGCAGATTCATAACCCTGTGTCTAATGGAAATGTCAGAAGTAGCGTTTGAGCAACAGTCACGCGCCCTCCCAATGCGCACGCACATGCGACAGGCTGTGTCATAACCAGACTGCTCTCTCGTCGACAGACCACGCTTGGCAGCAGCCCTGCCTTCTCCCTCAATAAACAATCCCCGACAATGTGGGAACAGAGACCACCCGCAGAGAAAACAACGTGGGATGGAGCCTAGTTTTATCTCACGACTCAAAATAGCTTGCGTCTCTGAAACCGCGCTCAGGTGCCCTGTCAGCTTCCTGCAATGCCGAACAGCTCATAGAGGAAGAATTAATACAACAGCGTCTGAGTGGGTCACAATCAAAGCACGCTTACAAATACTGTTTGAGAATAAACTTTCAGTCGCGCATCCATGGATGGAGCGGAACTCCCTGCAGACAGAAAGAAAGATCTGCTTTCTGCTGCTAGAATTCAGAATGAGATTCATAGAAACATAATCCAGTGAATTCTTTCATTGACAGCATTCATAGTGTAACGGAGGCCAGCTAGTAGTCACTGTGTGAGTAAACCTCACTCAAGAGACGCTCTAGCGACTGACGCTAGCCTTTAGCCTTCTGATGCTAGAGGTTGCAGCCTTTAGCCTCCTTGTTAGAGCGTCCGACTCTCCGGGTTTGAGTCCCACTTAGAGCAGTGGGACTCTTCTGTAATGTGACAGGTATAAAATAGAATATTCAGTGGAAAAATAATGTGGTGAAACATGCTTAAGCTAACTTCTAATCTGAAACTCAGACAAATGTCTCTTTCGAACTGCTTCTTTTTAGTGAATTAAAAAACAAAGTGCAGCCACCATAGTACGATTCACAAACAAATTAATCTTATGAACAGGTTCTTTTTAGTGAAAAAAAAATAAAATACAGTGAAAGCAGTATAGTCCGATTAACAACAAATGACTCAGCAAATTTAGTGAATCAAAAAAGTGTAGTCCAATTCATGGACAAATTAGGGTGTAATATAGATGCACCCTAGCGACAGCAAATGTAATGTGCAGCCAGGGTCGTCTAGCAACTCTCCGTCGGCTTGCGAGCTTGAAAAACCAAACCTGACCTCTGGTCAGGCCAATCACATCGTGTATAGAGTCAGTGGGCGGGCTTAACATAATGACGGCAGAGTTGCAACGGTTCCGCATTCTACTTGAAAACAAAGAAGCTGATGAACAGCGGTGTTTTGAATTGGCATTCAATTCGACTCTGGAAGACTTGTTGTTAAGCTTTTCTTTGAGAAAAGAACAAAGAACAGCACTGAAGTCATTCTTAAGAAAGGAAGATGTGTTCGGAGTTTTGTGGACCAGGATACGGTAAAAGTTTAATCTACACTAAAAATGCTGGGTTAAACAACCAAACCATTGGGTTAAAACAACCCAATTGCTGGGTTAGTCCATTTTCAACCCAACTTGTTTTTTTGCTTTTTTTTAACCCAGCATTTTTTAGAGTGTATCAACTAGCTCCGCTTCACCTTCTTCGTTGCTCTGGTTGGTTGTAGCGCTATCCTATTGAGCCCTGCCAATGGTGAGTTCCCAGACCCAACATCTAGAGAATGCTCAAGTATACCTTTTTTTTTTTCTCGTCACAATTCGGTACAGGTGTCTGAAACACGTATTTTGTGAGCTGTCATTTGGGAGTGTACAGTGGTCATTTACATATATAGTCAACAACAAATTTCCCAACAACAACATTTTGGCCAGTGAAAATGCAGAGTGGCTAGTAACTTTGGAAAAACACTAGCCACAGTGTCAAGCCCAGTATGTAGTTAATTACTTAGTACTTAACTGTATAATTACACTGTAACAAGTACACCTTAAAATAAAGTGTAACCCAAATATTATAAGTGAAATGTACCAAACTGAATCAGAATCTAATCAAATCAGAAAATCGATACCCATAACTTAATAATAACATGCAGTGATTAGCTGTGTACAGTTAGACAAGGGACATAAAAAATTGGGTCGATTTTGATACCATGTTGTCTAAATATCATTCAAATACACTAAATGATTTTACAGCAAAGCTTGTTCAGTTGGCCTGCGAGAACAACTCTGCTGCCAAACAAATCAATGCAGCCCAGCAGATCCCTGATTTTAGGTTATGCAGGTGTCTGTGGAATTCAATGTTGTTTGTGCAGGCTTGCATGTGTCTTTTTTTGTGAATATGTAACTGTGTGTGCGCATATGTATGTGTGTCTGATGTGTGTGGAATGATAGCAGGTGATTCAGAGAGAGAGAGAGAGAGAGAAAGAGACTGCACAGAAATTATAGCTCAGAACAGCCTCCAATTGCCATCAGGGACTTTGTAAGTCAGCAATTAGAAACACACATTTCTGTGATTAGTTGAAACTCAATGGGCCAGCAATCATGTCACAGTGAATCCTGTCTGACGCACAATCTCTTCCACTCTCAGGTTAAAGAAAAGCCACTAATCACAGCAGACCACACACACTGCACAAGACACTTTCACTTTTCTTTATATTGAGTTGGAAATAACTTGGCAAAAAAAAAGGGGGTGTAACGTTTTTTCTTTCTCCTGGCAGTTTCATTTCTCAATGTCAAACATTCCCTTCGCAAAGCTCATGGGATGTTGAGCAGCAGGTTTTCTGTAGCCCTATAGCTGCTGGATTATATTTTGAAGACATAGAACAGTTGTTGGCATGTTCTAGCTGAACATATGTCACGATCTGTCATTGTAGTCTTAGTTAATGCTGGTCCTGCACCGTCACCGATGTTACTGAGGCTGTTTTTGGCTTTACCAATACAGAAATCTGCTGAAAGATTTGACTGGAGCCATTCCAAGATTTTCAAACACAAGACAGAAAAAAACCTTTGGATCCAAGTAATGGACTAACTGGCAGGAGGAGAGGAATCAGTGACAGATTAAAAGCCAGACAACTGTTTGCTGCATGTGTGTTATTAACTAATTGTGTTTTAAAATAGCACGTCTTCATGATGCGTTTAATGAATTTTCAGACTTGCACAATATCAAACCCACACAGACTGTCTGCTACAACTTAACCGTCACTTTAGTACATGACTGTGAAATTGCTTTAAAGTTGCCAGATTCTTTTTTTTTTTTTTTTGCATTTGTTTTCCAGACACGTATTTACACTTTATATACGGATCAAGACCATTCACAGACCACCACCACCAAATCGACAATAAAACTCTTATATGATTTGTCAGAAATTATCCTCAACAGATCTAAGCCTGACAATATTTTTCGACTACAATATCACATGTGCCTGACAAGTATACAGTGGAGTAATAGCATCTACTTGAAAAACAAACAAAATGTTAGACAGAAAGATTTTCCATACACTGAAAATGAATGGCCTCTCAAGCTCTTAAATTAAATAATTAAATTAAATTAAATTAAAAATATATATATACACTCACCTAAAGGATTATTAGGAACACCTGTTCAATTTCTCATTAATGCAATTATCTAATCAACCAATCACATGGCAGTTGCTTCAATGCATTTAGGGGTGTGGTCCTGGTCAAGACAATCTCCTGAACTCCAAACTGAATGTCAGAATGGGAAAGAAAGGTGATTTAAGCAATTTTGAGCGTGGCATGGTTGTTGGTGCCAGACGGGCCGGTCTGAGTATTTCACAATCTGCTCAGTTACTGGGATTTTCACGCACAACCATTTCTAGGGTTTACAAAGAATGGTGTGAAAAGGGAAAAACATCCAGTATGCAGCAGTCCTGTGGGCGAAAATGCCTTGATGCTAGAGGTCAGAGGAGAATGGGCCGACTGATTCAAGCTGATAGAAAAGCAACTTTGACTGAAATAACCACTCGTTACAACCGAGGTATGCAGCAAAGCATTTGTGAAGCCACAACACGCACAAATGCTTGAGGCGGATGGGCTACAACAGCAGAAGACCCCACCGGGTACCACTCATCTCCATTACAAATAGGAAAAAGAGGCTACAATTTGCACAAGCTCACCAAAATTGCACAGTTGAAGACTGGAAAAATGTTGCCTGGTCTGATGAGTCTCGATTTCTGTTGAGACATTCAGATGGTGGAGTCAGAATTTGGCGTAAACAGAATGAGAACATGGATCCATCATGCCTTGTTACCACTGTGCAGGGCCTACCTGAGCATTGTTTCTGACCATGTCCATCCCTTTATGACCACCATGTACCCATTCTCTGATGGCTACTTCCAGCAGGATAATGCACCATGTCACAAAGCTCGAATCATTTCAAATTGGTTTCTTGAACATGACAATGAGTTCACTGTACTAAAATGGCCCCCACAGTCACCAGATCTCAACCCAATAGAGCATCTTTGGGATGTGGTGGATCGGGAGCTTCGTGCCCTGGATGTGCATCCCACAAATCTCCATCAACTGCAAGATGCTATCCTATCAATATGGGCCAACATTTCTAAAGAATGCTTTTCAGCACCTTGTTGAATCAATGCCACGTAGAATTAAGGCAGTTCTAAAGGCGAAAGGGGGTCAAACACAGTATTAGTATGGTGTTCCTAATAATCCTTTAGGTGAGTGTATATATTAATAAAAAAATAAATGCCTTGTGAGGACCCAATCAAAATCACTGTCATTCTAAGAACTTTCTCAAATCACATTTAGTGATTATTCATATCATATCATTAGCTCAAAAAAAAAAAAAAAAATTTTTTTTTGAAAGAAATTAAATTTAGCAGGGATACATTAAGTTGCTCAAAAGTGACAGTATCTATTCCTCAAAGATAAAATACTAACAGCTTTCACAAAAATCTTAACCATTATTATATTATCAATAGATTATTTCTCTCCTATTATTAATGTTTCCTACATTGATAATACGGCATGTTTCTTGTGCACCAAATCAACATATCAGAATGATTTCTGAAGGATCATGTGACACTGAAGACTGCAGTCATGATGTTGAAAATTCAGCTTTGCATTCATAGGAATAAATATATGTTTAAATGTATTAAAATAGAAAACACTTATTTTGATTTGTAATAATATTTCACAATATTACCATTTTTACTGTTTTTGATCAAATAAATGCAGCCTTGGCATAAGAGACTTCTTTGAAAACATCTTACCAACCCAAAACTTTTGAGTGCTAGCGTATGTGTAACATGCTGCATGTCTAATATCAATTGTTCTGAATACTGTAGGTTTTCACATTTTAATTGACCAGTCATGATTCATTGCAAAGTTTGAATATTTGCATGTGCGTGCAACAGAAACGACTACAGTATGAAAGTCTTTTTTTTTTCATACAACCCTATCATATGACATCCGAAGACTTCATAGCTCACAAGTTGTATGGGCGACTATAATGATTCATCTTTGTCATTTTTCAAGCTTAACAGCACCCCATTCAGTTGGAAGGGAAACAAAAACCCAGGGCAATGTGCTGGAATTGTCATTTTGTGTTTTGGAATGACACGAGGATGAGCAAATATAACCATGTTAATTTTCATTGAGTGAGCTAACTCTTTATGCCATTTCAACCACAGACTCTGTCCACAAATGTCCTGTGAATTACTTACACAAGAGAATATAACAGACACACACACACACACACAATTGTGGCAATATAAACCTTCTCTCCAAAGGCTTCTTCACCCTGAGTGCCATCAGAGACAAGGAAACAGGAAAACTGCAGTGACTTCACCTTGGCCTGCACAGACAATACTAACAACACAGGAATCAGAAGGTTATAATATCAGATTATCTCTCAAGAGTGTTTTAAATGGACTAAATGAAGTGTCAGAGAAGAGCCAGTGGTTGTGCTGAACAGTCTCTCCACATGTCAATCAAACACTTGAATAGGAAAGCTTCGTACTATGGATAATCTTTTAATACATTGAGGGGGGAAAGCACAAAATTCATTGACATGCTTTCCCAAGGCCCCTGAGTCCTCCGAAAACATGACCGAGATTCTCTTGAGGTGCCTGACGTGAAATATCAGGAGTGTTTGCTCAGGATTATGGACTTTTGGTGACGGATTATTAATAGTCAGGCTAATGTCACGGCTGTTTGGAGCGGTCAGGGGTGAAGCTGGATTTCGGAGTGTTGTGTGCATTAAGGTTCTGAAAATATGATTTAATTAACCTCACAATACAGTCAACAAAGTGAAGGTGAGAGTTCTTTTGTGGCAAATACAAGGGGAGCATAAGCAGATGGATGAGAGAAATGGAGGGAAGACAACATACAGAATGTTCAACGGAATGAAAAAACCTTTGATTTCATTAGTAAAATTAGCTTCATTACTTTTGAAAGGGACTGGTGATGCAGGTTCATTAAAACTGAAGTCTGAAGTCACTCGGTTTTCAAAACCAGCGTATTTTGGGATTTGAATGAAGATGACCACATCTCAAACACCTCTGCAATGAGTCCCAGCAAACCGGAAACAAAAACGTCAAGGCGCCAAACCCATTTTATAAATAACTCGAGGGGTGAATGGAGTGATTTTTCAAGGCTTGTGTCAGCTGACAGTGCTGAGGGAAGCTAAATGATTCCTTTCCCAGAGTATTATTGAGGTAATCTTAGAGGTGGAGGAACGGAGATCATCCATCTGTGAGAATGGTGCCATTTTTAGGTCTAAACCAACACGCGTCGTTAATTTTTCTGCATGTCATGTCATATCTGGAAGATTCTGGACATATGAGGTAACAGATTGTTTTTAGGTGACCAAATCTGATCCCAAGAGTTTAGCAGACGAAAGAAAAGAAGGTGCTTCATTTGATTTCCTGCTAACAGTGAGACTTCATGAAATGAGCCTTACTTCAGGTGTAGGATCACCTGGGATTTGGCACTGTACACTTGTGACAGGTGAGCAGAGAGACTAAAAATAGTGCCGTGAATGATCATCAGCACATGCTGCGTTTTGGATGCTGGTACTAGAGGTACCCTGCCAGTTTCTTACAATATTCATTTGCAGCATTATCTACATTTTAAAGGGATAGTTCACCCTGAAAATAAGATAGACTCACCCTGGGGGGGAACAGACCAGAGCTATGAATAAAAAAAAAAATTGTATTTTAGTGTAGAATGAGTAAAGCTGTTTGTTGTTAGGATGACAAAAAGTTTGAAAAGTTACATTTTGGGCAGATACAATTTGTAGGTTGCTCTACCTCAGCGGTCCAACAGCGCTCGTCAATGTCAAAATGATCAAAATGGCCAATCAAATCTTACTGTCACTGTCACAATGAAACAAGAGTTCATGGAAAGATGTAAGTAGATGTAAGTATTAAACTGTTTTATGATAGAAATGTTCAGCGACTGACAGTAATAGACTATCTACACTGTAAAAAAATATTGCTGGTTTAACTTAAAAAAGTAAGTATCCTGGTTGCCTTAAAATGTTGAGTTCATTGAAATTAAAAATTTGAGTTAATACAATGAAGGAAATGTGTTTAATAAATAGAAACTCAAAATATTATTGTATCTGAACCACATAAAAAGTCCACTCCGTCTTGCCCAGAAAAAATAGTACACAAGTTGAGCGAAATCAAGATGAACAAAAACGCGACATGAAATACAATTCACGTACTTTCTTCTCTAAGGTGAATATGTCTGTTGTGTTAGTTGTAACAAGAAGTTATATCGTTCACATCTTGCAACTGTCATCAGACAGATTTCTGGGGGGATGGGGTGGGTGGGGGGGTCGGGGTAATAATTGTATTATTAAAATTTAAAATAACTCTTTTCCAATAGGATTTTTCCATAGGATTTTGGATTATCAAAAATCCAAGCTCTGTGATCAACAAAAGTTTGTGATACTTACATGTTTTGTCCATCAAGATCATTTTCACAGATGAACACAACTTTTATGAAGTAAAAAGAAGTAAAAAGCTAAAAAGTAGGCTATAAGCAAAGTCAAGTCAAGGCGGTTGATTTAGGAGTTTTGGTCCAGTTCGGTATCACAACTTTACTGGTCTATAATGAAAACAAGCTCTTTGTTGTTGCTCTGTATACTGTAAATTCTGGTAAGTGGTCTTTTTTTTTTTTTTTTGCTTTTGGTGCTTTGGTGTACATCAATTTATTATATAATAGAATCATATGGATTCCTTATACCATTTGGTGTCCTTTTGGTGTCTCCAAGGGTCCTTGAAGCACGCAGAACATATAGTTTTGTGAGAATCACCCTTCAATCTGATTGTTTACTTTGCTGGATATAATGATGATCAAATGAATGTGTTAAAATGGTAAATTTAATAAGTGTGCGATTAATCGCAATTAATCACACAACAAAAGTGTGATTAATCTGATTCAAATTTGTGATCGATTGACAGCACAAATTTTATGCTGCAGAATGTGAGAATCTTGAGCTTGAGCTTGTGTTCACCACAGACCTTATTTCAGCAATTTAACCAAAAACCCATTCAAAAAAACAAAAAAAAAAAACTTTAGGAGGATGGAACTGGAAGTACTTAAATGCCAACTCGTTTCTGCATTTTGGTGTATACATTTTTAAGTTTAAAATGTAATAAGTTCCAATGATGGCAAAGATTAATTTTTAGCAGCCATTTTGTGGAAACCATGATCCATTTTCTTCAGGATTATTTGATGAATAGAAATGAAAAGAAATAAGAACATTAGAAGAAACATTAGAAATGTCTTTACTATCACTTTTGATCAATTTAATCCATCCTTGTTGAATTACAATATTAATTTCTTTCTTTCAAAATAATAGCAATAGGGCCAATGAATACTAACATTCAAATCAGAAACATTTAGTGAGATTCATTTATTTACACTACAAGCAGGCTAAATTATAGTATGCACAGCTGATGCAAAACAGATGCCCTGATCTCTAGTAAGAGATGCTAAAGTGCCGGTTTCCCCACCAGGCTTCTCAACCAGCAAGACAACCTTCTTCAACCAACTTAACTAGGAAAAATGACTGGTTGACACATTGGACCCTTGTGTTCCTCACTAACATCTTTTATTATTAGATAAGAAACCCTCTGCTTCTGGCAGGATACGGAGTAGAGTAAATCTTTGACGTGTGCTCTGACAGATCCCATGTGATGAGGCCTCACCAGTGGTTTGGCACTCATGTCATTTTCAGACAACCATCAGCCTCAATTTGATTAAAAGACTTAAGCAAACTCGCAGGGTGACGTGGCCGTCATTTGAAAGATGTAATTATTTTCTCCCGGCAAGCCAAAGGCGGCTGTTCTTTTATTAGGTTTCTGTTTAATTACCCTCAGAATTTGAATTCCACAAGGTTTCCCCATTCATTAAAGCAATTAGGATAACAGATCAGGACGAAGTGTCATCTATAGACAGAACAGATGACATATTTTCATCTAAGCATTAGTTTGTTCTCTCCTAAGCAGCCAATCAGAAAGCGGAGACTCGGCGTATATGTAAGTCGCGAACCCGTGTCAGGCTACGACCGAAGACCGGCGGCGCAAACCCTTGAAAACAGCAGACATGAAGAGTCACGTTAATTTGAAATTACTGATACGTGAAGAGCACGGCAGCCTGTGTGCGCGATATCAGAGAGCACATGACACGCGTGTAAGCGCGCCGCCCGGGGTCCGCGGCTCACTGGAGGCAGGGAGTAACTGGTTGCTGTGCGAGTGTGTCAGAGGTCTGACGGATTCGTTTGGACAGGAGAGCATGAGCGCTGCCACACAGCATTAGACTCAGGGCAGGAGAGTGCGGCACACAGGAAGCCCACACAGAGAGGCAATCACAGATATAATACCGCATCCCTCTCTTGCTCTGTCTGTCTCTCTCTTTCTCTCTGGGGGGGTCAGTCAGACGCTGCGGGGAGAGTCTGTCAGTACGACTCAGTCTTTGAAGCCTCTGTCGAGAGAGAGCGCACACAGTGAAAGACGGACATGGAGACTTTGGGAGCGGGAAATAATTAATCGAAGCACGAGGAAATTAGCAAGGCAGCTGACATTTAGTAAGGTGCTTTCTCTAAACCGATGACTGTTTAAACAAGATGCTGGTTTTTACAGAAAACAGGGAATATTATCATCTGACACATTGAAACGATAGGTAAAAGCAGAGTCCCCCGTCATGGAATCTGAGTTACTGTGAGTCCTCCGCAGAAACTTGAGGTTTGGAAAAAAGAGAAGGCTGAAATAAAAACCTTATATGTGACCCTGGACCACAAAACCAGTCATAAGTTGCGCAGGTATATTTGTGGCAATAGCCAACAATACATTGTATGGGTCATTCATTTCTTTTATGCCAAAAATCATTAGGATATTAGGTAAAGATCATGTTCCATGAAGACATTTTCCTACCGTAAAAATATATAAAAATTTATTATTAGTAGTATAAGGACTTCATTTGGACAACTTTAAAGGCCAATTTTTTTGCACCCTCAGATTTTCAAATAGTTGTATCTCAACCAAATCCTATCCTAACAAACCATACATCAATGGAAAAATTATTTCAGCTTTCAGATAATGTATAAATCTCAAAAAAAAAAAAAAAAATATTGAATAGTTTTGTAATGCAGGGTCACATATGATGTTATACAATCATGTTCTCTGCTTTTAGAAGGAAATTGATTTAAAAGGTTTTAAACAGCATCCTGCCATGATCTGATATCATCTGAAGAACATCAGAATAAAGACAGAATTGCTAAATTTGTTTGTAAACCACAAATAAAGTCAGATAGACGTCTCAAGAGAGCATTTAGACCCAATTTATGTACAATCACTTTGCTTGTTGTGTACAATATTTAGCAGGAAGAAGGGATGGGCGGAGTCTTCATATGTTAATACGTTATTTAAACATTGCCAGAGGCAAAGGAGATAGTGAGCGTTTGGAACAAGGCACGTAAGGCCCTTTTTCATATGACTACCATCAACATTCCCCAATGCACTGAATGCAATGCGCAAAATACAAGCAATTTTTCCATTGGCCTTTCAATACGTAGCCTGTGATTACTGGACAGTTCACACAACATATCATCATTAGTGCTGTCAAATGTGAATGGACTCAAATCGATTAATCGCATCTAACATAAAAGTTTGTGTTTATATAGTGTGTGTGTGTGTGTATATATAAATATAAATATAAATATATATATATATATATATATATATATATATATATATATATATATATATATATATATATATATATATATATATATATATATATATATATATATATATATGTGCTAGCAATGCCAAGGTCATGGTTCGATTCCCAGGGAAAGCAAGAACTGACAAAATCTTGAATACAATGTAAGTCGCTTTGGATAAAAGCGTCTGCCAAATGTGTAAATGTGTATGTATATATTATATATATATTTTTTTATTTATTTATTTTATTTTATTTTTTATTGCACATCATTTTAATCATTCCCACAGGTCTCATGATTATAATGCAGGAAATTCCCGCAAACATTCATTCACTTTAACATGTAGGTTGTGAGTAAACAAATCCACACAGATTATAAGATCAAGTCAGTCATTTTAAAACTGCGAGATGCAATTTCACAAATCGTGTGAGTGATTCAGCATTGCTGCATCTTCTCTCTCTCTGTCTCTCAAAATGGGTTGCACAAGGCAAGTGTCAAGCGCATTGCAGGCGGCTATACTAGACTCTCGCTTTTCGGGAGTCGGGACAGTTGACGGAATTGTGAAGCACCAAAAGTGAAGCAAACATTCGCATTGCCTTACTTGCTCTAGATTACTTGCAGGATTACTTTTTCGCGACATTTTTTAATTGGGTTCTCAGCACCATCCAGAGGTGCACACAACTCTTCTCCAGGCCACTTCCAGCACTACTTGAGGATGACGGGTGCCCAGTTTGATAACACGTCAATAAGCTTGCGAATATGCGTCTATTTGCATCTTTAAATTGACTTTATATGTAAATAATTAAATTCGCTTTTGGTGTGGACACACCATTACAATTTAAACATTCAAATGATTTTCAACTATTCAATACTCATGCTCACTGAGAGATGGTTTTCTCTGCGCACATACATAAAGCCGCATCAGTTCTTTTTCGCTGATTATAGCGCTTTAGTGGTGATTATTTTCTGGAGTTCTGGAGCTCTTTTTTTCTGCCTTGTTGGGACAAATACACACACTTATGTTTAAAAATGCTGTCTTTGTCCTCATAAACAGTCATTTATGTTTTAAGTGAACATAAAGAGTTGAGAAAGAAAGCGCATTTGTAACAGTATATTATAACAGTACATTCAGTCTTAAATTGACAGCAGCCTAATAAACCTGCTGCTGTCTGTGCTATTAATCAAAGAATCTCATTGCTCTTGACTGAATCACTTTTGTAACTTTAAAAGGATAGTTCACCCAAAAATGAAAATTAGCCCGTGATTTACTCACCCCCAAGCCATAGGTGTATATGACATTTTTCTTTGCCTTCCATATTCAACATACGAAAAAGTGTAACTGGCATCGGATGTAGGGTAAGTGTTTTGAACTGCAAGAGGCGCTACATTTTCTGCATAAGTTGAATACAGAAGGCTGTTCGCCGGAAGCTAGATATTTTACTTTATAGTTTTAAATATGGATATTTTTCTTACACAAACCCATCGCTTCGCTTCAGAAGGCCTTTATTAACGCCCGGAGCCGTGTGGATTATGTTGATAATGGATGGAAGCACTTTTTTGGGCTTCAAATTTTGGGCTCCCATTCACTGCCATTATAATATAACTCTGTTTGTATTCGTCTGAAAGAAGAATGTCATATACACCTAGGATGACTTGAGGGTGAGTAAATGGTAAGATAATTTTAATTTTTGAGTAAAATATCCCTTTAATAAACAATAAACGTAATCTATATTTAATTACACAGTGACGTTTTTTTGTACATTTAATTACTTTATACAATTTATGTACTATTTCTTTTAGTTCTATTTCATTTGTGCCTTTGTTCTATTGTGATGTAAGATTTTGGTTATATATCTACAAGTGTTAAACACTGCTCTGGAGTAGAAGAGAACAGAGAGAGAGAGAGAGAGAGAGAGAGAGAGAGAGATGCAAGACAGCCCAGCGCTGGAGTAGAACGCTCACAGTATGGCGTAGAATTGCTGAGCTTTTGCGTTGTCTTGTTTTTCTGATTAGCTCTGACTGGAGCAGCGGGACCCACAGAGATGAAAGAGAAAGTGAGCACACGCTCGCTGCTCTTGGGGTGAAAGGCTGTGTCAGGGGGACGGGGATGGAGCAGGTGAAGGAACGCAAGGTCCACCGAGCCTCCATCTCTCATTCATCACTGCTATATTCTTAGATGATCTGCCAACACATCTCTGTTCTGCAGGGGGAAAGAAATCTCAGATTCTACTCATAGTCTAAAGCCAGTTTATGTATTTTCAGTTAATTTAGAGATAGTAGAGTCTCTGGTATTATGCAGTGGCACAGATTTGCTGACTAAACACAGACTTTCCTGGCTGTATTAACATGGAAATGTGAGACAAACAGCCGGAGCGTAGCGCGGTTAATTGGATCGGATGCCGGAGGAACGGGGCCCTCCTCCCTGGGGCCTCAGCAGTGCTGAGATGCACTTTCAGCCCCGGCTGAGGCACTCCAAAGCAGCAACGTCAATTTGCATCACCCATCAGGTGTCACGGCAGGTTACAGCTCGTGCTTGACGGACCCCCACTGCGCTTTGGGCCTTTTAACTCTCGCTGACAGTCCAAGGGCCAGTTCCCTCTGGCGTCTGTGGCCTCTGCTCGGTGGACATGGGGGGAAATAAGGTCTGTCTGCTTTCCTGAACACAGTCAAAGCTAGACAGAAACTGAAAAACAATACAAATATTAGATTGATTATATTTACTCTTGACAGTATTAATAAAGTGCGTATTCAAGCACACTCCATGTACGGCCGCAATTTGGACGCAGTAATGACTACAGGATGTGTAGTTTAGCAGGGGAAGTTGTTAAATAGAAGAATCGTATGTGATTTGAGGGGAAAAAACTTGCAATGTAATTGAAACTATCAAGTACCTGCATAGCTACAGGGCTTTGAACTCCCACAAATATCTCAATTCCCTTTTTAATGGCATAATCCCACCGCAGAGGATTTTCAACACAAGCAACAAAGCTTCAAAAGGCTGTAAAAAAGTAGGCTATGAGTCACAGAGAGAAAGAGACGATTATTTCAGTATACAGAAACTACATTTATTTTTTATTTTTTTACTTTGGGTGGAAGACTTCAAACTGTGACCATGATGACAAGTTTTCAGCCTCCCAACTGGCATCCCAAATTCAAATAAAGATCAAAGTATATAAAGTGAAGTATATAAGCAAATAGGATCAAAATAATGAACCCTAAGGACACTATTGTAAGAGTGCAATGCTATGCGTCATGCAGGCAAAAAGTCATTATGTCAAAAAAATGGAAAGCATGTGATCAATACTATTCAAAGCTTTGTTTGCCTGAGAACCACATGATTGCTTTAGCACCTGGCTCAAAAGGAGCGAATCCCAACGTGAAGTTCTTATGCTAATAAATTGTGTTTTTTTTTTGTTAAGTTAAAGGCCTAGTTGAAATATACAAAATCACAGATTTTTATTTATGTCTACATACTTAGTTTTCTCACTATTAACTAGTTGCTTATTAGCATGCATACTACTATGATATTGGCTGTTTATTTGTACAGCACATATTAATGCCTTATTGCATGACAATATTCTACATCTCTTAAAGGGATAGTTCACCCAAAAATTTAAATTAGTCCATGATTTACTCACCCTCAAGTCATCCTAGGTGTATATGACATTCTTCTTTCAGACGAAAACAATCGGAGTTATATTAAAAAATGTTCTGGCTTTTCCAAGTTTTATAATGGCAGTGAATGGCTGTTTCTGCTTTGAAGTCCATAAAAGTGCATCTATCCATCATAAAACTGCTCCACACGGCTCTAGTGGGTTAATAAAGGCCTTCTGAAGTGAAGCGATGTGTTTGTGTAAGAAAAATATCCATATTTAAAACTTTACAAACTGTAATCTCTAACTTCTGCTAACTGACGTGCGCACATTCACATCATACGTTGGAATGCCAGAAACAGCAATTCACATTCAAAGCTTGGAAGAGCCAGGACTTTAAAAAATATATATATATATATAACTCTGATTGTATTCGTCTGAAAGAAGAATGTCATATGCACCTAGGATGACTTGAGGGTGAGTAAATCATGGGTTAATTAAAATTTTTGGGTGAACTATCTCTTTAAGAACTGTTTGATTTTATAATTTTATAATTTATAATTTTTATAAAAACTTCTAAAGAGCCCCAAACTGGCTCAGACCTGTAAGAGTTAATCCTAATTAACAACTACCTTACTAACTATTAATAAGCAGTAATTAGGAGTTTACTGAGGCAAAAGTCATATAGTTAGTTAATTGTAAGAATTGGACCCTGGACTAAACTGTGACCAATTTTTTTTCAGTTTTAGATTTAGCATTTTTTAGTACATCAAGTAACATCCCCAATAACCAAACTAGCAAATGCACATACTTGTACTTTAATACTAGTACTCTAATACTATACTAATTGCAAAATAAGCTTTGTGCTTTATTTAAAGGGGTGGATAATTATGATTTCACTTTTTTAACTTTAGTTAGTGTGTAATGTTGCTGTTTGAGCATCTGCAAATTTACGATGCGCAGAGTTCAAAGCAAAGGGAGATATTTTATTTTAAAGAAATCACTTTTTAAGGACTACAACAAACAGCAGGTAGGGACTGAAACAAGCTTATTCACGGGTTAGTGACATTACTAACCCTACAATTTACATAAACCCTGCCCCCGGGAACACGCAACAAACGGGGTGAGGCCATATTGAGAAAAGGAAGAGTTGCTGTAGTAGAGCACATTTAGGAGTCTGCTCAAGCTGTCACATCCGCAATACAGTATGTAACACAAATGCAATAGCATGTCATAAAGCAAGATGAAACTATGCATCTTACAACAGTTCCCACAAGAGAAATTTATAGATTATCATAACAGAATACGCTAATCAATGACTTGAAGATAGTTAACTCCACATCAGCTTCATAACTATTCAGAAACGTCCTGTTGCATTCTACATGTTGTCACTTCTTCTTGAGTCTCTCCATCATTGCCCGACTCCGGTTTGAACATAAAAGGCTGAACAGTTTCAGACATTTTCAGTGTGTGTCTGTGTGAAGTAATCGGAGTTGCTAACTTGAGCTACTGAAGCTCCGCCCTCTTCTTGAAAAGGGCCCGGGAGCAGCAGCTCATTTGCATTTAAAGGGACAATTATTTTTGCCAAGCGGTCTCTCTTGAAGCCAACACAGAAGTGAATTAAACTGCAGTTCATCGACTGGCCGCTATAGAAAGAAGTCAAATCTGTATCTCCACCATGTTAAAATTCCCAACTTTACAGCATAAAAAAAAAAAAAAAAAAAAATTGATATATATATATATATATATATATATATATATATATATATATATATATATATATATATATATATATATATATATATATATATATATATATATATATATATATATATATATATATATATATATATGTGTGTGTGTGTGTGTGTGTGTGTGTGTGTGTGTGTGTTTACAGCCTGGTACAAAAAGTGGTTTTGGTCTATATAGCTAATTTTACCCTTCATGACAACTGTGAGGGGGTGAATTTTTTTATAATTCATTTAAATTATATTAAGCCTTAAAGTTCTGCATAATTAAGGGTGTGGCCACTTGAGTGACAGATGGATCGCCACTATGGTCGAGCTAGGCGGGCATGGTTTCAGCAACCAGTCACCTCAGCTCCACCCATGTCACCAATGCCTCTGCCCATTTTCAGTTATATGGGCGAGACAAGCTGCCAAGATGGCTTAAAAAATGCTCTTCAGAAACCCACGGGTGATGAACCTACGAGTCCACGTCCATATTTATTTTACAGTTTATGGTTTTTGCTCATCCTCAAAAAGTGACAATTTTAACATGCTATAAAAAATTCTCTGTGGGGTATTTTGAGCTAAACCCTCACATACACACTCTGGGAACATCAGAGACTTATTTTACATCTTGTAAAAAGGGGCATTATAGGACCCCTTTAAATCTGACTTTCATCTTGTGTTGTACCTTTTTGTAAATCAGTGTTTCTACAGCTTCTTTTCTGTTTCACGTTGACTTGAAACACACAAGCAATGCCTCCACTCATCTGGATAACAGCTCTTTAGTTCTTGGCGAAAGTATCCTGGCGTTTGCGCTCTGCATTTTGGAAACAAACAGGTTCAGCGCAGTTTTCCTGATTGCTGAATATGATGATCACCGCAATCAGCCAAATAATCAGCAGACAGGTTCTGCACAAGGGAACGGTGTTTGCTCTCAATAGCACGGGTTTTTTTTGCATCTGTGAGCTATCCTGTCAAGTGGCCCAAAAAAGCAAGTCACCATGGCGACTGCCCAACTGAGTTTAACTCCAGCCTAAAGCAAAATCTCTTAGTCGTGCAAAATAGAAGACATTCTTGCCCAGTCAAATGTGTCTGGAGAGAGTAGAAGCCCTAGGCTTTTTCCATAAAATCACAGTAGTGATCAAATGCAATTGTGAGCACACACTAATTTGGCATATTTTAATTGGATTGCAAAAAAAGTGGCATAACCAAGGAGCACCTTCCTGATTAGATTTAGTCTTCCTGACTTATTCTTGACAAATATGATGATCAATGCATCAAGTGAGATGTTATGCTCTAGAGGCAATGATTTTTCTTCCATTAACTCATATTAATTAACTGTGCAAACTCCAAAAAATATTTTAAATGAGCGAAACCGTGAAATGGAAGACAATGGAATATCATTTTTCAGAGAGAACTGAATGGCTCTAATGAGAAATGCTTTAGCTCAATGCACAACAGCTGCGGTGCCCAACAACAGCGATCAATGTGTTTTAGCCATGTGAAGTACAGCGCTGATAATGCAGTAGCATGAAACGTGAGCTGGATCGATATTGTGTGGAAACACATTACTGTAATGAAACAATCCTTTTATTAAACCCTGGTGCGACTCATTTACACTTATTGATTAGACTGAGTCTTATTGCAATCAAGTCGTCATACAAACCTGTTAAGAAAGAGTCTAGAAAACACTAAATAGTATGGAGATACAAAGAGGAGGAGAATTATTCTATATTGGAGAATTATCTTGATAAATGACTGATATTAAAATTTTAGATTATTATCTATTCTATCTATCTATCTATCTATCTATCTATCTATCTATCTATCTATCTATCTATCTATCTATCTATCTATCTATCTATCTATCTATCTATTCATTGAATATTTCCTATATATGCTAAACATGCTAAATCATGCTAGCAAAATGTCATATTAAAACAGGCTAGCAACATGTTAAATCATGTTAGCAAAATGCTAATTTGTTAAAACTAGCAAACCCAATAAAAACCTGCTAGCAACATGCTATTTCGTGCTAATGACATTCTAAATCATGTTATCAACATGATAAATCATGCTTGCAACATGCTAATTCATGCTAATAACATGCTAGCAAACATGCTAATTAATGCCAACAAAATGTTAAAGCATGCTAGCGAAATGCTAATTAAATGTCTTGATATGTTTTTCTGAAAGTTTAATTAATAAAAAAACAACATGCTAATTCATGCTTACATGTTAAAACATGTTAGCATTATGCTAATTCATGCTAGCATCATGCTAATTAACGCTAGCAACATGCTAAAGCATGCTAGCGAAATTCTAATGATATTTTTCTGAAAGTTGAATTAATTAAAAAAGCAACATGCCAATTCATGCTTACATGTTAAAACATGCTAGCAAACATGGTAAGTCGTGCTAGCAAAACATTAAAACATGCTAGCGAAATGACAAATAATGTTAAAACATGCTAGCAAAAAGCTAATTAATGCTCGTAACATTAAAACGTGTTAACAACATGCTAAATTATCTATCCATCTATCTATCTATCTATCTATCTATCTATCTATCTATCTATCTATCTATCTATCTATCTATCTATCTATCTATCTATCTATCTATCTATCTGTCTGTCCGTCCGTCCGTCCGTCCGTCCGTCCGTCCGTCCGTCTGTTTTCTGATAGACTGTATTGCCTTCAAAACAGTCAAACTTCAAACTGGAAACCTTCAAACTTTAAGCTTTTAACCTTTAAACTATCTGTTCCGGCTTCCCAAGCCAACTCAAAGCTTGTCTCAACAAACTTTTTATCTAGTTGTATTTGTAATTTATTCAAGTCATTACAGCACATTGGTAAACTGTTGTTATTTTTCAGTTCTCCTTTATAAATAAATTGAGATAATAAAATACTAGAAGACTAATAGACCAGATGGTTTGTGGTCAATAAGTGAACTATCATCCTATGCCATACCTAGACAGGATCCTGTTATATTTTTGCATCTAATGATTTTGCTAACTTATACTCGCAGAACAAGTCATATCCTAAAATGATGTCTTTAAAATAGAGATGGAAAGGGTTTGGCTAAAAATGTACTCCATGGCCCAGATTCAAACGGAGACGTTAGATCACTAGATCAGCTATTTTATGAGTAGACAATTAGATGAAACTTCCACACAGCTGCATCTGAGATTTTCTTCTGTACCATCAGAGGAGCGCCATGACAGTTTGTTCCTGAATCTGCGGTATTAAAGTGAAACGAAGGGAAACTTCTGTGAATAAAACACTGTGGAATGTTTCTCTAAATTCTTCAAATATCCAAGTTTAAACAAACTTCTCCTTTTGAAGTTCTAACAAAAATTTCAGAGTTTTCTTTAAAAGCATCTGTAACTCTGCTAGGAAAAACATCTGTGTATATAATGGTATATTATGGCATGTCATGTACAAGAAGGAAAGAAGAATCAAAGTTTTAACTTCCTAGGGAAGTTTTTCATATTATTCAGGAGATATCTGCAAGAGATTTATACTTCATACACATGCATTTTTAACTTTGCACACAAAACATACACTACCATTCAAAAGTTTGGGGATGGTAAGATTTTTAATGTTTTTGAAAAATATGTCTCTTATGCTCACCAAGGCTGCTCTTATTTGATGAAAGATACAGATAAACATCAAATATTATTACACTTTAAATAACTGTTCCCTTTCAGTTGGTCATGTTCAACGTTACGTCGACATCACCGACGTATTGGGACCTCCTTTGGGGAACGAGGGTTATATACGTAACTGAGACGTTTTCTATTTTATTATGTAATTTTTTATTCTTGTAATGGAAAAGATGAATTTAGCATCATTACTCCAGTCTTCAGGCACATGATCCTTCAGAAATCATTCTAAGATCCTGATTTGCTGCTCATGAAACATTTCTTATAATCAACAATATTTTTGGGGGAAATCATGACCATTGTCATGTGCTAGTTAGCAATATGCTAGTTGCTAGTTAGGATGATTCTAAGGGCCCACGCACTTTTGGGGCCCCCAGAGACTGGTTTTATTAGTAGTAATATAATAGAAATTCTAACAATCTACCACAGTAACAAATAAAACAAAATTGTCCTAGAAACACTGAGTGAGATCAGATGGTAAATTGTCAAATTAGAGATGTCTTCACATTCGACAAAGAAGTATAAGTCAAAACCGAGGCTACAGAGGGCAGAGAGAAAACGGCCGGACAATTACTCACCCAGCTCTTCAAAATAAAGGGTATGTGTTTATTTGCAGAGCTTTCTTTGCTGTAATGTTAGTGCTAGTTGCATAGCCAACCACTACCGGATAGTAAAAATAATGTAATTTATTTTGCAAGAAGAGATGTGTAGCTAAACTAAATGGCTGTGTTACAATATAAGTTTTAAACGAGCGACAGAATCATTTTGCAAAGACTTTATCAACCAATGCTCAGCTTTGGGAAGGGAAATATGCAGGTCAGGAAGGAGAAGGTGAGGGAGATGAGAAGCAGGTATTATGCTATTTAACACAGATATACATAAAATGTAATTGCTGACAACGTTTTTGGATCGCTATAGGTTGGCCTGTATATTTGGTATGGTAGGGGGCCCAACCTCATATTTTTCCATAGGGCCCACAATTGCTAGTGGCGTCAATTCTTTAACAGTATAAATAAGTCAGAATAAATAAGTCTGGCGGTAGCACTTTTAACATAGCTTAGCATAGATCATTGAATCTGATTAGGCCGTTAGCATCTCGCTCAAAAAAAAACGACCAAAGAGTTTCGATATTTTCTCTATTGCAAACTTGACTCTTCTGTAGTTACATCGTACATGCATGTGACTAATGAACACAAACTAAAAGTGAAAACGAAATAACAGACACAACTGCATATGTGTAACAGTAACAATGTAAACTGATGTCTCTTGACTATATTGTTGTTTTAGCTTGTATATTTTTGTGCATCAAGCTCTTTCATGTCAAAACCGTAAGAAAATTCCGTCCTCCTTGAAATGCCTCATTTAAAAGTACTATGAATATCCTGCATTCAGCAGTGGAAGGACCTTGCCCCAATGAAAAATCAAAGAAAAAGACAAAACTGCTTTGATTGTCTCTGAATTGGCTAACGACATCCCATTAATGACAGATGAAAGCTTAACTCTTGCTCAGAGCAGATCTTTAGGGAAAGGAAGTCAGACATCAGAAAGTCAGAGAGTCCTGTGATTATTACATCAACCCACGGCTGAAAGTCCTTCAGTAATTCAGCCCATTAGACATCTGAACAGCTTCCTGGCTGGTCATTGGCTGAAGTGGTCTATGACTTTCAGTACTATGGCATCAAAACCTGTGACAACAAAATTACTTAAACCAGTTGGATTCCACGTTACTATGGAAACAGTTCTTTATTTTTCCCATTATTGTAAATATTGTGCCCACTTTGTTTTAAGAGAAATGTTCCGGCATCTTCAGGACACTATAGCAATGACAGACACGGCACTCGGGGAGATCATATCCCATGTTTGCTTTTAGCCCAGTATAGGACATTCTAGAAGACTGAAAGCAAATGCTTTGTTTTGACAGACAGGAAGTGGACATGTGAGAGCTGCCCAGAAAGAGGTGACACTGCTGGAAAGGCCAGCTGGAGACTAGTGTATCATGCTGATGCTGAGTGCATGATTTGTGTGAGCTTGGTTTGATACATTATCAAACTCAGGCATTTTTGTGTGCGAGTGTGTGACTTTTAGCATGTCACAGTTTATATGGGACCGTTCAAAAGTTTCGGGTTTGACTTATTTACACTGTTAAAGAGTTGGATTCTCATGCTAAACATGGCCACAATTTCAAAAAATGAGTTGGACCTTTTTTCGAGTATGGCCCTAAAGGTCATAAAGGGTGGAATTCCTTGTATGTGCACTTCTCCCAGATATGCACATGCGCACATCAACCAGAACTAGAGCAAGAACCTCGACAACAAGCTTCATTCGGGTTACGGAAGCCCTCGGCAGCGCTGTCATTTGGTTTTTAGACCATGAAATCAACAATGTCACTAAAGAAGTGTGTTTCTGGTTGTGAAGGAAAGATAACCTTGTTCAGCTTCCAAAATTATCAGCGTTAAGGAAACAGTGGATGCAGTTTGTTTTTTCCCAGAGAAGCAACGGAGTTCTGCAAGTGTGTTTGCTTGTTGATGTAAGCTCCTCAGACACATCACAGTTCTTTTTCGATAGTAACACAATTGTTGCTTTTGCTGTTGTTGTCTGCTCTGTGTTGTGTTTGCGTCATAAGCGCCAATAAATATTAATTTTCATAACTTTGCAGAAATCCAACGTCAATGCGAGACGAACAGCCGTTCTTCGTGGCCTACCACTCCTCCTCGGAGAGGACCCCACCGATTTTTACAAGACATGTTTTGTAAGTAGTTTTTTTCTGTGATGTGATTCTTATTTAACAGGCAAACTGTTCTTCAAATTGTTTTGAGATCTGGCAAGAAGAGTTATGAAGGGAAAAAAAAAAAACAGTCAGGACACTGAAACAAAGAAAGGGATAGAGAAAAGAAAGTTAAAGATAAATTAAGAAAACAGACATAAAGAAATGAAAGAGAAACAATAGAAGGCCTTCAGTTTGATTTGTCTTGCAGTGGTTTGAATGTCTGTATTCCACCATGCAGCCACTGATGTGTCCTGTTTAAAAAAAGGCCTTTATATTTCGACATAATACAGTGTTATGCTGCGTTCACACCAAACGTGAATTGAGCGTAAAATTTGCGTCTATCGCGGCTAGTTGGACGCTTGAACATTTTGAGTCCATTCGCGCATCCACAGCGAATTGGACGTGCATATAAATGAGCGTTTGAAGCGAAATAGACGCGTTCAAGGAGCTCCAGGAGCTGCGCCTGGATGAAGGCCGCTTTCAGCGGTACTTCCGCCTGTCAGCTGAGGAAAGGCTGCTCTCGCCTGGGTTAATGAGCGCTGAGCACCCGCTGATTGACTGGATCTCACAAGTCCGAAAACGCCAGATCAAGCATTTCAAATAGGCTCTCTCTTTATAAATAAACCACAGATTTGAGCTTTAAACAACTACATTCTCACTTGAAAAAGTCTTAAAACTACATTTCGTGACACAATGACAGTAGTATTTTTAAATTACGTGGGACGTTTCTCATCCGCTATTGATTTGCCATATCACGTCACTTCTCCTGATTGGTTAACGCGGCGCGAATTGACGCCAAAGTTATATTGGACACATATTAATATGCTTTAAGACAAACCATGTGCAAATTCATGAATCAACATCATTGCTGAGTATTGTCTGCTTAAAACTGCAGTGAACCGAAGACGTGGTTTGAAATCGCCTGTGTTTCTGACGTCACAAACTACCAAACACGTCAACGTGTGGGGGCGGTCTTTAGCATATCATTAACTATAACCAAGGAGTCTCAAAAGAAGCCAGGTTATCCTGGTATATTCTTCTGTTGATCAAAAAAAAAAAAATTGGGTACATTTAGCAATATAGCAGGTGAATCATATATATGATGTATATTACGATTTCTCCACTGACATTCTAAGTTGTTCAAAGCATTTCTAAGGATATTGATTTTTAGAAGGCAGACTGACGCCGGTTTCACACTGCACGCGCAAGCATTGCGTATGGAGAGAGGGAGCACCCGTTGTGCTTTCACACTGGCAGCGCCCAGCTGAACAGATAACTCACCCCATTGGCAGATAATTTTGCTTGTTTTAAGCAAAAACTCACTTCATTTAGATTTTTTCCCCCAGAGAACAAGAAAAAATATCTTATGTCATTTTACTTATCTAGTAAATGTCTAGACTAGAAACAAGACAAAAATACTAAGTAAGAAGAGCATTTTTTGCAGTGTATCTGCTGAGAATGGGACCGTCCTCCCCTCCTTTACATGATAAAAGTAAACTTAAAGTTAAGATATGCCTCTAGGTTTAATCATTTAAACGGGCCTTTGAAGTTGGGCCAAAAACTTCTGGCAGTGTTGTGTTTTCGTGGAATTTTTTTTTTTTTTTTTTTTTTTTTTTTTCATGTCATAAGGTATGGAAGCTCATTTCCTCCACTAAATAAAAAAAAAAAGAGTAATTGAGACTTTTTTCTCAGAATTCTGACTTTATATCACGCAATTGTGAGTTTATATTTCAGAATTCTGACTTTATATGACGCAATTGCGAGTTTATATCTCAGAATTCTGACTTTATATCATGCAATTGCGAGTTTATGTCTCAGAATTAAGAAAAAAAAAGTCAGAATTCTGAGACAAAAAGTCGCTCTTTTTAGTGGCTGAAACGGGCTTCCATATTGTGATTGTGAAGCACATGGAACACCTCACTACATGATTTAGATGTGTTATTTTTCATGTTAATCAGGTCAGTTTTGATCAAGAACAATCCACTGTGGCTTTAATTCAGCGTGAACAGCGCAGCAAAAATAGACTCTGCGCCGAAACGATCACGGCACTGCTGCTTTTCTGCTCTGCTCCTGCGACGCGCTGCCTCTGCGCGCGGTGTGAATGCTCTAATCTGTTAACATGGTCACCGAAAAAAAATACGCTATGTCCAACATTGTAGAGAGTGATACATAAAACGCATTACCATTTTGATACATCGACTTGTAGACGAGCCTGTATGAGTGAGTGGAGGCAGGGCTCATTTGCATATTCATGAATCTGTTTATACTAAATGAAGCAAGGGTATAGAGTTACATGCAAGTAATTTTAAGCTATGAATTTAGTTTTTTTCACAGGAAGTTTGAATATGTCATTTTGGTGAGTTGAGTTATAAAGGATAACATTATTGACTACAGGGGGACTTTAAACTTCCAATAAAATAAATCAAGTTAGGTTGTATTTAATTAATAATTCTGTTAATTTTATTTTAAAATTATTACTCAGACCGGATACTAGAAAAATAGTTTGGAGGAAGTTTGGCACAATATCTGATCGTTCGATTGTCTCCAAATAAAAATCAATGACAATGGCAGTAACAAATATGTGCAATTGTTGTAAATAAATTACTTTTTCTCATGCTTTGTATTTTTTGTCCCCAAAATTATAGAACAAGTGCGCTTATATGTTATGAGAGATTACCAGGGTCACGTCCCCCAAATGATGACTGTATTTGGCGCAAAAATACTTCCTAGACAAAAATAAAAGGCTAAATAAAAAAAAAATAATAAAAAATGTTCCAGCAATGAAAGCATTATTCTGACCAACCACTAGCCTTATCACCACAGTGTAATGTATTGTTGAGAGCTTTTCCAACAAAAAGTGACCTTAACCTTGAGAGAGCCATCTTCAGTTCACTTGCATGCATACATATACAAAAAGGTAAAGGGTTCTGCCTGAAAGCTTCCTGAGTGTTCTTCCATTTTTCAACTCAAACCTCAGGTGTGTTGCGGATGAGTAAAGTGGAGCTTTGTGTAGACAACAGTCGGCCTCAGCATCAATAACAAGCGCGTGTCCCTCTGGCCTGCCGTCAGCACCGTCTGCCCCGCCTCCACCACCTCCTCCTCCCGAGAGAGTGCTGGAAACACCCCAGCAGCCCGGTAATGTCTGACAGCTTCATCAGAGCAGCTGCACACCTGTCAAGGCCGCTGAGTTTGCACACTCGCCCCCTTTCCCTATTATCAGAGCAGTGGCAACTCTGAACCACAATTACTTCGCACACACAAACACCTTAATGACCCTACACACACAGACAAACACACACCCTAATTACCTCATATACACACTCACTGCCTCGGCCTGGAGAAATTACTTATTGACTCCAACCTGAAGGTTATATGACGGGCTGTTGTTATGGGCGGGAGAGTTTGATGTAGGGACGTGCTCTCACACCCATGACAAGAAATTCAATACGCCTTTAATTTTATTATCTCAGATTTGCATAATGATTGCTCTGCAGTGTAATATTGCTCCGGCTGCGGCAGTCTTTAAACACATAATTATTCGTTTATGTTATTTTTGAGGGTCTTGTACGAATCAGCTGGAAGTTGATCTCGTTACGGAGCTTGTTCTTACGGAATTATGCAGATGCGCAAAGTTTCTTCTGAAAAAGTTTCCTTTGTGCAAAATAAAATCTGAATAATTAGCATTTTCATAAGCGCCGATTCGGTTTGCCTCATGAATATGAAAGGAACAACATGCTTCACATGTCACAGCGATACCAAACACTACTATGTTCAAACTAACCAACCGCGTAATAATGGCCATTAACTCAGCTTAGTGTAAAACACAATCTCAGGTATTTAAAAAACTCCATAAACATGACCTTGGTTTTGGCAGCTCAAATGAGTTTGGATGAACAGGTAATGGGCCTCTTCATTGCTCCTCCAGAGTGAAATGAGCAGAAGAATCATGGATGCCTTCACCTCTTTATCTCAGGGCTCTGCCTGTGATTATTCAGCTATTAAAGTCTGCACGATTGTTACCTGCCACGTACGTTACAAATTTGTATTGAATCGTCCCTGTGGCATGACCATGGAGGAGAGGAAACTAAATAGAGCATTTGCTGCAGGATAAGGGTGTGCAGGATAGGTATTTTAATCTGCAAGATTAGGTATTTCTGTCACAACTAATTTCCGTAAGGTTCAAACATTCAAATTTCGACTAATCAACTAGTCTTAGAAACCCCCAGAAGTCTATATAAGTGATCCATTCGAAATAGCCTACTTAATATATTAATCAAACAGTCAAATCCCATAGAGATGCTGTTGAGAAATAGGTCATATACCCTGTGTTTGCTTTGAATGTTCATGTAAAAGTCCTGAAAAAGTCTTAAAACTACATTTCGTGACACAATGACAGTAGTATTTTTAAATTACGTGGGACGTTTCTCATCCGCTATTGACTTGCCATATCACGTCACTTCTCCTGATTGGTTAACGCGGCGCGAATTGACACCAAAGTTATATTGGACACATATTAATATGCTTTAAAACAAACCATGTGCAAACTCATGAATCAACATCATTGCTGAGTATTGTCTCCTTAAAACGGCAGTGAACCGAAGACGTGGTTTGAAATCGCCTGTGTTTCTGACGTCACAAACTACCAAACACGTCAACGTGTGGGGGCGGTCTTTAGCATGTCATTAACTAAAGTAATAAGTACATTAAAGTAAACTTAAAGTTAAGATATGCCTCTAGTTTTAATCATTTAAACGGGCCTTTGAAGTTGGGCCTGTGTTTGCTTTGAATGTTCATGTAATCAGCATTAGCCAATTTAGACATTTTTATTAAAATCAACTGAATCAATAGTCAGTGCATTGTGAGTGAGTGTCCATTTTGCATTAAAGCGCATCCTGACAGTCTGCGTTAAACTTCAAACTTCACCGAACGAGCGGTGGGCACGCGCATGCACATCAAACAGACAGAACACAGTTGATAGGGACACAATTAATAATCAGCGCAAAAACATTCATTTAGCTGAAATATCTGCTGTTGGATGCTAAATTACATTTTACATGTAATTCAAGTATTTTATGAGAGTAGTAACTGTAAAGGGATAACAGCGTGTGATTGAATATACATGTAAGACATTTCTACAGGATAAAGAAATGTCTGTAGAAGTGAGTGAGTGAGAGTGTGTGAGAGTGAGTGAGTGTGTGTGTGTGTGTGTGTGTGTGTGTGTGTGTGTGTGTGTGTGTGTGTGTGTGAGTGAGTGTGAGAGTGAGTGAGTGAGTGCGTGAGTGAGTGTGAGTGAGTGTGTGAGTGAGTGAGTGAGTGAGTGAGTGAGTGAGTGAGTGAGTGTGTGAGTGCGTGAGAGTGAGTGAGTGAGTGAGTGAGTGTGTGAGTGCGTGAGAGTGTGAGAGTGAGTGAGTGAGTGAGTGAGTGTGTGAGTGAGTGTGTGAGTGCGTGAGAGTGTGAGAGTGAGTGAGTGAGTGAGTGAGTGAGTGAGTGAGCATGAGAGTGCGTGAGTGACTGAGAGAGTGAGTGAGTGACTGAGAGAGTGAGTGAGTGAGAGTGCGTGAGTGAGTGTGTGTGTGTGTGAGTGAGTGAGTGAGTGAGTGAGTGAGTGAGTGAGTGAGTGAGTGAGAGTGCGTGAGTGTGTGAGTGACTGAGAGAGTGAGTGACAGAGAGTGAGTGAGTGGTGAGTGAGTGAGTGAGAGTGCGTGAGTGAGTGTGTGTGCGTGAGTGAGTGAGTGAGGGTGAGTGAGAGTGCGTGAGTGACAGAGTGAGTGAGTGACAGAGTGAGTGAGTGAGTGAGTGAGTGAGTGTGAGTGAGTGCGTGAGAGTGAGTGAGTGAGTGAGTGAGTGAGTGAGTGAGTGAGAGTGAGCGTGTGAGTGGTGGAGTGAGTGAGTGCGTGAGTGAGTGAGTGTGTGTGCGTGAGTGAGTGAGAGTGAGTGAGAGTGCGTGAGTGAGAGTGCGTGAGTGACTGAGAGTGAGTGAGTGACTGAGAGTGAGTGAGTGAGTGAGTGAGTGTGAGTGAGAGTGCGTGAGTGAGTGAGTGAGTGAGTGAGAGTGCGTGAGTGAGTGAGTGAGTGAGTGAGTGAGTGAGTGAGTGAGTGAGTGAGTGAGTGCGTGTGAGTGAGAGTGAGTGAGTGCGTGAGAGTGCGTGAGTGTGTGAGTGAGTGAGTGAGTGCGTGAGTGTGAGTGAGTGAGTGAGTGAGTGGTGAGAGAGAGTGCATGAGTGAGTGAGTGTGTGTGTGTGTGTGTGTGTGTGTGAGTGAGTGAGTGAGTGAGTGTGTGAGAGTGAGTGAGTGAGTGAGTGAGTGAGTGAATGAGTGAGTGAGAGTGCGTGAGTGAGTGTGTGTGTGTGTGTGTGTGTGTGTGTGTGTGTGTGTGTGAGGTGTGAGTGTGAGAGTGAGTGAGTGAGTGGTGAGTATGAGTGAGTGGTGGTGGAGTGAGTGAGTGGTGAGAGTGAGTGGTGAGTGCGTGAGTGAGAGGTGAGAGGTGCGTGAGTGAGTGAGTGAGTGAGTGAGTGAGTGAGTGAGTGAGTGAGTGAGGTGTGGTGGTGGAGTGAGAGGGTGGAGTGAGTGAGTGCATGAGTGAGTGAGAGTGCGTGAGTGAGTGTGTGTGTGTGGTGAGTGTGAGAGGAGTGAGTGGAGTGAGTGGTGGAGTGGAGTGAGTGGTGAGTGAGTGGTGAGTGAGTGAGTGAGTGAGTGAGTGAGGTGAGTGAGGTGTGAGGTTGAGTGAGTTAGTGAGTGAGAGTGTGAGAGTTTGTATGTGTGTGTGTGTGTGTGTGTGTGTGTGTGTGTGTGTGTGTGTGTGAGTGTGTGAGTGTGAGAGTGAGTGAGTGAGTGAGTGCATGAGTGAGTGAGAGTGCGTGAGTGAGTGTGTGTGTGTGAGTGAGTGTGAGAGTGAGGTGGTGAGTGAGTGAGTGAGTGAGTGAGAGTGAGTGGGAGTGAGTGAGTGAGAGTGAGTGAGTGAGAGTGCGTGAGTGAGAGTGTGTGTGTGAGTGAGAGTGCGTGAGTGAGTGTGAGTGAGTGAGTGAGTTAGTGAGTGAGAGTGTGAGAGTTTGTATGTGTGTGTGTTCCTGCAGAACATTCCTCTTATCTGGTAACACTGAATTTGTGTTTTTGTTTTTCTTTAATATCATTTTAATGTAGGGATTTAAACTCCTTTTGCTTAGTAACTATTTTTTGCACATAATGTAGGCCATAGCACATATATACACTTACGGAAATTAACCATGGTTCTATTAGATAGTAAAACCATGTTTTTATTATAATAAAACCATGCTTTTGCCGTATTGATTACCATTTGTACCACACAAATACCATATAGTTAAACTATGGATTTGAAGCAAAACTATGGTTAATTTGTGGTTACCATTGAATAACTACAATAACTCTGTTATTTATTTATTTATTATTATTATTATTATTATTATTATTATTATTGTTTGTTTGTTTTGTTCATTGTAAAACCATGGTTAATTTTTGTAAAGATAGATATTCACTATGTGTGTGTTCATAGCACTCAGCTGACACGTTTGTTTGAAGGACAGCATTGGACAGGATGTGGAAAAGTGTGTTTTGTCAGTAAAAAAAAAGGCAGGCATTTTTATCAAATTAATTGATTAATCAAAGAAAATAATAATAATCGGCCAACTAATTGATTACCAAAATAATCGTTAGTAGCAGCCCTACTGTAAACATATTTGTTCCTGCTGTAAAGTTGGGCATTTTAACATGGGGGAGATACAGATTTGACTCCTTTCTCTAGCGGCCAGTCGATGAACTGCAGTTTAATTCACTTCCATGTTGGCTTCAAGAGAGACCACGGGAGGTTGCCGCTTGGCACAAACTCTATTATGAATAGAATTCCTCAAAAAAATGTTAGTTAATATAAATCAAAATGTTACACCGCCACCGCTTGCAACGTCCGTGTTTTGGATGTGCTTTTTGTGTATGAAAAGTACACAATCGCAAGAAAAGATGACGTGTACCGCAACTAGATGTCTTTGGTACGTTAGGGTATTAATATAGGATCTGTTGTTGTCAAGTAAGTTTCATTCATTATGTTTTACATTTAAACCGGTATAAAACTGCATACCGTTTTTGTCCCTCATAACCGGTAGTATATTGTAACAAGCCTATAAGCAAGTTTAATTATTATATGTCAGTTTGACACACTTTCAGTTTTCTTCTAAGTTACTCTTAACCATCTTCAACTTGTGACTGGACATTTTCTTTAGCCGGTGCTAGTGACAGAAAAAACGCATGCATGGTCTGAGGTACACTGAAATGATTTTGTATACACTACTTAAAATACAACATTAACATGACAGTAGTTTGAACATAGTCTTTGTAAAATATAAATCAAAACAAAGTCTTGCATAAAGTCACACAGACTCGCAGATCCCTATTCAGTATCTGGTATATTGAATGGGAACAAGCAAACACACTTGCAGAACTCCGTTGCTCCGGAAAAACAAACTGCATCCACTGTTTCCTTAACACTGGGTTATTTGGGAAGCTGAACAAGGTTATCTTTCCCTCACAACCAGAAACACACTTCTTTAGTGACATTGTTGATTTTGTGGTCTAAAAACAAAATTACAGCACTGCCGAGGGCTTCCGTAATGAAGCTCGTTGTTGAGGCTCTAGTTCTGGTTGATGTGCACACGTGCATATCCAGGAGAAGTGCCCCTACAAGGAATTCCACCCTTTATGACCTCATACAGGGCCATACTTGAAAAAAACTTTCAAAAACTTGTTCGAATCCTGAAGGAGTGTATTTGGCACAGAAATACTACTATGTTTAGCATGAGAATCCAACTCTTTAACAGTGTAAATAAGTCAGAATGCATGAAATAGCATTAGACCCCCCCTGTGCATCTTGAGAAAAAAACATATTTTAAGATATGTCAGTGCAAGTTAAGTTAAGACAACTCAAACATTTTAATCTTGGACTAAAGCCTTGTCTGTGAAACCGGGAATAAATCTTGCTCAAAAACACATAAAATTACTCATCATTTTGAATTATACTCTCCCTATTTAGTCTTATGCAAAGCATGCTATCCAGTTTCAAGCTTGAACGGTAATGTCTTTGAGCTGAAGCGAGTAGTTTAAATTAAACCAACAGAAAGTCATTTTCATTTGCATCAACCAAATTAATTAACGTTACACAAGTAACAGGAAAAAAAGTAAATGAACTGGTTCAGATCAAGTATCAAAAGCTCTTTAAAATAACAACAACATATATATGGACATTTTGAGTGTACTTAAACGGTGCCTTTCTGGTATCCTTTTACAGGTTTTATCAGCTTTATCATATCAGCTCTGACATGAGTTGGCACACACAATGTGTGTCATAAATGCTGTCAATAGCTTACAGTCCTCTAAGTTGCTTTGCATAAAAGAAACAGCTAAGCAGAAAAGTAAAGTAACTGAATCCGAGATGACTCTTTAGCATTACAATTAGCAAAGGCTGGCTGTTCCATAAGCAACCCAGCATGATCCCAGAGACAACATGAATATTTCTCAGCTTCACTCCTTCCTTCATTTCCACTGTCACCACTTTCCTTAAACAACATCCAATTACGCCCCCACACAACACTTCATCCGCGAAAATCCATCTGGCAAACCAACACGTGTGCTTGGGCTTCAGATCCGATAATGAACATTCAGTTGGGTCCCTTCACCTGGTTTAGATATCTCAAAACTAAAACATTGAGCATTATACACACACACACACACACACACACACACACACACACACATATATATATATATATATATATATATATATATATATATATATATATATATATATATATATATATATATATATATATATATATATATATATATATATATATATACACACACACACACACACACACACTATAAATATTCTTGTTACGTAAATACACAAGGTACTTAAATGCCGATATGGATATGAGTCCTTTCTCGCTGAGGTTTTGGACACCACTCACAATGTCTTATCAGCCCGAACAACCCTGGAAATCATTTGATATATGCAGGATTTTAAGGTCAGCTTGAACTGTGCAGGGGATTAGGTTGGATCCAACACATTCATTTTGGGTCAAACAGTGCCAAAATCCTAATTAGCATCCTGTTGCTGCCAGCAGGACATTTGGACTGGGGATGAATCCAGTGCTATTATTGAGAATGTGAAAAAAAATACCAACCTGCCAATGTTTGTGTTGTGCTTTTTGTTTGGGTGCACCTGCTCCGGCATTGTGAGCCGCTTGGAAAGCGTCAATTCACACGTTCGAATACACACAAATGTTGGCTCCAGAAGACTGCTCCCTTTTGCTCTCCATACTGCGGAGGTGAAGGTGAAGCAAGGCAGATAGGTGACCGGCTCAAAGCAGCTGCTATCAGCCTGCAGCAGGAGTCAAACGCGGACCCCCCGCCTGCCAAGCAGTCAAGAGCTCTCACCTCCTAGACAGCTGAATCCTGGCAGCCATGGCAAAGCTAGCATTACAACAGCAGCTGGGTCCATGAATGGTTGCAATTACATCCATTAGGATGTTTAATTAACAGATTGCTGTCAGCCCAAGCTAAAGACTTGCCCCCTTCCACCCCCCAGCCCCTTCCAAAAGACCACAGCCCCCGGCAGTGGTCCCGCGAGCGGGTTCATTGCTAAAACACGGGATTCGGGTTGCATCAGCTTGAACATGCATTTGAGATTCAAATATTATGCTAAGTGATTCCCACATGAAGAGTGTGCAAGACGCTCAATCTGACACAACACCTTCGCTAAAGAACGATCAAAAGCGGCCATTTACCACAGAAAACGACACACAGGACCAAGGTAGTCACAGAGAGAAATTGAGAGTTTTATTTCCTGTCTATATTCTGAAGGGTTTATTCATATATCATTTGCCTGAATTGCATGCAACATTGTATTCTTAAAAACACAATTGTTTTCTGGCTGTTGAAAGTATTTATGGATTTATAAAAAGAACTTAACAAAACCTTTGACTCTAATATGTCAACAAAACAAAACAAGTATTTTGACCAGGTGGCTTTATCCAATGTTCAGGTTTTTGTTAAATAAACCCTTTAAGTTCAGAAATTCAAAGTTTAAGTTAGCAGAACTTGCAGATTTTTATTTTGAACTCTTAATTGCTCTTAACTTGGAATATTTAATTATTATCCAGTAGTGTAAACTTGACTAGCATTAACTAGCTAATTCAATAAATGCTAACTTACTAATTGGTAACAATGCTTTTATAATATTAGTAGAGCGTAACAATTGTTGAATGAGTACTGCATTCATTGCTTCACTCGTCACTAGGGTTGGGTACCGAAACCCGGTTCCAATATGGCACCGGTACCTGTATAACCAGTATGTACCGGACCAAATTAGAACGCAGATTTTGGTGCCTCATTTCGGAGCCACTTTTAATTCAAACGTGCTTTCGTGCTTTGGCTGGCACCGAGCCAGAGACAGACGTGCTCAGCGCTCATCACATATCACAACTATTCAGTGTTTTCAACCACATCATGTTTATTTTAGGTTCCAGACATTTAAATGCACATAAGTACTAGCAAAAAACACACACTGATGTCTATGGAAGCGGCAATAACAATCATTTCAGACAGTTATAATTTGCCTACGTGTCTTATTTATATCAAATACACATTATATAGTTAACTATATGGTTTACTCTGTTCTTCTCCCAGTTCACCGGTCACTTACTTTCATGTATTTTGTGAAACGTGATGTAAATCCGACAGAGCCGATTCTCTGAGGCGCAAACTAACATGGCGGCGCGCATTATAGCTCAACTAACACACATTCACTTACACATATTTAAAAATCAGAATATCAGATAGTTCATGACATAGTTAACAAGATTGTGTATATTTTGAATAAAAAAGAAAAAAATTGAATAAAACCGATAGCCTACATCTGTGATACAGCGCTATTGCGGCTGCTGTGTGTCATGTGAGAAGCATGACGCATCGCCATGGAAACAATAAGACGATGCGTTCTAAAATATTTAGCCAGAGAATATGGTCATATTTCTGAAAAATAATGCTGAATCTTGAAGATGGTTTGTAGCAAACCAAGAATACAGACTACTTTGCTGTTATTAGTACTGTAACTGTTATTTAGTGTTAAATTAGGCCTACCCAATCCTACTCGTCACATGATGGTAACCCCAAAACTTCTAAATTAGCATAGCTAAACATTAAACATCTTGCAAAAAAACCCAAAAAACATTATATAACACAAATTTTAGCATTTACTTTCCATTTCAAGTGTCATGGCAAAGCATACTGGGAAATAGAAACATAAAACTCAAAACAATGAAACAATTGACTTAAAAACAGATGACTTAAAATGTGTCAGTTTTGCGAACTCTAAATAAAAAGTTTGCTGTATGATAAACTCATTTTGAGAAAATAGACTTTATATATATATATATATATATATATATATATATATATATATATATATATATATATATATATATATATATATATATATATATATATATATACACACACATACTCACCTAAAGGATTATTAGGAACACCATACTAATACTGTGTTTGACTCCCTTTCGCCTTCAGAACTGCCTTAATTCTACGTGGCATTGATGGAAGTAGCAATCAGAGAATGGGTACATGGTGGTCATAAAGGGATGGACATGGTCAGAAACAATGCTCAGGTAGGCCGTGGCATTTAAACGATGCCCAATTGGCACTAAGGGGCCTAAAGTGTGCCAAGAAAACATCCCCCACACCATTACACCACCACCAACAACCTGCACAGTGGTAACAAGGCATGATGGATCCATGTTCTCATTCGGTTTACGCCAAATTCTGACTCTACCATCTGAATGACTCGAGACTCATCAGACCAGGCAACATTTTTCCAGTCTTCAACTGTCCAATTTTGGTGAGCTCGTGCAAATTGTAGCCTCTTTTTCCTATTTGTAGTGGAGATGAGTGGTACCCGGTGGGGTCTTCTGCTGTTGTAGCCCATCCGCCTCAAGGTTGTGCGTGTTGTGGCTTCACAAATGCTTTGCTGCATACCTCGGTTGTAACGAGTGGTTATTTCAGTCAAAGTTGCTCTTCTGTCAGCTTGAATCAGTCGGCCCATTCTCCTCTGACCTCTAGCATCAACAAGGCATTTTCGCCCACAGGACTGCCGCATACTGGATGTTTTTCCCTTTTCACACCATTTTGTAAACCCTAGAAATGGTTGTGCGTGAAAATCCCAGTAACTGAGCAGATTGTGAAATACTCAGACCGGCCCGTCGGGCACCAACAACCATGCCGTGCTCAAAATTGCTTAAATCACTTTTCTTTCCCATTCTGACATTCAGTTTGGAGTTCAGGAGATTGTCTTGACCAGGACCACACCCCTAAATGCATTGAAGCAACTGCCATGCGATTGGTTGATTAGATAATTGTATTAATGAGAAATTGAACAAGTGTTCCTAATAATCCTTTAGCTGAGTGTATATTATAATTAAAATCTGCAGATGCAATTATATGAAGTGTAATAAGTATATTTTGGATATTTTCTTTAACACATTATGAAAATCCAAATAGCCCAAAATCTCAAAATTGACCAGTGCATAAAAAAGATAAATAATAAAAAAAAATGTTTTTGCCTGTAGTGTCTTGCCTTAAAATGAAAATAATGAAATTGGCCTCTTTATATGTTGTTAGGAGCTGTGCTTTCAGAAAGTTTAATTCTCTGCGTTTCTGAGCAAGTTCATTATTTTTTTTCAAGCCTGAATGTACAGGCAAGCTTCAGGATGTGTTCGCTGATGAACTAGAACCAAAGAAAAGTTCTGATTATCCCACAATTTCACTTTTACAGCTTCATTTATCCAGCACATGCAGCCCCCATGGACCGAAGCACTTAAAACGAAGACAATTATCATATTCTCAATTCCTTCCTTACATGGCGACAAGCAACAGATCTGCGCTCTCAACGTGCAGCAGTCTCTTAAAATTCTGTTAAAAGATCTAGACTGGGACATAATAACAGAGGAACGGTGAGAAAGAGCGAGAGCGCGAGCGTGCACATCTCCCCAGCATGTGGCACTTGTCCATGGCTTATCAGCCAAGCTATTTAATTGAATCTAGAATTCTAATTAGCATGCATCCACTGCGCGGCTGATCTATTCCAGTGTTCCTTCTGTGATCGGAGAGGGGGGTGGAGGGGCAATGCGAACATGATTTCCCACAATGCTTCACTGGCAGACCCGCCACAACCCCTGTTTACCCCTTCTGATAGTGACCTGCGTCTACAAGAGGCGTCCAGCAGGAAGAGAGATGAGTATGTACCCCACGTGTGTTCCGCTGGTTAATTACAACGCAAGTTATGTGTGTCAGTATTTGTATGCCATCCACACTGCCAGTTTGTGTTGCCGACAGCGCTCAGAGGGAGCAAAGAAACCCAGCGGACTCGTTCTTAATTGTGCAGATGAGACAAAAGGTGATCAAAAGATGCACTTTAAAGACTTTGGACACACATAATTAGCAATCAGGTGTCGTTGTATATACAGGGTTGGGAGGGTTACTTTTAAAAATGTATTTTAAAATGTCATTTTTTTTTTCACTTGTTTTAAACATGATCAAAAAAATCTGATTGCTTCCTATCAAGAAAATTATAATTTTTCTATAAAACCAAATAAGAAAACAGATGATCAGGATTTTCTTTAAAAATTCTAATCATAAAATATAAAAATTGTGATAATTGCGTCTAATTATGTAAGAGGTGCATGTATGAGCTAGAAATAGCATTTTAGAAGCCAACTTAAAGCCAAATGTTGACATGACAATTTACACTTGTTTTCCTAATTCTGCTTTGCAAAATTCACTTCAAAAGTTGGCTGTGAATAAAATGCCTTTTTACTTATAAGTGGATTTCATTATAAAATCCAACAGTTCTTAAAGAGATAGTTCACCCAAAAATGAAAATTAGCCCAGGATTTACTCACCCTCAAGTCATAGGTGAATATGACATTCTTCTTTCAGAAAAATACAATCAGAGTTATATTAAAAATGTCCTGGTTCTTCCAAGCTTTATAATGGCAGTGAATGGCAGACGAAATTTGAAGCCCAAAAAAGTGCATCCATCCATTATAAAAGTAATCCACACGGCTCTGGGGGTTAATGAAGGCCTTCTGAAGCGAATCAATGGGTTTGTGTAAGAAAAATATCCATATTTAACATCTCATAAAGTAAAATATCTAGCTTCCAGCGGACCGCCTTCTGTATTCAACTTATGAAGAAAGTATAGTGCTTCTCGCAGTTCAAAATACTGCTATGTCCAATGTCATCGTTGTGCCAGTTACGCTTTCTTCGCTTAGTTAAATATTGATATTTTTCTTACACAAACCTATCGATTCCCTTCAGAAAGCCTTTATTAACCCCCGGAGTCGTGTAGATTACTTTTATAATGGATGGATGCACTTTTTTGGGCTTCAAATTTTGGGCTGCCATTATAAAGCTCGGAAGAGCCAGGACATATTTAATATAACTCTGATTGTATTCGTCTGAAAGAAGAATGTCATATACACCTAGGATGACTTGAAGGTGAGTAAATCATGGGATAATATTCATTTTTAGGCGAACTATCCTTTTAAATCCACCTTTTCACTCATCGCAATTTTTTTCCAACGATTATGAAAACATTATGATTGTGAATGTGCTGCGGCCACATTCAGCAGTGCACTTTCGTTCCTCCCTAAGCCAAACTTATCCAAATCAGCCGAATAAGTGAGTGTTGTGGAATGCAGTCTACTGTTGCTAAACTGCAGGATGTGCCTGATATTAAACAGTGTCATTAAAAGCGCATTAAGCCGTACAAGAGACACTGTTCCCCAGGCGGCTTTCTGTGCGCATGCTCCGAGGAGGTGCAGAACGTGCATGAGCAAAGTATACTGTGGGATTTGGATTTGCGGCTAAATGGTCAAATCCGCAAAAATGTCAAAATGCTGTTTTGGTAAGTATCCTCATAAATGCTGTCGGTTCAACTGTTTTATGAATGTAAACAGTTGAAAAAGAAAACGTGTAACAGCATGTTCCATCCGTGCATTCTGTCTAAAAGGTCTTGACAGCAGCCCAATATTACTGCTTTAGTCTGTCATCCAGGTTAATCAAACAACAAAAGACAAAGATAAAATCACTCTCTGTTCTTGTCTTGAATTTATAACTTCTGTAGGTTTAACACACACACACACACACACACACACACACACACACACACACATATATATATATATATATATATATATATATATATAAAATGCAGTGTTATTCTACATTAGATTATTCTGTGGTTTCTGTTGTAGGCTATTACTTATTTGAATACCATTGTTAGTGCATCTTCCTGAAACAATTTAAGCGCAATTGTATTTTTGTATATATTTGTTCATTTTGTTTGTAATTAGTTTCTTTGTTCTTATTGTATTGCTGACAGTTTACATGTCTTCTGTAACTGTTTTAGCTACATTAGTTTTTACTGACATCTAAAATTACTCATCATGAAAATATAAATAAAAATAGTTTTCACAATATTATTATTGTCCCTGATAACCTCTGTAGTACATTTAGCCACTTGTTAGCTAAAAAAAAAAAAGAATTCACAAGAGAGTATTACTGATGTATTTTATATTGTAGAATAAAACATGAAAAATATCTTGAGCTTGTGTTCACCACAGACCTTATTTCAAACATTTAAGTAAAAACCCATTCAAACAAACACTTAACTTCAGGCGATGGAACCGGAAGTGCAAAAATACTTACACATTTCCGGGTGTTGGCATACAAAAACACACGTCATTCCTGCCCCACACTACAGCAATCTTACTGCAACACTTTTGGGTCTGATTTAAAATGGGCAGAAAGCTACACTGTATTGCCAAAAGTTTTGGAATGCCTGCCTTTACATTAAGAGTTCCTTTCACTGGAACTAAGGGGCCAAGCCCAACCCCTGAAAAAAATAAAAAAAATAAACACCATAATCCCCCCTCCACCAAACTTTACACTTGGCACAATACAGTCAGGCAAGTACCATTCTCCTGGCAACAGCCAAACCCACACTCATCTAGGCCTGTCGCAATAATCAATTGATATATCGTACAATATATGTACATGACCTCAATAATTTTTTGTGATGCAATATATCGGCCATTATGTTTTCATGATAATGAATGTCACTAATATTTTCCTCGATTGTGCTGTCATCTTGTATGTTTTCCGTGATGGAGGCGAAAGTGGTTCTCAGGCAGTTCCTTCATACACAGAGCGGTTATCGACAGGTGAAAAAAAGGTTATAGTGTTTTCCTGACAACTACTGACAGTTTGGAAGAATAAGCCCAAATGGACTCGATTTCAAAGCTGCAATCCCCTGTTCAGGCGCACATATAAATGTCAACGCAGAATGATGAGTGTTAAAACCGTTTCACAAGGGAAAATGTTTATTTACTATTTATTCTTTTTTTATTTTATTCTTTTTTTAAATTTAGGACAATATATTTTTACCCTTAATTTCCAGGATCTAAAGAATTAAAAGGTTGTCATTTGAAAGTGTGTAGGTGTACTTGCATTATGATGCTGCTATATTAGGAATATATAATCAGTGGCATAAAATAGTCTTAAAATGACAATAATAATATAGTTTATCGCAATTATTTCTGGGACGATATATCGCAAAACAAAAAGTAGTAATCATGACAGGCCTACACTCACCCATCGGATTGCCAGACAGAGAAGCGTGATTCGTCACTCCAGAGAACACGTCTCCACTGCTCTAGGAGTCCAGTGACGGTGTGCTTTACACCACTGCATCCGACGCTTTGCATTGCACTTGGTGATATAAAGTTTGGACGCAGCTGCTCGGCCATAGAAACCCATTCCATGAAGCTTTCTATGCACTGTTCTTGAGCTAGTCTGAAGGCCACACGAAGTTTGGAGGTCTGTAGCTATTGACTCTGCAGAAAGTTGGCGACTTCTGCGCACCTCAACATGTGCTGACCCCGCTCTGTGATTTTACGTGCCATACCACTTCGTGGCTGAGCTGCTGTTGTTCCTAATTGTTTTCACTTTGTTATAATACCACTAACAGTTGGCCGTGGAATATTTAGTAATGAGGAAATTTCACTTATGGACTTGCACCGGTGGAAACCTATCACAGTACTACGCTTGAATTCACTGAGCTCCTGAGAGCGACCCATTCTTTCACAAAAGTTTGTAGAAGCGTCTGCATGCCCAGGTGCTTGATTTTATACACATATGGCCATGGAAGTGATTGGAACACCTGAATACAATGAGTTGGAGGGGTGTCCCAATACTTTTGGCAATATAGTGTAGATCTAATGACCTGTAAACAAAATAACTATGAAATTTAACCATTATTACATTCTTACCCATCCAGTCAGTTTTAACTTGACAACGTTGATGAATGACCAATACCACTAATGCCGAGTTCACACTGCCCGATTTTAGCCCCGATTTTAACTCGCCGACAGGTTTTGCGAAATCACTGACAAATGCCCAAAATCACAGGCAAATCGGTGCTCGTGCACGTGAGTGACAATCACGCAGTTTGAATGATCAAAGAAGCGATAAAAGAGAATCGCAGACGAGTCGCCGACGCCTACAAGATATTTGGCATGCTGCTAAATCCTGCTATGTGAAATGTGTTCTGACTGAAAATAACATTGGCAATGACCTACAGCCAATGAGAGAGCAAGATACAGGGAATTAGACCAGAATATCAGTATTTTAATAGATATATTTACAACTCTATCAAACAGAAATAAAGCACAAACATTTGCTTGACCAGCCGCACCTGCAGCACATTGCAAAATTATTTATGTACCTCAAACTCTCTTTGCAGAACACAATCCTTGCTCCCTATGTCACCCCAACCATTTCCTCCGCCATAATCTTTTTTCTTTTTCTCCTTTTCGCTGCAAATCAGTGCACAGACAATTTAGATCGCAAACTTTCTGCAGTTTATCATTTTTAATAACAATTCCAGTCACACACGAGAACTCCGGTCTGACACACACGTGATCTCACGTAGTTTGCGCACCGGAGAGTTGTCGGCGATTCTTCCTCTTGTACAGTCATGCAGTGTGAAACCTCCTGTCACCGATCCATCGGTCAGTGTGAACACAGCAGCAACTGAATGCTGGCCCAGATAGTCATGCACTGTGAAATGAGCAGTGATCCGACGAGTTTGAAAATTGTGCAGTCTGAACTCTGCATTACTTACTCCTTATGCACAGTGTACGCATTCTGTGTAAGCCACAAACTACCAACTATCATCCGATTCGACCCCACCTACAACCAAGCAAAAATGCATTCAAAAACAATTTCAACAGAGGAGAAACCTTCTGTCTATGTATTTTGTTATACTGTTTGGATCAGTTTCTTCATTGTTATACGAATTCTGCTTTCATCATTTGCAATGTTTCTAGTTGCATCTTTGGTGATCTTTCTTGTTGTCCAAAGAGGTGGACTTAGAGGTTTTCGCAAAAAAAGCACACATGGGCAATTAAATTGGTTAAATACCAATGAATTGACTAAACTGACATTTTTGAAAACAAGGCTTTTCAATAACTGACAAATAACCTTTTCATTGCCATTAAAGTGAAATTACTGAACCTAAACATGAGCCTGATAAAAAATGCTCATTTCAAAGAAAACAGACGGACGGACTTAGAGGTTTTAGAGTTTTTCTGTTACTCCACAACTCTGCGTGTGCACAACAGCACAACAGTTTGATCACCATTCTGACGCAAGAAACTCACTGGAGAGCGGCTCATGCACTGTGCAAAGCGAATGACAATTCACATCTGTTCTGTGCGTCCTGCAGTGGGCTTGAACGGAGCAGTGTGGTTTCCGCTGCCACCCTGCAAACATGTTCAGTCCTGCAAACGTCAGATCTCCAGGACGCACGCACCAACACATTCATACACACGCTCACGATCAGCATCTGGCCATCATCGCATAGCGAAGAGTGACGGCAAGAAGCTAGGTTCAAAAACTCTTCACGCTGAAGCCACAGCTCAGACGACTGCAGCGGGTTGTTTCCCCACAATTCTCTGTGTTTATTAATGCCCGCGTAGCTTTGCCACATGAGTGACAGTGATTGCTCCCACTCATTTCTGTTTTAATGAGGAGATGGAGAAACAGGGAGACCGCAGCACAACTGTCAGTCAACGACTCGTCAGTGTGACATGATCACACTCCCGCTGGTTGGCAGCTGACAGCGGCGGTGGGGGGGGAGGGCATGTTAGTTCTCCTGGCGCTGTCCTGGGTGGAAGGTTTTCTTAGCTTGGGTCACGGTCCCCACATCACCGCACCTCATTAATAAATCCCTCCTTCCCTGTCAGGCTCATCACTGCCGGCTGCTCTATGCAACGGAAAGGTGATGCCCTGAACGTCAGATTGTACGTCAGAACGAGACCCAGTGAACCCTGTGAATGCTCAAAGGACCCTCTAATGAAGGACTCTTCAAAAACATTGTGCTATAATCGAGACACTCTCAATAATAGAGCTGGATTTCTAATTAAATGTTCTAAATATTTAATCAACCTCCATTAAAATGAATAATCATCTCGTTCTGCACTGGCTTTGACCAAACAAACAGCTCCAAAGCCTGCTGAAAACCAAGAGCTGTCAGAATGGCGTCCGGAAGAAAATCTCTGGCATCTTTTTATATCTCTCTTACCTGGTTCACTCGAAGCATTCAGGGCAGAACTGTTCTACAGATAAAACACTCTCACTTATGAAGTTTTAATTAGGTGGGGGAGTCTGGAAAGGGAGAACCAAAAGTTTCAAGGCTTGTACAAATTATGCATTCGATCACAAAGGAAAGAAAATCTCGAAATTGAGAACTTTTATATCTCTGTTTCTCCTAGACAGTTACAGTAGGAGACTAAATGGAGCGCAAATTGTCTCCTCCTGCTCAGATTTTTCTACTGAGAAAAAAGATCGGAGTAATTTCACATGTACCTCCTTGAATCTCTTAAAACTGGCACAAACTGTGCTCCGATTTGCCAAGATATGAACGTCTGCAATCAAATATCAAGAGATTTTAATAAGAACTTAAACATTTCTCATCAACTGCTAAGACCAAATGATAAGTTGTGCTATTAACCTTACGGTAACACTTTACAATAAGGTTTCATTAGTTAACATTAGTCAGCCTGGTCTCATGGTTAATACATAGGTATTAAAACGTAACCTTTAAAGACACACGTACGGTTTTGTACGTTTGGATAGGTGCTAAAACATAAAATATGGACGTTTTAGCGTCATTTAAACGTAGCATAATTACCTTTTTACAGCTAACACACGTAAAATATTTACGTAATATCATCTTTAATTTCATAAAGATATCTGTATAATTTCCCTTTTACCATTTTGCAGATAAATGTAAGATCCCCTGACCCTAATTAAAACAATAATCCTACACCTACCCCTAAACCTACCCATAACCATTTCGCAAAACTATGTACTGTTATAAGTAAAAGCATAATGGACTGACAAGTGTAATCACAAAATTTTTATTTTTTTTGGCGAAAATGTCAAAAGTACCAAAAGTAGTTCAGCTGACGATGTGTTGCAGTCACATTTCTCTCAGCTGAAGTTGAAGTTGAAGTTTATTCGTCATTACACATGTACAAGTACAGTATAACGAAATGAAGTTTGGAGCAAGCCTCCGGGTAAAGTTTTGTATGAGATACAGAGCAGAATTTAAATTATTAATCCGTGAAATAATCCGGATTCATTCTGTGAAGGTGCACATTTCCCTTTTCAAATGTACATCGACTAAAGCGTGACGTGTCGCAATCTGTGACAAAGCAGGCGAGAGCCAATGAGCATTCGATACCACTGCCGTAAAACATGTTGTAACGCTTCTTGAGTGCGCGATTTTTACAATTTTGAATTCATAACAAGTCAAGCGCACAGGATTTGACATTTACACGGTCGCCGCTTAGAATGGGGAGGAAGATCGCTGGATCTGCTCCTCACAGATATATGGATTCTAAAGATTTGGATTACACCAAACAAATAAAATGTATGTCTTTTGTGAATTTATGTTGTGTTTTGGTGTATATTATGATTGTATTGTCAGTCGCTGCATAGGAGAAATATTACAGTAAGTAGACGAGTAAACTGCATTTAATAAATGCGACTGAAAACATGTAATTGATATGTCAATTAAATACAATAGAGTCAAAACATTAATGCCACAATTTTAATATTCATATATGGGAGCTGCTACACACTCACATGGATACGTAAATATTTTACACTTTTAGTGCTGTCAATACGTCAATATTGTACGCTATAATGTGTATGAAACCTTAAGTAAATGTACATGTGGTAGAACCACACTTCATGTAAAAATAGACACGTATTCTCATGAGATCCCGTTGCATTAGTGAACTATGAATGAATTGTATTTGTTAACATTAATTAATGCTTAGTGAACTAACATGAACAACAATGAACGGCTGTATTTTTACTAACTAATGTTAACAAATACTAATGTAAAACAAATGTATTGCTTATGGTTACTTCATGAAAGTTAACACATTAACTAATTACAGTCAATATGAAATGACAATTACAATCCACTGAACTTCTGTAATGTGACATATTTCGATGAAACGTATGACAGGATTTAATGTTTCTACCACCTAGTCATCAAGTCATCAACTTGAACACAAGCTGAAGAACATTTAGCAACACAGACAAGATTTTAATTAAAATCATATTTTGAGTAATATGAATATCCTTGTGGCTCAGATACAGTAGACAGTCTCATGATTGGCCCTTTGCAGATGTGCGGAATGCCACAATAGTAACGTTTGGTGCAGTTTTGTTATAGTTAAAACTTTATCCTATAACTTTATAGATGGATAAATATACAGTCAAACCAAAAATTATTCAGACACCAAAAATATTTTTTTTACTAGTGTGTGCAGGACACTATAGTTCATTTATGTAAGTGAGGATAGCAAAATAAAGTAAACTGTGACATTATACCCAAAAATGCTTCATACAGTGGACTACCAGTAAATTGGTATCATCTAATTGTGTACTTAAAGGTGTCAACTTATTTTTACATTCAAAAACATCATAATGAATAAGTAATAGGCTATTTTCTACACTGGTTTTGAGGCTCTCTCCTGCACGCTCGGTTTTTATGGGCGTGCTACACTGAAGACTTGGAAGGAAACGCCCACGGCTAGGACTGGATAAGATTTGCATATTTAATGAGCTTCAGGTCCCTCGTCAGTACATGTGGGAATTGTTTTGAAAGCGTGTGGAGAAATAATTCCGGAATAATTCATCCCACAGGGCTCGCAAAATGTCTTTATCAAACAAACACAATGATTTATCTCTCATCCACTGACTGGATTGACTGGAATGTTGGATTTTTTTTATTACTTGGCCCGCCCGATCGGTGGATATAAGCATGAACCATGCATCACACACACACATACACACACACACACACACACACACACGGCAAGTACGTTGCAGACATTTTTCATTAAAAATAAAGTTCATCCATGCATTCATAATATTGGAATTCGAATGAAGCTTATGCGGTATGTTTATTGCTTAGAAGTTGGATCCAGTTTAGCTCCACGTAGGCCTGGCATGTCAGGCACGAGTCAGTGGGCGGGGCTACAGAATCAGGCGTATTGTGTTGAGGCGGTGTTTCACCACACTCTGATGTCACAGCTTGGCACATTCTGAGATCGTTCGTTTGCTGGGCCTGCTGTCAATAAAAGCTTTTCTTTGACTAACAAGGACAGCTCTGAAAATTGCAGGATATTCTTATATTACCATGACCTTTTATATATCACAAGCTCAAGGGAAAGTTGATTTCTCAAATCATGACCCCTTTAAATTGAACAGCTGACAGCTGATTGGTTGATTGTAATCCATCGCATACCTTTCTATCAGTTATCTGACATTATCAAGATGAATTTGTTCTGACAGTTTAACTCTGAGTTCTTGTCATATTTTATTACCATATTCTAAACTATAGCGAATAAACTGTGATAATATGAGAAAATGTATCTGAATACATTTTGGTTTGACTGTATATTACTGTAAAACTGTAATCATATATTCAAAATAAAATATGTAAAATTACAATTTTAATAAAATTACACTCAAAAATTTATAAATTTATTATTGTAGACTAGACTGTTTTTGAAAGAAGGCTCTTATGCTCACCAAGACTGCATTGATTTGATCAAAAATACAGCAATAAAAATAGAAATATTATGTAAATATAATTTTAAATCATATTTTTTCTTGTGATGGCAAATTTTCAGCATCATTACTCCAGTCTTCAGTGTCACATGATCCTTCAGAAGTCAGAACAGAACATTTCCTATCATTATCAATGTTGAAAACAGATGTGCTGCTTAATATTTTGTGGAAACCATGACCATTTCTTCAGGATTCTTTGATAAATAGAAAGGTCAAAAGAACAGTATTTATTTGAAACAGAAAACTTTTGTAACATTACAATGTCTTTACTGTAACTTTTGTTCAATTGAATGCATCCTTGTGGAATATGAGTATTAACTTATTTCTAAAAAATAAAATCTGAGCCCAAACTTCTGAGCGGTAGAGCACATTTTGAGTCATGCTGCTTACCACCTGAGGGCACCCCTCGTCCCGCAGTTTGAGAACCACTGTCCTAAGCATTTTTATGAGAAACATCTAAAACAAGTTGATGCTTGGATGAAACGTAGCTGCAAACTCTATTCAGTCTCCTGAGAAATGAATGAGCAACTTTTGAGCACTGCAATTTTCTTCTGGGTTCATCAGATGGACAAATCTATAAGAACTAAAATAAAAAAATAAAATAAAAAACGTCCTACAAGTTTTCCCATTTGCAGATATTTCAGCAAGCAAATGAAAAAAAAAACAAAAAAACACAATCTCATTTCCAAACATTAAAAACCAAATCCCTCAGATCAGCACAAAGCACACCAATGTTCCTGTGAGACTGTTTAGACACACTGTGCATTGTGCGGTGGAAGCACTGTTCATTAGGAAACTCTTGTAAAATGTTCTCATCCTACCCATGTGCTCTCATGCAGAAAATGAATCTATGTAGCAACTGCAGAGAATCATAAACACATCAGGGTAGTCCTTTCTCCCGCTATAAACAGTAGCACACACGCACAGACACACACACACACACACACCTGGCCGGGTTGCAGAGTAGCGTACGGTTCTCAATGTTGCATCTGTGCATAATTAAGGGCCAGACATAATTAACTAGCGCCACTTTAGCCATGCACGCACGCACGCGCGCAAAACAGTCAATAACAGCTAATTCCGTTCGTCGTTCCTGTCTAAGGAGCGTGCGGTTTTAATAACGGAGAGTGGCTGTGAGATTGAACAAACTCGTATCGTTTGAAACATTAAAAAAAGAGGAGGAGAAAGAAAAAAAAAAACAGTGAGGCAGAAAGACTCAGCGGGGTGGGCGGAATCGGTTCCATTCCAGCCCTTTGTTTGTGCATTCATCTGCATTCTGGAGACAAACTCCTATTAAGTCCATCAGATGCAAATGAGCAGGGAGACAGACACGCTGCCACAGCGCTGCCTGCAATACAATCAGAGCAGCCTTTGGCTCCTGCTCCGTGCATTTAACCTGCTTCAGTGCATTTTCATTAGCAGACGGGGATCGGCTCTACCTCCCCCCCACTAGAAACAGCACCCGGCAGAATTAGAAAACTCCGAAATGAGCTGGAACATTACGCTCTCCTGTTACTTTTGTTTGTCTTTTATCAGACACGAGGCTCTTTTAAAAGAAGTTTGAGGCTGGTCGTATTATAATAGACTGAGCAGAAATTGTGCGCTGTGTAGCAAAAAGAAATGTTTTTTTATATATATATATATATATATATATATAGTTAATAAGTGTGATAAGTTGCATTCAGGTGAGCTGGTCAAGTGAGAAAGTATAATGACATATTCAAGGTTCCTTCCTTCTAGCCATGTTCTGTTCTATAAGGTTATTTGTGCAAAATCCAGCAGAGGAAAATGAGCTTTTTATGGAGCGTGAGTGAGTGGGTAAATGTGTGCGGACACCGAATAGTGAGATATATGTCACCTAAAATGACTAACCTCCAAATCGAGTGCCTGCTTAGTAGTTGGAGAAATTTTGAAGTCCAGATGAAGAAGAACAGAGCTACCTTTACCTGACGTTAAAATAAATTCTGTTTATTCTGTTTATTCGGCCTCATGCTGATTAAAATCCATGACTTATGAAGTTACTTATGAAGAGACCATCTCTTCCTGTCAAGCAACAGACAAAAAAAGCCCCATAAAAGTGGTTCATACAACTTATGCACTATATTTCAAGTCTTCTGAAGCCATGTGAGAGCTGTGTGTGGGACTTTGACCTTCCTTCAACCTTGTCTTACTGTTATCAATCAAATGAGAATTATCAGAGTTCCCATCAAAGAAAGTCAGTTCACTTGGTGGCTATATTTGCAAAGTCTCCGGACAGCTATTTAGTGCATGCAAGACCAACTACTTTCTGCTAAATGGGGAAATATCCAAAACTCCCATCTAAATTACATATTTCAAACATATTTTACATGCAGTCAAACCAAAATTTATTCAGACACCATAAATATTTTTTTCACTAGTGGGTGCAGGACACTATAGTTTATTTATGTGAATGAGGATAGCAAAATAAAGTAAACTGTGACATATTATACCCAAAAATTCTTCATACAGTAGACTACCAGTAACATTTATACAAATTTGGGATCAAAATTTGTATGAACCATGTTTTGCTTAAGTGTTTTGTCTTTAATTGCTAATGCGACCTTTTACACCACAGACTGAACTAAATGAAGCATTGCTCGGTCATTGGTTGACCTAAATTGGTATTATCTAATTGTCTCCTTAAATTGAACAGCTGACAGCTGATTGGTTGATTGTAATCCATTACATACCTTTCTATCAGTTATCTGACATTATCAAGATGAATTTGTTCTGAGTTCTTGTCATATTTTATTACCATTTTCTGAACTATAGTGAATAAACTGTGATAATGTGAGAAAATGTTGAACGTTTCTGAATACATTTTGGTTTGACTGTATAATATATTATTTCAGGTTGGTCTAGCTAATGAACATAGGCTGAATCCGAAATCGCCCCCTAAACCCTCATTCACTATTGCCTACGTTAGTCCTCTAATACAGTTCACTTGAAGGAGTTAATGAAAACAACTGAGCGAATTCGGACAGCTGTTGTGTGCACATCGGCTGTACACTTGTTATTGCGGTGCAATGTGGGATTGAATGAGTGCACTCAAACCACTATGGTTTCAGACACCACTACAAATGGCTGTCCCCTCAAATAATGCCCTATTTGAGGGTATAGGGGCAATTTCAGATTCAGTATTCAGTCCCAAGCGCAGTGCAGTCACATGTACTGTCAGGGCTCCAGACTGCGATCAAATGGTCGTAATTTGCGACCTTTTTTCCTGTTGGTGCGACTAAATTTTGTTAGCCCCAACCAATAAGAGCTGGCACTTCTGTTACATATGAGAAACATCAAATGGCAAACGAAGCGAAAGTGGAACGAAACCGCAATACTCGTTTGAGCTGTCTATCAATCATAGCTCATACACGGGCCGATCTCGATCACGAGACATTGTTACTACACAACGCTGGGAGATCCAGTGAGAAAGCGTTTGAATACAGAATTAAAGACATAGCTACTGCGAGATCTAGTGGGAAGCATTCGTCGCAGAATTCTCTGTTGTAAAACATAGATATCAGATCAAACAGTGCTGACATGGAAACCGGAAGAAACATTTAGCCATGAACGAAGTTCAGGAGTTTCAGTCCACAAATCACCAACATTCACCATGGATTTAATGTAGTAACACCACATGTTGTTCGTACAACCTTTTGAGAGTGAAATTCAAACACTTTTCAAGGGCTTTCAAGCAGTGTTGAGGCGTTTCACAAAAACCTAGGGTATGGCATGAGTCCTTCTAGCCAAACAACAAAGACATTCCCAAATAATTACATTATATCTAAACAAAATGTGGACAAAAATCCACTGAAAGAACTTAACAACAGACTTAACAATAATACAAAATCAATGCAAATACTGAAACAGCCCTGTAATTCACTGTGTCCTAACCATGTGAGAAAAATGATCTTTTCCATGTTAATCAGAGTTTTTTTTTTTTTTTTTTGTACTAACCAGCCGCAGCGGCGATTCACTCATTTTCTGTTGCGTTGTGGCTGGAACAACATACAAAGTATGATAAGTGAAGATTATGTGCTTTATTTAATGTAACAATAATTTAAAGTGAGTTTGAATATCATTTTTTGTGACCTTTTATAGACATAGCCTTACTGAAAGCAACAATGGATAATTCACCTCTTTTTTGAAAATAAATTAAACGAAACAACTATGTTCAAACTGTCAACTCAAGGAGAGCAAACAAGAGTATTCTATGATAAAGCACATGTATTTTTAATCATGCTAAAATGGTGTGAGATTTAGGAATTTGATATTGTACTTATTCATTTCATTGCGAATGCAGTCAGTGCGCTTGTAGAGAGAGCCCACCCACACGCTCTTCTGATTGGCTGTGATTTTTGATTGATTGACCTTGGGTTGAGTCTGGTTTGCTGCTGAAAACCTTGTCACATTGGACATCGCGCCTGGTTAGGACACGGCATTAGGCTCATGCTGTTTAAATTTGCTTTTATAACTAACGAGCGGCATCATGAGCTGTTTATTTCCCCTGCTTGTCTGAATGCCAGGGTATGGCAACTGCCACACTCTGCCATATGTAAACGCCGTCCCTACTTTCAAGTGTTTCACACTTTTTCCAGAACTTAGAAGCTCTAAATATTATCCAATTTTAATGTTATTTTTAATGTGAAGATTTGTAAAACTAAAAATTTAAAGGTGTAGGCCACTTTGTGGCAGTGGCAAACAAACACTTTTTATTTTAAAAAGACATGAAATTACCACTATAACCAGTAGGTGGCAGCATAGGAGCACGTATATTTGACTTAGACATTTCCACTCCTTAATATATGGGAAAAAGTAGGAAGTCACAAAGTCTCATGAAAAACAAAAACCTTTCTTCAAATTGTGACTGAATTACACAAGTAAAGAGCCATTCTTTTATTATCATTGAAGGTATCGGTCAGTTCAGTGATACTATAAAAGAAAAATGGTACATTTAATAAGAGTAGAATATTTACATAGGTTTTTGCACATTACTGTTTTTAATAAAAGTAAATTTTATCTGCATATCAAATCAAGCTCAGTGCTTCACTGTTACATTTCCAATAAACAAACATGTAATAATATTAATAACCACACTTATTAACAAAACAAAGCAAAACAATAGTAATTTTATAATAAAATTTACTTTATGATACATTTTTCTCCAGTGCTGGTGCCACTGCTCTCAAATGTTAGTCTGGAGCCCTGGTTCATTTGAATGGAAATTCAAGCGATCATGAATTTTGTGAGGGGTGAAAGATTTCCCTACAGAAATTTTGCTCAAGTTGATCACACGGTCTGACACAATCTGTGACTTCTTTGTAAGCTGTGCTTCATACTTCTCTATTGACAATAAACAATGGACCATTTTTGTTCACAAAATTTTGCGAAAATCTTGCTTACGTGGCCACATCTTCAGAACACTAACTGTTTCTGGAACCCGAGCTTCTAACGGCAACTACAGTGACGAGATGATTTACCGATTAGCAACTGGCACTTGTACACCATATTGCGCATTGCATTTTATCCCACTCATAGTAAAAAAAGTGAACCTTCTTGGTATATACAGTCTTTGAATCTATTCAGCACTGAGCAGCATTGAGCATCATTGAAGGAAATTTGAAAAGACATCTTCACATGGCGCATCTGAAAGCATTATGGTGGCCTTTCCTTACACAAAGCTAGCATATGCCTTCAGAATCATACCTAGCATATGCCTTCAGAAACATCAAAAACAAATCACACAGACTACTATAGTACTTTACAGCGTTTGTGTCCTGTTTTAGGGCCCCTAGATACCACATGCTTTCATTGTAAGCATCGTTACACAGAATTTCACCTTTTGTGATCCCTGGGGAGAAAAGAAAGTCATTAAAACGACATGAGCATGAGTAAATGATGACAGAATCATTGAATCATTAGGGGAGAGAGAGAGAGAGAGAGAGAGAGAGAGAGAGAGAGAGAGAGAGAGAGAGAGAGAGAGAGAGAGAGAGAGAGAGAGAGAGAGAGAGAGAGAGAGAGAGAGAGAGAGAGAGAGAGAGAGAGAGAGAGAGACAGATGTCAGATATATATGATAAAGAAAATGTGTGAAAATCAAGAACATTCTTTGGAAGTGTTAGAGAGAAAATGTGTTATTTTGCTCATCATAAGGCAAAATTAGCCTTTTCTTGGTTTACACAAGTCAGTGAACAAAAATAAGAAAATGCGAAGAGAAGATGAAAAGAAATCGTTAATCTAACCCTACCTCCAGCCTTTGTGGTACAATCGAGTTCTCATTAGGCCATGATTGAACAAACCTTAGTTAACGAGCTCCAACTCACTGCCTCTTAGAAAAGCAAACAGCAACAAAAAAGTGGCTGAATTACTGCAAGTAACAAGGCTGTTTCATGTGCAAAGAGGGACTGTCTGAAATGAAAAATGGCAGGAGTTACCACCACTTTCCTGCAGCTGTTTGTTAATGATGTGGATGATAATGGTCTCAGAAAACAATCATCACAAAAAAAAGAAAGAAAAAAAGATGGGCATTCACCGGGCGCCATGACTCTTGCCAGAAGAAACCTCAGGTTTGAACTAGGGATTGAATGACTAGATTTTTTAAAGTCGACATTTATGTGATGAAAAGTCAAGTCGACATCGACTAATCACAGATGACGTCATTAATGAACGATACAGATCAGATACAAATACAGTAGTATGAATGGATTAGTGAGAGAGCGATTACGTGTGAATTAATTCTACCTGGCAGCATCTCTCTACTAATAGTGAAGATGTGGGTTTTACTTACTAAGAAATTTCTAAGCTATCTTATTGATAAATCACAGAACAGTGTTGACAGTGCATTTCTGCGCTACTGAATGATTCTGTGTGCGCGCGATCTGCACATGACGTGCACTGTGTGTGTGTGTTACAATGCAGCACACATTAGCTTAGAACGACGATCAACTAACGTGTACAATAAGCTGTTTAAAACGAGCATTCTCCAGATCAATTTTGAGCATCCAGATGGTATAATTCAACATATCTTGTGGAGTGGTCTCTGTCATTTTAACTGTTTGGAAACGCAGCTTAAAAAAGTGGACTTTTACAGGATTTTACAGGAAAACAAGAACATCAAAAGGGTTAAAAAAGGGTCAGTATTTTTCCACTAAAACTTTTTACCCACGAAAAATCCTAAAGTGAATAACTGAATCATATAAGGTAGGATGCTATGAAATCCATTTTATTTATTCAAATTCCATTATTTTTTCCGTTTACATTTTTTTGGACTCCATAACTTTATTTTACAGTCCTGTTCCGCATGTACATACTTAGCACTGATTATAATAATTACAATAACTGGGTAATAACAAGGTACTAACCCTGAACCTACACCTAACCTAGTCTCGCACTGCCAGACCTTCAGACTGACGGCAGAAGGTCTGGACTCTATCGCAGCTTTCATTGGCTAAGGTCCGCCATGTCTGACTGACATGTAATTCAACCAATCACAGTTCATTTTGTTCTGCGTCATGTTTAGGGGTGTGAAAATGTAAAGTCGATGTCCCTACAATAACAGACCGGAATTAATCATTCATTCAAGAGTGTTGTATGTTGCAATGGAGCCGCGATTTCCACACACTTTTGAAAATCCAGCGTTTAGATGATCACGGTAAGTGCTCATTGTGAAGTAAACACGGCGGCGTTCTTCTTCCATGAGGGGGAGCTTGGCAATAGGGCATTTGTTTCCAGGCGGACAGTTAAAGAATGCAACACACAAATCAAATGACCACTTCAAAACTCCTGAAGAGTTTCCAGATAAAGGGGGTCACACACCGGACGAGAAGCTCAGCGCCGCACCGTGTCACGTCTTTAAAATTTGAACATATTATTTTCTATGAGCGTACACAAACCGGCGGTGCCATTCAGTGTCCAGCTATGACTCAAGACACTGTTCAAAATCCAGCCGCGCCACACAGCGCCATTTACCTAGTTTTATATTAAATTTACATTTATAATTGTCTCAGATTGTCGTTAATGTACATACTGACTTCCCCTGTGCTTCCCCTTTACAACTATAGTTTAACTGCTTGAATAAAGCCTAAAAATATAAGCCTAAAAAACCTATAGGAAAATATAATAAATAAACCGGCACCAGGTCACACACTTCAGCTGGATACTATTGCTGAAAACACCGTAGAGTATAGCGTAACATAAAGACGACATAAAAACTCAACGAAATTGGGAAATACCTTGAATTATATGTGACAAACCACTGACTCTGAGGGACAAAATACAGAAATCAGCTGTGTGGATGGAGATTGTTATTTTTTTTTTTATTGTTGAGATTCTCAATGAATTCAGTTAATGTAAGTTACGCCCTGAGGTAAATGTTCAGGCTGCAGAATTAGCAAAGATTATATTTAACTGTACAGTACAATCATAACTTAGTATACACATTATCTTAATTTCATAATGTCTTTAAACATAACAATATTGCTGACCATAAACTGATAATCATAGAACGTCTGCGTCCAGTGTGCGATACCTGTCCGAGATGTGGCGCGGCACTGCGCTTCTCGTCCGTGTGTGACCCCCTAAAGTGTGCCATATGCCTCAGACGTTCAGCCAACGGTCTGTGGGCGTGACGTCTGAGGCTGAGACTACCCCTAACCTAACCTTAACCCATGTAGTTACCCATAGACAGTAAAAGAAATGGACACAGCGACCCCATAGACTTCAACGGAGAGAAGCACTCAAGTCAATTAGAAGCACTCACTTCCTGATGGCTGAGCGTACTGCGCAGCCTCAGACTGAGCTTGACGACGTAGATGTGACGTGAGCAACCTGTGTGACAGTTGTACGTCTTCTAGTAGTTGTGCAAAGTCAAATCTGAATCACCGAATCTTGCAGAGATTTTGGCTTTCTATGGGCTTCTCCCCATGCTTCTCCCTTGACTTTATCAGACTTTATGCCTCCATGTCCCCCCGATTGCCTCATAGACAGTAAAAGATTGCCTGCAAGCTTCTCCTCCTGTCTATACGGTAATTTATCTACTGTGCGACAGAGTCGCGTGGTTATGACGCAATCGTATTTTTACAAAAACGGTTTCTATGGGGCGGTAGTGTAAGATACAAGGTAATGGAGCCTTTTATACATTGTCGTGTTTCTTTAGAAATAAACAATGGACAAATGGAGTCTTTAAACGCCTCAAATGTAAAGTTATTCGCTGTCAAAGTGACGCCAAAATGAATGGGAGTCAATGGAATGCTAACAGCAGGTGATGGCTTGGTTAGCAATGGCTGCCCCTATGGAAGGTGAGCATGCTGGATTACCCCCTTGATATTACCCAGTACTTTCTTAGGTAAGTACACTGCAGTACAGTATAAAGTTTTAGATCTTAGATCTGAGCGAGATGGAGAAACGGGCAACTAAGGAGAAAAAATGGAGAAGATTAAACATTAACAACTCTCTTGACTTCCTCACAACACACTTCCTGTTCGGGGAATAAGCGGTTAAAGCAACTTTACCATGCCACCCATGGACAGGCAGAGCGAGCAGCCACCCACACACCTCAGCGCACACTCTATGAAGTGTTCAGATGCGGCAGCACTGGGGGTTGGGTGATGCTTTCTACAGGCGTTACTGCCTCTGTCAAGAAGTATTGTCTTGATTCCCCTTTTATCTGCTGACCTTCACAAGTCAGATTCCAAACCCATGAAAAAAAAAAAAAAAAATGAAATAATCTTTCTTTAACAATGACATTACGGGTTTACTGAAGCCAGCCGGAAAAGAGCCGCGAGAGAAAAGCAGTTTGACGGGTGAGTCGCTGCCTCTTTCTGAAGCAGCGAGCTTCCAGTGGGCTTGCGACAGCAACAAAGAACGTGTTTTCAAAAGGTGGCTCAAATTTAAAGCGTTGCGCAACGCAATCTACTGTCTGCTTGAAAACCATTGATTTTCCCCTCTCTCCACATCTTTGTCGTTCACTCGATCTGTTCAAAAAGAACATAACATTGCAACTATGCTGAAAAGAACAGGCCTGCCTTAAAGGAGAAGACAGGTCGCAATACATGCGGAGGGAATCAAAAATAAACCTACAACAGAAGACAGATTGTTTACAGACAGCTGGAAGCTAAATAACATGTGTTATTGGCTGTCGGCAACATAACCAAAATCAATAGTGGTCAGCCATAAACTGCATTTACAGAAAGGTCTACTAAATTATGTCTTCTTCGGGAAATTCAAACAATGGTTTTATGAGTCAAAAGTCACGTTTGGGAAAAAACAAACATGTACGGGCTGCAATAAGTGTGTTGTTCACACATGCCAAATGGCACTTCTCGGCTTTGGATCTGTGAAAAGTTTGTTTTAATCAGTATGCAAGTCAGAATACTGTGACCGTGGGAGACTTCAGGCTCACCAGTGCTTCGCCGTGGCACGACGATCAGCATTACAAATTTTCCAGTGTTGCTGAGAGGAGAGCAGTCTGGTGCAAAATGAGATGCGGTTTTTAGTCGTGATGACCTCAGAAAAGCATCCAATCATGTAGCCACTGAAACAAAAACAGCCCGAAGACCACCTCTCATTCCGATGCCTCTGTACGGGGATCCATGGATTAATCAAAACGAGTTATTGTATGAAGATGGGCACCTTATTTCTGTGAGCCGGAAAAAGCCCATCAGAAAGCAGTGAGCTGTGGGCTTCATCTATTTCGCGGAGACTGACATGTTAGCGGCAGTCAGGCAGAGGGCCTCACTTCATAAATCAAACCTGACAACTCCCTCCGCACGGACGTCAAGCACAACTTTTATTTCCCCATTTCCACACGACACGAGAACATCATCATCTCAGACAGACCGCAGAACCCTCATCTACACTTCTGCAGGCTGGACAGTTCACCGGACTTCATTATTAGCATGAGATATGAGCGATATCAGCTGTTTAGATGGCATCGTAATTGCATACACTCTCACTGACTCCCATACGAGCTCCGCTCCTAATCTCACTTACTTGCAGTTGTTTCAAGCATGTATTGATTTTTATATATCTCATATGGTCTTATTTGTGAATGCATGGTGCAGTGCGCATTATTAGAATTCCAACAATCAAACGGTGTTGTTATTCCCCAGGTTCATGTATCAAACGAGGAGGGCACTGTGGGGAGAGACGATAAAATCAGCCAAGCAATTACCCGCACAGATGTTTAACTGCAGAAAATTAAAGCAATGTTAATCAAGCGTTAAACGTTTACAAATTCTCCCTCCCTGTACAGCCGAATCGTTCCGTTTTAACTTTGGAGAGAAATAGGTTTTTATTTCAGTGAGATCGCTTAAATGAAACGCTTTAACCCTCTGAGACCCAAGTACTGATACTGATGTTATTTCTTTTCATTTACAAGTGCTTTTAGGAAGGCACTAGTTATGGGAATCATGATGACAAGTATAGTGAACAAATAACTCTTATGAGCCAGTCCTTTTAACAAATCAGTCAAAAAGACTTGCAAAATGTTAATTATGTTTAAGAATATTTTTTTGTCGGGTTAATACACAGTTCAGATGTGACTGATTTCGTTGATTTAATTATTTTATGTACTGATTTTTTGCTATACAATTCCTCTATAGTTTCATAAGAAAAGGAAAACTGCATGTAGCCTTCATAAAAACTTTGCCTAACATCATTGTCCCATAGGGGTGTAACGATTCGTTACAAATCACGATACTGAACTCACAATACGATATGTATCGCAATATTTTAAGCCAAAATAAAGACTTTTTTTTAACTTTTATTAAAATAATATTGTTATATTGTATTATTAACAGGACCTACAAATATTCCCCCATTGCATTATTATACATTATATTCAACATTATATATAATCGTTTAATGTAGTAATGTCACTGAAACTCGCGCTCAATGCAGGCATTGGATCTCTTAAGCTGCGCGGGCACAGACTCTCCCAGTGCTCGCCTCTCCCGCTATGCACTATACATATAAGAATAAACCATCTAAAATGCTTTGAATAATCATACTATTAAAACGAAATGTGATCTGGTGATTTAAATGATGTTTGCGCTTTGAGGAGTGTCGTTCCGGTTCAGATGATCAATGCAATCAATCACAGCAATCAATTTGCAAGAAAATGTGTCAAAATTACTTTAAGGGCCTATTAACAATCTAAGTGCATGGTATAAAGCGCACAGCACAAATGCACTTAGGGCTAGTTGCATGTTCCAAAAGGGTTGACCCTATTCTCTTAATGAGTCATGGTGTGTTTTGGGCATAATGTGCAATAAACCAATCAGAGTCTCATCTCCCATTCCCTTTAAAAGCCAGCTGCGCTTGCACCATGGCGTATTCGCTATTTACATGGCGAAATATAGACACCCTCAACCTGACAAGTCAGTTTAACTGTTTATGTGTGTATTGCCACAATTGGTTAAATAAATAGCCAATTTCATTCGTCATTACTGCAAATAGGTAATTCTGATAAATGCAATGACTATCCATTATGACTTGTAGCATTTTTATCTTTATGTACACAATAATAATCGTTTTAATAATAATGTGCTGCTGCGCATCCCTATTGTGTGTAGTAAGCCGAGTGTATGGTCATTGTGCACACGTCTATAGGCGTATATTACTGCCACAATTCACCAGTGTGAGTGCCCGTGATTACCACCAGAGGGCACTCCATCCCGGACTGTCACTCCATCAAGGACTACATTTCCCATAATCCTTTGCCTGGACTCATCAGCACTCATTGTTTACAACTGTGTCTCATTTACCTAATTTCCTCAGCCTATATAAACCATGTTCGCGCTGTCATTCACTGCAAAGTCTTGCTTAGTGCTGCATTTCTGAGCATTTTCCCCTGTTTCATGTCTCTTGCGCCATTGGATTTCTTGCCTGTTTCCTGGATTACCCTTTTGCTTCTGTCCCCCGGCTTTGTTTGGACTGCCTACCTGTGTTTTGACCTTGACTTTACTGTTGACTACGATTGTGGATTACCCTTTCATTAAAGCTGCATTTGGATTCTCAACCTTTGTGTCTCGGAGCAGTATATTTAACACTAACGCGCCCTTTAAATAAACAATACTGCACTATTGACTTCAGACCAGGTTTTTGTTGGTCAATGGCGCAGTCATTTTCAGCTCCTTAAAATAGCAACGAGGCAACAACGCACCGGAACACACCTCGTTTTCAGACCAGCACGCCCATGGGTGAACAGATGGGTGCGAGTGCATTTGCTGTTTAAACAACGTGACGCAGGATGTTAAAATGATAACTGCGTCAGGATGAAACTAGCAAAAAACACCTGCGTCGCACCAAGCACCACATTGTGCCGGGTGTGTGGTAGGGCCCTAAATGTTTAGCTCATCCAGTAATTGTAATTCTGCATTTACTCACTCTCATATTGTTTTCAGGCATCACGCAATTATTTGAACATCTGTGTTTATTACAGTATGCGCGTTGTTGTGAATCTGTTCATCATAAAGCCATCGTGTCTCTTCAGAAGACTTGGATTTGGATTATACCACTCGATTAGTTATTTTTATGATGCCTTTATGACCTTTTTTGGCTCTTTAAGCTTTAGAGGAATGGACTGTAAACGAAGGGACAGATATATCTCAGGTTTCATAAAAATATCGTCATTTGTGTTTGGAAATTCTCACTTTAGAAAACAACGCTTCTCAATTCCAGCTCTTCGCTGATTCACAGCTACTGCGTTGCATTATATCACAACAGAAACCATCACAATAGATAATAGACCATGAAAATATTCTTTCATCTTAATGTGAATGAAGGAAAACGTACAAGAGTGTGATTTTCTCTAATGTTCCTGTAATACTTATGTTCACTTAGAGAAATATACCCAATGATTCATAGGTCTATCAGTCAGGGACAAAAAAAAAAAAAAAAAAACAGCAGCTGCTTCTGAGAAACAAACAGCATCGGAAATATGAAACAAAACAGGATGCCGCAAAGGATAGGTTAGACAAAATGTACACAATTTAGCTTTCAAAGCGAGCTGAAATAAAAGTATATTCTTTTCATGCGTCATATATCATTGTCAACAACGTTTCCTGCTAGGATCAAGCAAACTGTACTTAAGTCAACAAACAAAACACAATGGAAGTACTTGCTTGAATAAATGTAATTAATCTCATTTTCTTGTTTGCACTGCGTGACAAACATAATTGCACTTAAAGGGAAAAAACTGTGAATTTGAAATGTTCTGCAGTTAAATGTCTCATGTAGTACAAACTCTGTCTATCTATCTATCTCTCTATCTATCTGTCTGTCTGTCTGTCTGTCTGTCTAATGCTTTCAGAATTCAGATTTCACTGCTTCCTCCAATCCTTCTTAATAAACAGCAACTCAAAACTTCTCACATTAGGGTGTCTACCATGCTCACAGCTCCCTGGAATACTCTTGGTATTTGGTCAAATGCTCGTCACCGTAATTAACAGCAAAAACCCCAGTCACTCTACACAAGTGTTACATTTCTGGTTTCCAGCGACGATATGCTTCATTATTAAGGAAAGGCTTCTTTCTGATCCAACACGTTTTCCTTTTCCCTGTCAGTGCTTTGGCTCTTGCTAATTGATATCCCGTTGAGTCTAAGTGCTTAAAAAGGTCAGCCTTTCTTTCTATGGACAAATTGCCCAATCCATCCGAAAAGGTCAAACTACCTAGCTAGAATCTCAGCTTGACTGTTTTTAACTGAAGTTGAGATTAAGTATATCTTTGTGTGTTCAGATTCTCTGTCATTTCACATTCATATGTATGAGTAATTATGTGGATGTGCTGGCATCTGTACTTCAATATAGAGACACTGGCGATGAAAACGTAATTGTTGGTTGTCTTCTGTCTGTTTCATCGGAGGCCCTTGGGAAACAAAGATGTGATGTAATGAAAGCCTAAATAGACTAAATCAGAAATAAAATAATTGAACAGTGCTGCTCCTCAGCCTGGTAATTAATGTAAGACATATTAAAATCCATAATCATTGTATGTCATCGGATCAGGCCTCTCATAAAACTCAGATTGCACACTGAACAGCCAGCTGCTCGCCACATCTGTCCACCTGAAACTTTCAACAATTACTCCCCAGGAAGGTAGGAGTGTGTTTGAGTAATTATCAGCTTTTTTTTAGACATGAACACAATTTCTCACACAATCACTCCATCCTTGAGGTTAATTAATAAACGACTTCATCTGCTTTGATCAGCAGAAAGGTGAGGACGGGAAATCAGCGTTGCTCAGACATTCAAGAATGTTTCCATGGAAAATAATGAACTTGTGCACACCTTTAGCTAGTGAGTCCTGTGCTTACAAAGTCACACTGCGACTATTACAAAACAAAAAGAAACTTCGAAAGGAATGAAACCAGGCAGAGGGAGTTTAAAATCTTCATGGGACACTTCAGCTTTCAAACACTTACAAGAAACCTGGTCTCGCAGAATTCCGTGAAATGAACACGGCCCCTTAACTCAAAATCTGTGGCAGTTTCACGAAATCACCGAAAATTCTGTGATGGGTCCACGGAAGCGATGCCTATGTAAGTCAATGACAGTATACAGACGTGTTGGGCATGGTTATCGTCATGATGAAACTATACATTGGACTATGATTGAAACTTTGATTTTGCCATTATGACATAGAGTGTGATTCTCAATTTAATTAGCCAGCATAATTGTATTTACATTTATTTTCTTTTTTTTATTTACGGTATTCAGACACGTTTTGAACACGTAACCCAATCCCTTCCCTAAACCTACCCATTTGTGTATTATAAAAAACAGGATATAACAGGCAGATACGACTGCAGGCACAATTTATTCAAAAAGTACAAATATTCCAAGTGTTCCGAGGCCAAACGATTGATTTGTGTGAAGAAAATCCCCAAAAGCGATCAGCAGCGTCGAGTCCATCCGCCAAAGATATCCGCCACATTTCAAAAATTGCCGCTGGAAGAAACTTTACGTCAGCTTTGACAGTATTGGCTGTCATATGTCTAGTGACAAACTGCGTCATTACGTCAGCTTTGATTGTAAAATACCATTGGCTCTCGTGTGTCTCGCGATTGATCGCGTCATGCTAAAGAGTCGGGTGTATCTTTTGAATGAATATGACTGAGTGGAGTGTGTGTTCACGGAGCGGTGGGATCATCATTTAAAACATTAAAATCAACTCTTTTCTTCACATAAAGATATCATATGACTTCAGAAGACTTGGAATGCAGAATGAGTTAATACTGTTATACTGTTTTTGGTCAGTTTTTGCAATAAATACCTGTGACTGTACTTTTATTAGCCTGTTATGTGTTTTATATTGATGAGAAGTGGGTAGGTTTAGGGCAGTAGTGGGGTTAGTTGCTCCAAAATATAAAAGTGGCCTATAAATGCTCATAAAATCATGTCTACTTTTACAAATGCAAAGAATTAAATGCGTCTTGATCTGACACATTGGGCAAACAACTGAAATCAGTGGAGTACGCTGTGCGTTAAAAAGTGACGCCGAAGGGAACTGACCAAGCGTCAATATGTGACGAATAGGAGTGAGACCGTGTTGCAGGTGTTGGAACAGGGAATCTGTGTGTGGACCACAGATGCTGCCTGTCATTGACTTACACAGGCTGTCACATTTGTTTGTTTTCCCAAACAAACTATTCATCATTTTAAGTAGTTAAACTACAGTCAAGCTACCTTTTCAAAAAGATGTTAGCTACACTACAAGTGTCATTCTTCTTTTGTGTTCTGCAGAAGTCAGTCATACAGGTTTTTAAAATCTGGTGTTGTCTTAGAAAAGTAGATTATTATGTTACTGAAGTTATACAAGAGGAAACGGGAACAAAGCACGCACATCACCGGCAAACATATGATCAAGATCGGGTGCATGACTAAAGAAATAATAAAAAACAGAAAAAGTCTACACACAAGAGCCCCAAAATATGCACACACACACACACACACACACAAAAAACCCTCACAATTAAAGGAATAGATCTGGACTATTTTGTCACTTTGGTTTTTTGCTATAAAAGGGGGCCAATATTTTTGGTTACATTCACACAGAAGCAAAATGTGGTCGACAGTGCTGTTTAAGAGTGCTTAATACAGTTAAGCACTCATTTTAGCCTGGTCATTCACACCTCTGAGTTGAAAAGTCTCAAGAAATGGGGGTGTAAAGGGGAAGAGTGGAGACAATAACCAATAAAACACATACCTGCAACACACTCATTATACAGGCACATGAATATTAAAATATGAAAAAAAAAAAAAACAGTTCACCAGTTTTCTCCTTGATTACTTAATGCATTTTAAAAATGTAACCCTACATGCCAACAAACTCCCAAGAATGAGGGAGAAAAGCGGAAGAACATTTTAAAGGTCTAATAATATTTTCATTAGGTACATTTATGAACACATTTATGGTACAAATGACACGTCCGTTTAACACAGAAAGAATAAAGGCATAGTTACTTTTTTGCCCATTTTTCTTTGAATTTTCGGTCTACATTGTTGTCTCTTTGTATCAGAATAATCCATTGTGTCATCGCATTCATAATCAGACATACGGCTGTATCAGTGTCCTTATCTGCACAAATATTTCATTTGAAGAAGACGTGATTAAAAATATGTGAATATATGGTTCTGGTTCATGTTTAGAGCACTAGAGTATATGAAATACACTATACTGCCAAAAGTTTTGGGACGCCTGCCTTTACATGCACATGAACTTTAATGACATCCCATTCTTAATCCATAGGGTTTAATATGGAGATGGCCCACCCTTTGCAGCTATACAGCTATACTATATCCAGCTTATGTGACTCAAATGCTGCTCTACACTCATATAAAAAAGTCAGCCGTTAATTAAGATTTGACAGACAAACTCGCTCCTTGACTGGACTTGTTTATCAAATAACGTTGTGTCAACTGTGATAAGATTTTCCGATGTTATGAAAGTCAGCATCTTTGATATATTTAGTCACTGTCACTATGGTTACAGCAGTTATTTGCTATCATAAATATATACAAGTTGCTTGACTTTGGAAGTATTCAAGCCGTTCCTGTCAGCCGTTTAATGTGTAACGTAGTTCTTTGTTCAGGGAAGAAGGAAGCGGGAACCGGCGAACATTTAAAAGACTTTAATTAAATAAATAAACAAAACAAAAGTAACACAGGCAGCCCCTCCCGGACGACTGCCACGCACACACATAACAAAACACAACATAAAGTCCAGGCCTGGTCCTCTCTCGTCCTTCACTGGTGTCGCTCGTCCTTATATGCCTCTGAGCTCCCTCATGAGAGGACTCGAGACTGGTGTGCCTCGCAGGTGATGCTCATTCTCAATCACGCACCGGTCTCGCTCACTCCTCCCACGTCTCTCGCTCGTCCACCTTGCCACATACCCCCAGGCCAGGGGGTATACCCGAGACATTGCCTACTCCACCCCCCCCGGGGGCCCAATCTCCGCGTCTCCCACATCTGGGGGTATGGACAGACGAGTCAAGAGAAATTGGAGACGGAGACACAGAGAGCGACAGGATGAGAGAGGAAGAAAAAAAAAAATCTGGTCCAGTTCACTCTGCCGCTCAGTCCTCAGCCAGCCGAGAGGCTCTTCCTCGCGGTGCCATGCGATGGTACTGGATGCTCAGTGGATGGCTTGATCCTCCTCCGCCCCCTGGCGGCCGGCAGTGGCTCCTCCAGTTGAGGGCAGCCGGCAGCGAGTCCCGCGCTCCCTGCTCCTCCCCATCATGGCAGATGGCAGCAGGCTCCGGCCCATGGCGAACGCCGGCGACTCCTCCGCTCCATCTCGGACGGCAGCCACCCCACCTCGATCCAGGGGCACAGCAGTGAGCTCTCCGTCCCACTAGTCTTCACTCGCTCCAGCATCATCGCCTCAACCTCCTCCCCTCTTTCCTCCCGGGTTTCGGCACCAATGTAACATAGTTCTTTGTTCAGGGAAGAAGGAGGCGGGAACCGGCGAACATTTAAAAGACTTTAATTAAATAAATGAACAAAACAAAAGTAACGCGGGCAGCCCCTCCCGGACGACTGCCACGCACACACATAACAAAACACAACATAAAGTCCAGGCCTGGTCCTCTCTCGTCCTTCACTGGTGTCGCTCGTCCTTATATGCCTCCGAGTTCCCTCATGAGAGGACTCGAGAGATGCACCTCACAGGTGACGCTCATTCTCAATCACACACCGGTCTCACTCGCTCCTCCCACGTCTCTCGCTCGTCCACCTCACCACAATTAGTAATTGTCAATCCTACACTGACTGTGTGAGCAGTTCAACCAAATTGCAGAATCATGATTCAAATGAACCAACTCACTAAAATGAATCAATCTTCCCTTCATTGACTTCCTGGAAAAAGTAGTTTTTTGTTCTGATAAAACACAGTGTTTTGAAAACAGCAACGCTATTGCCATGCTGCTGAAAATTTGTATTATGTTAGTAGTGTTTCTACTTGCAATTAATTACTCTCCACTTGTCCTTGCACAAAATTGGTATTCATCACAAAACAAATTGTAGCAACAATATCTAAACAACACAGAAACTTCCACTGAAAGTACAGAGACATTCCTCTCTATGCAGTAATTACTATCAGGATAATTTATTATGCCACATTACAATGCAATTAGGCTGAATTCTAAAGAGGGGGTGGAGAATTCTCACAACCCATCAAGGTCCTGCATTGTGAATGTTTCTTGCATGTTTGTGAGTCGATACAGAAGAGCAGTAGTGTGTAACATTTTGTTTCACAGAGTGGGTTGTGTTTGTTGCTAAGAATGTTAATGTGAATCGTCTAACAAGCCTGTCGTTGCCGGGGTGTGCAGTGCGTGTCAGGCCAGCCAGCAGAGGTTAACATAGCTTGGCTAATGAGCCTCGACCAACATTAGCGCAAATGAAGGGGCAGATTCTATCGAATTCATGATGGAGTTATTGAACGGCACACAGTGGCAGAACGTCACGTCTGAGAGACTCGAGCAGTCAGGGTAAATTGAACTGATGTCACATCTACTCTGAAAACTGAACAACAAACTTGTGGAAAGCCAAAGAGGCAATATTATGGTTTGCAAAAGTTTTCCACTTATCTGGAACATTGATTATGGCAGACATTACAGGACATTAGAGAACAACAACATTTGTACGGCAGTAGGCAAAACACTGGTGGAGCAGAACCGCTCATGTCTTACTATTGACTCTTGAGCGTCTGCGCTCTGAGCTAGCATTACCAACATACATATTTCAACCTGTTCAAAACGATGGTTGAAAGAGCCAGAGACTACACTTTTATTGGATTTTATCCATGTATAACACTATTAAAACTTAAATGTGGGCTTCATGTGTTAATGTACTCATGGTTGTAATGACAAATGGAACATGGAAAGTGTAAAAATAGTACAAATAATAGGTATAAAAATCTATTATAAACATATTATGTATTCTATGGAGCCCCTAAAGGGACATGGTGGTGAAAAAAAAAAAAAAATGAGATGAGAGGAGAGGAAAAAATATATTTCAATGCTTTTGCGTGTTCTCTTGCAATTACTATATAGTTGGGTAATTATATTGTACATCATGTGGAGTATTGAAATTGCTTTTGAATGTAAGCTTGCTTTTTATTTTTCACTTTCGCGATCACGCATTCTGACCACACATTTTACAAGATAAGATGCTCAGGATCTATTGCACACCAAATCCTCCAACAACATCCTTTCAGTCATCTCTCCTTACTATCTTCATGTGATAAGTGAAATCATGATGTACTGTAATGAAACCGACTACCACAGCAAGCCTAACCATGTCCCTTTAGGGGCTACGTAGAATGTGTTATTAATTTTCCGTGCCTTTCCAAATTCGGATTTACTGTATTGATACCCTGCTCCTGATATCTTTTCATTACAATTTACAATTTCTCAATTCAAATCCATTCATTTAATTTGATTCAAATACAAAGTTCTGTCATGAAAATTTAGATGGTGCAAGCTAATAGGTCCATAACTCTTTTCCCGCCAGCCTTTTAAAAAAAAGTTGCCAGCCACGGCCAGGTTTTTTGATCATTTTCACAAAAATGTAATGGCCCACAGAATATTTTGTTGTATGAATATCTGAACATGCAATATATCAAAGCAAAGAACAGACCCTCTGCTTAAAAAAAAATTCATGCATTCTTTTTTTTATCAACACTTGAATATGGGTATGTTTCATAAAAAAGCAACATTTTGAACAAAAAGCTGAGAAAATCCTGTTTTTGTCAAAGACTACATCCAGATCGGATTCAGAGCGATGATCAAACACAGATGGAGTAGATCGAGTCCATCAACACCCCTAATGCTTGCACAGTACTATAGCTCGTCCTGGGGCGACATTTCATTCAGTAACATTAGATAGTTTTGATTTATATGATGTTTAATGTTGATGATCATGTTATTTTACATATGCATCTGCTTACATATGATCGCTTTTTGTATTGCGTCTCCTTCGCCTGTGTTTTGATCGGGAGATTCTGAACTCATTCAGAAGATGTGTAATAGCGCCCCTTAGTGTATAACAGTGAAAACACAGAAAATTCTGTGTTTGGCGGGAAACGTTTTCTCACAAATAACGGAAAATTCTGTGTTTGCCAGGGGAAGAGTTAACAACCATGTTTGCAATTGCATCGTTATCTATAGGGCACAGCTGGTTCCTGCTGTTTCAGTAGCCAATGAGCTTGTGTACTCAGCCTTCAAATACTTAGCATTTGCTTTAGCAGTGCAGCGCGCTTTCATAAACCCTCCACCTTCCCCAGCTCCACCTGTATATGTTACGGGTAATTCATGTATGCTATATCATACAGCAGCAGCTCACAATACGCCGTATTGCTCACAAAAGTGTTGTGTTATGTATTGGCAGTAGCAAGTCCCGTACTTTTGCTCTGCAGCAACAGCATAGCAGATCTATTCCGCCAAGACCAAACATATCAACATTGTATGGAAGCTTGTTTCCGCCACTGAATAAAAAAATAAAAAAGGTTTTGCAAAAACATGCAATTGCTAGATATAAAGTCAGAATTGTGAGATATAAAGTCAGAACTGCAAGATATAAACTCGCAATTGTGAGAAAAAAAATAAGAATTGTCACAATTCTGACTTTATATCTCACAGTCTTTAATCTTTTTGGCTTTTGCAGTTGGGTTATTGTATTTTCAGTTTACAAGTACTGAATATACAGACATTCAGTACAATATTTCATACAATACTATACTTGCAGTGCATACAGTGGATCATTTATTCATATACTTATAATATACTTTTTTTCTGTAACTGCATGCTTTGAATGCTGTGTTCTCCATTTTTATGTAGTGTCTAATAAATAATCTGTAGTTTGATTTTGCCAGAAGAGTCAGATGTTCTCTGAATGTAGTTTAAGGCTTTGAGAAAGTGGGTGATGGTTTCTAGAAATGTGTTTTAGAAATTCAGAAAAACTGTAATATATGCTAACACTTTATGTTGATGGTCCCCAACAGACATTCTACTGCACGTACATGTCAACTTATTCTACTAACCCCTAACAGTCTACTAATGCTCAAGTAATGAGAGTTAGTTGACATGTAGGAGCAACATTACTAATAGTCATATAATGTCTAAAGGGAACCATCAAGAACAAAAGTGTAACCAGTTATTTCTTAATTAGAGCAAAGCTTGTATTGCTATCTAACATAATATATATATATATATATATATATATATATATATATATATATATATATATATATATATATATATACCTGTAATAAGAATTCTAGAAAATGAATGAATATATACTGTCAGTAAAGCATAAACTCTCAGGCACATATCCTCAGTGAATCCATTATGGTCCAATTTCTGTTACCAATCCTGAGGAGCTACATTGCATAAGTAAAAAAAATGAAGTCTTTGATATGCACTTTTAACATGACAAAAGTTCAGTGTTGAAATATTCTCTTTTAAGCTGATTTTTCAGAGCGCTCAGGATCAAAGTGAGATGAGCTTCATGTTCATTGTAATTAGTAAAGCTCTCTGTCACCTGTGACTAATGAAATAGCCCTGAAAGGGGGGCAAAGCACGGGACTAATTTCGTGGGCAGCCGACTATGACCCCGTAACTGCTTCACTCGCTGTGAAATAAGAAGCAGATCCCATAAAACTAAAGTGTTCTTTTTGCCTGGCTGAAGTAATGTGAGGTGGTTTGTCTCTGTAATCGGAAATGCGACCTTCTGTGCCCTTCAGCGTTTTTCTCTTTAAAAGAACTTGTTGGGTTTTGGATGCCCAGCATGCCAAAAAAAAAGAAGGTGATTCTTCTCAAAGATAGAAGCTGTAGAAAGTTTTCTTCAGCCTACCGTGAAAAAGATGTACACTTCATCATACAATTAAAAAAGAGTAGGCCTACTCATAATGGAAATTAGCCTTACGTCGTCATACTCAGATTCTAGTCAGAATATGAGTCTGATACTGCTCCATTGGGCTGTGATTATGGGGCGTTTCAACCGAACCAGGAAAGAAAATGCCTCTGCACTCAATTGGATAGACCTACAACCAATCAGAGCAACGGAGTAAGTGACGTATGTTGAGCGACGCATAGCTGTCAACAGAACTCAACTGCACGCTTGCTGGAAGAAGTAGAAGAAGATAAGTGTAAATGATCTTTGCCGGTGTTGTAAAAAGAATTTAAGGATACACGGAGTACTTACCAACACGATCATCATTTTTTCAACCCAAGCACACTTTGGTGACGTGGATGATTATGTTACTGTTGATCATCTGTCCATCCACGTATAAAGACAATTTGATTGGTCCGAACAGCTCTCGTTCGAGCATAGAAGTCCAGACTGAACTTCCCGACCTCAAACTACATAGTTGTATGGAAATAATATGTTAAAAGAATATACTTAAGAGCAAACTGAAAACACTGACGACTTGGAAGTAAACGCCCACTGCTATGATTGGATAACAGTTTTGCATATTATAATGAGTTTAGACTCCCCTGTCAGTACACGTGGGGAATTGTTTTGAAAACGTCCAATGTGGAAAAATGGCAACCGTAATGATTCGCCCATACATGTTCGACCTGAATCACAGAACAATGAACCAAGAACACCTCAAATAGAAAGGATATTACAGCCTGTGACAGCTTGTCCTTGACAGCAAGTTATCCTTAATTATGTTTATTTCTAATGTATTTCTAATGTTTTTTCTCATTTTATATTATAGTGTAACCGAAAACGATCTGTGACAATGCAATACTATCACATATAAAAACCATGTTTTACTCACATAAGTGTGTTGCACCATTCCTGTCGGATCCAATATAGAAGGCACAGCATTGTGTTTTAATCTCAATATGTCTGCAAATCCAGTCTCAACTGAGTCTTGTTTATAAACGATTCCACGGTGAAATGAAGCGAACAAACGTGCACTGTCTTCCCCAAGTGAGCTGGAACTTCATTAAAAATAAAGTTCAACCACTCATTCCTAATATTAGAATCCGAAGGAAGTTTATGCAGGGACTGTGTTCTTCCACAACCAGGCACAGCACAATATCTTACTCTCTTCGGCATGTTTATTGCTCGGTAGCGCGATCATTTAGCTCCACGAGTCGGTGGGCGGGGCTACAGAATCAGGCGTACTTATCCTTATGTTGAGGCGGCGTTTCAGCATACGATGACATCAAGGGTTGGCATATTCTGAGATCGAGTGTTTTCTGGGCCTGGTGTCAAAAAAGGCTTTTCTTTGACTAATAAGGCAGTTTTCAGCTCTGAAACGATTAACTTTTATATATCAAAGGCTCAAGGGAAAGTTGATTTCTCAATTCATCACCCCTTTAAACATGCCCTGGCTCTTCCAAGCATTATAATGGCAGTGAATGGCAGCCCAAAATTTGAAGACCAAAAACATGCATCCATCCATTATAAAAGTAATCCACACAGCTCCTGGGGTTAATAAAGGCCTTCTGAAGCAAATCGATGGGTTTGTGTAGGAAAAATATTTAACACATTATTATGTAAAATATCTAGCTTCCGGCGGACCAGCTTCCGTTTCATTTCATCTGTACTCAAAATCAAACAATGCTATCAGATCAATATATAGTCAATATATAAACACTACAGATTATTAAAAATATAGTAAACCAGGAGAATATATTGTATACTGTATGTACTACAAGTAAAGTATTGTATTGAATATTGTATAGTATTGAATATCAGTATATTCAGCACTTGCACACTGTAAAAATACAATAGCCTAAATGCAAAGTCAATGAGAGATTCATTCTGCCTCAGCATCACATCTTCGTGTTGAATCCAGACTGAGGAATTTGTCCACATCATAGGCAATGTTATCTCTTGCCAGGCAAAGGAAAACACCCTCTGGTGTGCCAGATCCAGCCTTGCCCAACACTCCACACCTTGCTTTTCCTCATCTTCATCCTCCACATCCACCACCTCTAACACATACTCTTCCTCCTCTCCTTCTCAGATTGTTTCCATCCATTGTTGGTATCAACATTCAGTGCACCTGTGCTTATATTTTGTACAGGTGATCATATCATTAGAAACAAGTGTGAACGATTTTGAATTGTTGTATGTACCGTTTTGCAACACAAGTGCATCACCGTGCAAAATGTGTTTAGAGTTTTGCAAAAAGAGTGCATGAGATTTGCAAATGGTGTCTAATGCTTGATCTTGTTTAAGGTTTTGCAGAAAGAGTGATTTATTCAACAAATGGGTTTAGGCATTTGAGAATTTGGTTCAGAGAATGGGATTTAGTGTCTTAGCAATTGTGAAAACTGCAACTTAAAGGTGCTGTATGTAAGAATGACAGCTAGTGGTTGAAATGGGTACAGCAGTCCAAATTCAAAATCTAATTTGCCCTCCCCCTCCCCTCAGACCTGATGCTCACACAGGTTGCCAGTTTGAGGACACGCAACAGGAACGAACCCAATTGACAATGGAAAGCGAGGAGACTTGTGCAAGTTGATGAGTTGATTTATATATGTTTTAATGTGCTTTTTTAGAGTTTTAGATGGATGATGAGGCTTTTTAGGACGGATAGAATCTGCGTTCTCTGTTTGCTGGCAGTTGTGTTTTCCTCCAACTGGCAACCTGTGGTGTCGAAATACGATTGGGTAAACTGGCGGCGTGTGGTAACACACAGACCAAAACAAGAACGCACATTTCAAAGCAGAATAACTGGATGTAGCATTGTTTTTCAGAGAAACGAGTATGTGAACTTAGTATTTTCCTAAATATCTACAAACATATTATGGTATTTCTATGCTTTAGTACAGTAAAAAAATTACATACAGCACCTTTAACACTATAGATACAATTATAATCAAGTACAAAATAATCTCTTTTTGCAAGTGTACTTAGTGTGTTAAGACACGTTCATTAAGATTACTCTTACACTTACATGGCCATTCAAATTTGTTAAAATTATATTAACTGCAAGTACATTTCTTTTTAAAAATATACTTTTAAAATTTGTACACTACTATATGTTGTATACAATTAAGCACACTTCTTTTTTTATGAGGGTACTTTGCACAACAAGTTTAAAAGGTCACAAAGTCAATACAAATACGGCTCAAACATGTGCCAAATTCGTACATGTACAGATAGCTTAGAAAAAGAGGCCATGTTTTTGTGTGCTGGTATCTTAAACATCATTAATTCCCAATAAAAACCGGCTAGCTGTTTTTAAAGTGTTGCACATTTTTCACATTAAATCCATTTTCCACATAGATGTGATGGCCGCATTTGCCAAAACATTCAGAGAATTTCACACACAAAAAAATTAATGGACAGATGATGTAGGACAAGTCAGAGTAAGTGGTGCATGCTTTCATCACATGTAAATGAGAAGATGAAGAGCCTCCTCGAGCAGAACAAACTAGGACAGTCTCAAAATTCATTCAAAGAGGGTCACTTACTTATGCAAGCCGCACTACGATAAAAGCTTCCACGGGAGGACCAGATGCATCAAAAGATGTGAGACTATTTGATGTGGGGGGCTCAAGAGGCCAGAGGAACACAGAACGGCATTAACCTGATACAAGGAATAAAAGTTGACAAAATTAACGGCTAGAAAAGTGTTTCGAGGCACACTTATATTGTGTTATTTATTCAATTACTCCATTTATTTATTTGGCTGCTTGCTTCTTTCTTTTTTGTTTACTACAAATAGATAGTCCCCCACTCACAAGAAAGAAGATTCTTAAGCTTTCAAAGACTTGCTAGGTTGCACAGAGTACATTACCGCAAGACTCACTGCTATTTGTGCATGTTAATTATTTGAGCTGACACCCCCTGGCAATAAACCACTGCTAATATTAAGATCGGCTGGTGCTAATTCAAATTCAATTGCAGTTTTGCTTGTGTGCCTACCGAATTTTACGTCTGACCTCCACTGACCTCCCAGTCAGAAGCTCTGGGCAAGCCATGACATGTGTTGACGGTAGCTCATTTAAGAAAAAAAATTATCAAAATAGTTTCATTGAAAATCAGCAGTGCTGCTAATGAAATCGGTCTCATGGGGACTGTAATTGGGAGGTTCTGGAAGGTAGCGGCTGGCTGCCCTCGACCAGAAAATGGCCCCGTAAAGTAGACTCTGCTTCCATGCCGGCTGTTTACGTATACATTTTTGCTGGAGCCCACTTTATGTCGAAGAGCGAGATATGATCCGTGTGCTTTATTATATCTCTGAGGTACAAATTTCTGCATCTCTTATTCAAGCAACTGCAGGATCCGAAATTCCTCCTATTCACAGGAGAGCAAAGCTTCACAACACAGCTCTACATTCTGCCGGCGGGCGAAGCCAGAAGCTGCTTTACAAACAGGCAGCATGTTTAATATTCATCGCTCTTGGGAAGCTCTGGGAAAAGATAAAGTGAAATGTCAAAGGGTAATGAATGCCCCGAACAGGACTACACAGAGGTGTGGTATCTCAGGGAACTTTTACATACCTCAAACTTTATAGAGGCTGACCGTCTGGTTTGGTCAAAATGCAGAAATAAATCCAAGACTGGCCTTGAGTTGATGGATCAATTAAATTTTACACATAAGCCTTGTGAAGGTGGTCGGAACATAGAATGAAGCGCTATATAAAATGAATCAGGCCTTTAATTCATCAGAGGTGAGCAGAGATTGAATATTTCTCACCTTATGCCCTCACAATTTGCTTTAGGTACTAGGTAACAAAGAGCAAACAAGTCTCAAAAGTCTCAGGCAAACAGATATTACTCCATTTCTTCATGTCGCCTGGTCCTGAGCATTTTCTAGCTTAATAGGGTCATTACTGGATGTCAGTGTGTGTCTAAGAAACTAACACATAGGCAATGCTATGAACAAATTGCTATTCGGTTCATAAGGTGTTCTGGGGTGTTTTGTTTCAAAAACCCTGAGAATCAGTTATAGTAACAGTGATGCTTAGCCTTAACAAAACACACTATTATCTGGCAAAAACAGAAACACTAAAATATAGTTCACTTGGAAAGACTAGCAAGCAAGGTTCAGCAGAGGTCAGCATCAGAGCTCATTCCTATAAGAGAATTCTAAACTCTTAAAGGGATAGTTCATCCAAAAATGTAAATTCTGAATGATAATCAAAATTATATCAGAAAGTAACACATTTTTAATTTGATGGTGCCGATAATGGTAAATATAGCCAAACCAAAAATTTACTAATTAATTTAAAAAAAATTACTAGTGGGTGCAGGACACTTTAGTTCATTTAGGTAAGTGAGGATAGCAAAATAAAGTAAACTGTGATACTTAAAGTAAATTATACCCAAAAATGCTTCATACAGTGGACTACCAGCAAAATTGATAAAACATTTGGGACCAAAATTATCCAGACACTTGTTTTGCTTAAGTGTTTTGTCTTTAATTGCTAATGCGACCTTTTACACCACAGACTGAACTAAATGAAGCATTGCTTGGTCATTGGTTGACCTAAATTGGTATTATCTAATTGTCTCCTTAAATTGAACAGCTGACAGCTGATTGGTTGATTGTAATCCATTACATACCTTTCTATCAGTTATCTGACATTATCAAGATGAATTTGTTCTGACAGTTTAACTCTGCGTTCTTGTCATATTTTATTACCATTTTCTAAACTATAGAGAATAAACTGTGATAATGTGAGAAAATGTTGAAGGTGTGTGAATAAATTTTGGTTTGACTGTATAATATGCACTCTACACAGTAACACTCTAACCCATTTATAGCCTATAAACACAGTGTGTATGTAATATGTGTGTGTGTGTGTGTCCCATGCTGGCAAAAGGAGTTTGAATGTGCACAGGATAATTTCAAGCTACAGGCAAAAAGTGAAAAATTCGATTTTGAGGTTTTCACAAAAATGAGTTCATTAAGCCCTCATCTACCGATCCCAATGCTCCCAATAGCAATTAAACATCTTAAAATAGCTTTATTTGTGGGTTTTCAGAGGGGAGTATCTTTTAATGTATATTTTGTTCTATAGATATTTGGTGTTGAATTGGTGTGTGTCAACTTTGGTGTTATTACCAGGGATTTTAAGGTATTGTTACTAGGTGATTCTATTTTGGAACCTTCAGAAAACTACATTTTTCTCAAAATTAACTTTGCTGACTCTATCGATTTCAAACAGGTGTAGCTCAGTCATTTTTTGTCAGATTCAAACAAATCATACATAATTTTGAAGGTTTTGCAATAGAGAATTAAAAAAATAAACGTGCTTATTGCAACTCATTTTGCCAGCACGGGTCACATATATGCTTCACAAACAAGGGTCAGTTCAATGCTGGATTTGCACAAGTTGTTTCTGAAAGATTTTTAGATTAACATGACGGTACATGCTAGTCGATGAGCTGAATCAACTTAACTCCACAGCAACTACATCAATTTATCCACTAACCATTCATAAATGTCCAGTGGCATTCTAAAAGTTGAAAGTTCTTCCTGAGTCTCTCCATCAGTGTCTGACTGGCTCGAACATGTAAGGCTGAACGCCGCTACTGACAATTTTTGACATTTTGGCTGCGTGACATTCTCCAGTTTTGTTGTTGCCGGAGTATCCGAAGCGCACGCTGTAAAGGCTCCGCCCTCTTCTGGAAAGGGGTCCAGGAGCAGCAGCTCATTTACATTTAAAGGGACACACCCAAATAGGGGCAAATTTGGCTATAATAAATGATCTGTGGGGTATTTTGAGCTGAAACTTCACACATTCTGGGGACACCAGACTTGTATTACATATTGTGAAAAGGGGCATGATAGGGCCACTTTAAGTCTGACTGCAGTGTCACGGTAGTGCTGAGCATCATTTAGTAATTGCAGAGCTCCAGAAGGCCTAACAGTGAGTCAGGGTTTAACCAAGAAACCCTAAAGAGACAAAAGAGAAACTTCAAATCTCAGAACAGCACAGACAGAAAGCAGAACAAGGTACAAAGAACAAAAATTACCTGAAGCATTCTGACTATGGAGGACATTATGTACTAGTGTATGAATTCCTCTGTGAGTACATGTTTAACATGATTGTAGGACAAAAGGGTTTTGTCTTTATCTGTCCTTGGTACGTACAGCTGGAATCAATACTCCTCTGTTCATCTTGTATGGCCAATAACAAAAATTCCTCAAGCTTTTCTGCACAGGTTAGAACAATCCTCAGGCAAATAGAGAAATGCGAGAAGAGAAGAGAAGAGAAGAGAAGAGAAGAGAAGAGAAGAGAAGAGAAGAGAAGAGAGAGAGAGAAGAGAAGAGAAGAGAAGAGAAGAGAAGAGAAGAGAAGAGAAGAGAAGAGAAGAGAAGAGAAGAGAAGAGAAGAGAAGAGAAGGAAGGAGATGGAGGGAAGGCGAGATAGCAGAGGAAAGGAGAGGGTGATGGCAGTCACATCAGAAGAGCGTGTGGCAGATTGTGAGGATTTAAGGATTTCAGAGGAAGGATTGCAAGCTGTGCGTGGGGATCTGTGAGGAGACTGAGACCAGATGGTTGCGATTCTGGCACAATTATCCCCCTCTATTGTTACTGATCTCCATCATTCTGTCTCTCCCCGCTCATCTCTGCCTCTGCCAACAACCCAGAGTCACTTAATGGAAAAATCTTTAAAGTGACTTAAAAAACATTGAAGGATGAACTGCACCTGAGCATGTGTGTGTGCATGACCTTTAATCTATTCATATCCAGTAGTGGCATAACATTAGCTAGAAAGTATGAATGTTTTTCTCATTTAGTACACATTAATATTTGCTGCTTAAAAAGTATTAAGCACTTAACCCTCCTGTTGTGTTGAGAGACATAATTTAACCAAGGGTACATATTTAATAGGCTTAACAAATAATATTCCTCCTACATAAAAGAACTACCTAAAAAGATTTTGCTTCGTTAAAATAAAACTGAAATTATTATTTAATTAAATTACATTCAACAATAAAACTTGCTGTTAGGTCTTTGCTGAGAAAGTTTCTTCTTAACTACTCACAGAATGTTACAACCTGAGAAAGACAAACAAGTTGAGTGTATGATTAAATAAAGAAGCTATTTGGTGAGTCTTTTTATGCAGAATAATATCAGTAAATAACAACACATTTCTAATCTGATGTTGGTGATGATGGCATGTGTGTGTGTGTGTATATACATACATATATATATATATATATATACACATATATATATATATATATATATATATATATATATATATATATATATATATATATATATATATATATATATATATATATATATATATATATATATATATATATATATATATATATATATATATATATATATATATATATATATATATATATATATATATATATATATATATATATATATATATATATGTATGTATGTATGTATGTATGTATGTATGTATGTATGTATGTATGTATGTATAAGCATAACTAAACTCTTAATGGGATAGTTCACCTAGAAATTCAAATTCTGTCATAAGTGCATCACTATGTCCACTTAAAATAAATGAAAATCCTGAATGATAATCAAAAAATATCAGTAAATAACACATTTCTAATCTGATGGTGCCGATGATGGTAAATATATAATATGCACTCTACACAGTAACACTCTAACCCATACTTTTGAATGGTAGTGTATATAGTCTGTTATTTCAAATGTATACTTATGTTCAGTTTAGTTCATTTTCTGTCTTGTGTATATTAGTTCTTGTTTTGTTTCTATGGTTTCTGATTAGTTCATCTTCATCCAGCTTTTTATTACATTAAAGACTGTGTGTCTTACACCATGTTGTTAAGTAGTGAGCCTTCTACAGCCAGCATTCCAGATATATATATATATATATATATATATATATATATATATATATATATATATATATACACACTCACCTAAAGGATTATTAGGAACACCACACTAATACTGTGTTTGACCCCCTTTCGCCTTCAGAACTGCCTTAATTCTACATGGCATTAATTCAACAAGGTGCTGAAAGCATTCTTTAGAAATGTTGGCCCATATTGATAGGATAGCATCTTGCAGTTGATGGAGATTTGTGGGATGCACATCCAGGGCACGAAGCTCCCGTTCCACCACATCCCAAAGATGCTCTATTGGGTTGAGATCTGGTGACTGTGGGGGCCATTTTAGTACAGTGAACTCATTGTCATGTTCAAGAAACCAGTTTGAAATGATTTGAGCTTTGTGACATGGTGCATTATCCTGCTGGACGTAGCCATCAGAGAATGGGTACATGGTGGTCATAAATGGATGGACATGGTCAGAAACAATGCTCAGGTAGGCCGTGGCATTTAAACGATGCCCAATTGGCGCTAAGGGGCCTAAAGTGTGCCAAGAAAACATCCCCCACACCATTACACCACCACCTCCAGCCTGCACAGTGGTAACAAGGCATGATGGATCCATGTTCTCATTCTGTTTATGCCAAATTCTGACTCTACCATCTGAATGTCTCAACAGAAATCGAGACTCATCAGACCAGGCAACATTTTTCCAGTCTTCAACTGTCCAATTTTGGTGAGCTCGTGCAAATTGTAGCCTCTTTTTCCTATTTGTAGTGGAGATAAGTGGTACCCGGTGGGGTCTTCTGCTGTTGTAGCCCATCCGCCTCAAGGTTGTGCGTGTTGTGGCTTCACAAATGCTTTGCTGCATACCTCGGTTGTAACGAGTGGTTATTTCAGTCAAAGTTGCTCTTCTATCAGCTTGAATCAGTCGGCCCATTCTCCTCTGACCTCTAGCATCAACAAGGCATTTTCGCCCACAGGACTGCCGCATACTAGATGTTTTTCCCTTTTCACACCATTCTTTGTAAACCCTAGAAATGGTTGTGCGTGAAAATCCCAGTAACTGAGCAGATTGTGAAATACTCAGACCGGCCCGTCTGGCACCAACAACTAGGCCACACTCAAAATTGCTTAAATCACCTTTCTTTCCCATTCTGACATTCAGTTTGGAGTTCAGGAGATTGTCTTGGCCAGGACCACACCCCTAAATGCATTGAAGCAACTGCCATGTGATTGGTTGATTAGATAATTGCATTCATGAGAAATTGAACAGGTGTTCCTAATAATCCTTTTTAGGTGTGTGTGTGTGTGTATATATATATATATATATATATATATATATATATATATATATATATATATATATATATATATATATATATATATATATATATATATATATATATATATATATATATATATACACACATTGTGTGCAGAATTATTAGGCACGTTGATTTTCTGATCATATTTTTTTTCAGGCACATTTTACAAATTCCAAACCACATTACTCTTAATAACTACTATTCATTTTATATTTAATCATTTATAAGTGATATATAGTTGTTCATGAATGCTGGAAATGAAAAACACCTTATATTCAGGTGTGCAGATTTATTAGGCACGTTTTCTTTTACAGATAAAATGAGTCATAAAAAAGATTTAACTAAATCATTCAAAAATTATTAAATGCCCATGAGAAGGATGCAATACTAATGCAATACTAGAAATTGCAGTTAAGGCATGACCACTGGACAGTGAAATGCTCATTGGGTCAGCAGGGTCAGACAAAAACAGGTGGCGGAGAAGAGACATGTTAACTGCAAAATAATTAAGAATTAAGTTGAAGAATTAAGTGTGAAACCATCAGGAACCCTTTAGTCTCCAGCGCCACCATTTTCCAGAACTGTAACCTACCTGGAGTCTCCAGAAGTGCAAGGTGTCAGGATTTCAGAGACTTAAGTCAGGTGAAGAATCCTAAAAAATTACCCCCACATAAAGTTTTGTGAAAGAACCATTGTTTTTCGAACCATTTTATAGTCTAAAGAACCTTTCTGCGCAACAAAGAAACTTTTGTGCAATGGAAAGGTTCTTTGGATATTAAAGGTTCTTCACGGACCATACACCCCGCCAAAAGAACCTTTTTTTAAGAGTCTACAATAAAGATTTTCTGTTTTTTTACCTGACTCTGCCATTTTTCAAGGAACTTCTTTTTATTAAATTTCAAAACCAATTGGGGTCAATCTGACCTCATCACAATCGTGTAACCAAAATTTATACAGCTTTTGACACAAAACACGTGTCAAAACTTTGCATGCACATTCTTGACACTAAACAAGAAATTCAAGAATAAATTAATTGTATATCCAGTGTTTCACACAGTTTAAAAACAGCAACATAACAGGAGGGTTAAACACGAAATAGCAATGTGACATGTTCAAAGTGAAACAATTGGGAATTGACTAGATTGCAACATGCTGCAATATTATTGGTTAATATTATTTTTCCACACCCACACAGTCCTGATTGCACAAGCCGAAATGTAATTTCGTAGATGTAAAAAGTTATTGCATTTCCATGAAATAATTTGCAACAAACAAGTTTATCTTCGGAATAAAGTGCACTGATGAATCATCCTCAGTAAGACCTGGGACTTTTATTAAAAACTAGATGTGTCAATTTTTATTTCATGTTGACTTACGGAGCTCTCCGCAGAGTGATGCAAACATGAGCAGATGGCCAAACAACAGACCCTCTGAAAAGATTTTCTCACCAACGACATTTGTTGCTCCTGCAAGAGACGGGCCCAAGGATGGAAGCACATTAAGAAATATGCTGAAGCGAAAGGATTCAACGACTAGAAACAGCACCTCAGTGTTGCCTGCAGACTCCTGTTTCTCTCCGGAGCTCGCGTGGCCTCTCGTTACCACCTTTAATGTCATCATCTACTTTTACAGCTGCCATCATCTTGTGTTATTTCAGTTTTTCAGGTAAAGCAGACATAATTTCGGTGTTTTCAGTCAGAGTGTAACCTTCTAGCATCCAGCGCTGCCGTTCCCAAGAGCTTTGATGAAATATCACAATAACACATAACACAAGGGGCAACGGGATTATGGGACGTGTAAACAGGCAGTTTTCAGCAGGAGACGTAGGCTAGTCAATGTAAAAATAGAGCATGACAGCATGAAGGCTTTTTTTCTCCGTCAAATATAAGTTGTGCTCTTTGAAGTGCTCTGGTTTAGAGGAACCTGAGGCAGTTCATTGTAATTATTTAACACTTAGGCCCACCAGACTGTAGCCGATGATGTATTTTTCATGTTTTCACGACAAATTATGCTGCAGACTTAGCAGATAAAAAAAAAGACACAGAGAGACCCATTTATTTCAGTATCTTTTCTCTCCTTTTGTTACGGCTTAATTAAACATATTTATTCTTCAAAGGTAAAGTAATTATTTGTTTTTCGCATATTCTAAATGCAAAGTGTGCTTTGGCTTCTTGGTATCTGCCTCTTGTTTGTGTCTTTTCTCCATCAACAAGTCACAATAAGAATATTTTCGGTGCAAATTAAACGTCATATTTCCATGTGGTACAATGTATTTTAAAAGTGCATTGACCTAATAAACAGTACCCAGCGAGAATCGTGTCTTTTACAAACCATTCAAAATCTCTATTCTAAATTCTTATTCAAGATGTTTGTTGCCATGCAGCATTCTGCTTTCCCTCGGCCAGTTTTACACTTCACACTTTTGCTGACTCACTTTCACACCCAAGCAAGCAAAGCCAAAGTTCAGAACAGCACATGTCCAGCATGTCTGACGCAGCTATAGAAATGACACGGCTTGTCTCGTCCAACTGGCCAGAAAACAGAGCCCAAGAGGAAAGGCGAGAGCTTTTGAGTGTTTTAGAGAAGCATGTGCCAAGAAAACTGCGAGTCCTTCTGAAGGCCAAAACCTTCCTGTCTACACCTGATCTGTAAAGATTGCTCATATGTGGGATTGAAAATGTCTCGACTTATTTCAGAACACGAAATGCAGAGTGTTCCAGCTCCAAAATCTGATTTGATGAGCCCCGTTCAAAGCCATTTCATGATACACACACATCAGCTCAATTTAGTACTGCTGTGTTTGCAACCATTACCATACCAATAAAAGCACTCAAACACATGGCCCTGAGATTTTTATGCTTTAGAAAAACTCAAATAACAGTCATTAAAAAAGTGTTTTTAATGACAAGTTGGGTGCTAAGACAAAGTGCCTTCTCCTTCTTGCTATGATAATTATCACAAACCCAACATATGTTTGTCCTTACAAGTCACTTGGTAAGAAACTGTCAAGAATTACAAGAAGAGAATTGTAAATGCAAAAAGACTTAAGGCAATCCTGTGTCATAAAGCACTGAATTAAAGTCAACCGCTGGGGTTTGCCCTGTAGCATTAAAAGCTCTGGGGAAATCTCAGAACAATGTGACAGCTCAACAATCCCCTCCTCTCTCATCTTACAAAATTCATTTACAGGCACAATCTTATGCCGATTATACTTAATAAAACCGAAAAGAAAGGTCATGTAAATTCCTTAAGCTAGGGCTCCACATTAACACTTGTCTGCTTGTTTTTCTAAAGGGGCAAGTGAAAGAGAATTTACCAACTTACCAACCAGACAAGTAGCCTGATTAAATCTTCAGTGACAAAAATTAACTAGTGAAGCATCAAAATGCGAGAATGATTCTGATTTATTACACACAGTGTAAACAGCAATTGATAGTGGATAGTGTATTTCTGGTAACAAGGTCACACTGTTGAGGCTCGCGATGCCCGTCTCTTTGTGAGAGACTTTCGTGGAGAAAACAAAACAAATGAGTGTGACGGCACACAGGAGAAACATACTGAGGTAAGAATTCTAAATGTTGAGTTTTTTTTTTATCTATAACATATGATATAGTTAAGTAACATAACACGACCAAGGAATTTTTTGACCGAAAATCATGATTGCAAATGTAAGATTTTATAGTTCAATAAACAAGTATTATAAAACGGTTAGTTCCAGTCCTTCATTCTGATTGGTCAATAGCTGTGTTTTATTCATGATAAAACATGGCTATGCCCGCATCACCCAACGGTTCTCTGTATCAATGCACAACACTGTTAGCAACCACTCTTAGCAATGTAAGCATAGAAGCTTGTATTATTGTGAGAGAGATTGAGTGACCAAGTGTATTACTTGTGGCGACAACAATCTCTCTCTGAACGTGGAGAAGACGAAGGAGATTGTTGTTGACTTCAGGAGAATGCACACCCAGCACGCTCCTCTGACCATCAACGGTGTGACCGTGGAAAGGGTGAGGAGCACCAAATTTCTGGGTGTACATATCACAGAGGACCTCTCCTGGACCGCCAACACCACAGCACTGACCAAGAAAGCACAGCAGCGACTCTACTTTCTCCGCAAGCTGAGAAGAGCCGGAGCCCCAGCCCCCATCATGCGCACCTTCTACAGAGGCACCATCGAGAGCATTCTGACCAGCTGCATCACTGTGTGGGCACGGCGCCTGCAACGCATCCTGCCGTAAAGCACTTCAGCGCATAGTGAGAGCAGCTGAGAAGATCGTTGGTGTCTCTCTCCCACCCCTCCAGGACATTTATAACTCCCGCCTCTCCCGCAAAGCCCTCATCATTGCGAGAGACCCCACCCACCCATCGCACAGCCTCTTCAGTCTGCTGCCATCAGGAGGAGGCTTCGCAGTCTCCAAGCAAGGACCAGCAGACTGAAGGACAGCTTCATTCCCAAGCTGTCAGGGCATTGAACTCCCTCCCGACTCTGCCGACTCTCCTCTTCTGCCCCACGCACCTGATCTGGGAATCACCCCCAGTTCTCCTCCCTTCATCTTCATCTACCTCATTATATTGTCTCTCTGAGGAATTGGTCTCCCCTCTTACAGACTCTTTTTCTGCACACACTCTTATAATTTTATTTTATACCTGCACTGACTTAAATCTGAAATTGCACTATTGTTACTATTTTTGCACTATTTGCCATCGCCACTTTACCTCTATAATTCACTTTATCCATCTTTTTTTAATCTTTCTTCTGTTGTTGTTACCGTTAAAATTTTGTTGTTATTGTTTTGTTGTTGTTAGGCACCTAGGGTCTGAGAGTCATAGAATTTCAATTCTCTGTATGTATGTACTGTACGTATGGCAGAATTGACAATAAAGCTGACTTTGACTTGACTTGACTTTTGATTACCTGCTTCCAGATTTAGCATATTCCTTAAGGTCAGTCCTATGCTCATAATAAAAAAATGTTGAATGCCCAATACGACATCTTGTCCTTTTAACAGTAAAGGGGTTTTCCCGTGTCCTGACACTGACAGCACTCATTTGTCAGTTGCGTCTTGTTCCCGTGTTCACACATGTTCTAGTCCTTTCAATATAAAAGTTTTTGCTATTGAGTAACTCATCTATATAGAGAACATACTGTAGATCAGTAGTTGCTGTTTACAGTTTTTCCGGCATAAAGGAAGGCTTTTAGTGATTTTACTTCATGAAAGTTGCATTGATACATATACTGTATTTTGGCTTTAATGTCTGTATTGTGTGGTAACCGTTTTATAAAAGCAATAAACCCTGTGAAGCCGTGGTTTACAGTGACGCCCCTTAGCTGTTATAAATTCACTGTAAACCAGCTTATTGCTTTAGTTAATATTGTTGTTTACATTTTAGACACAATCTTGACTTTTTATAACAAAGAAAATAGTTTCCAAACAAAGATCCCAGCGGAATTATTGCGCATTCTCAAAGCAACGCTCAGCGTTTTGTTACTGAATGATTTAGCATTTTGAACAAATCATACGAATGAATGACTCAATAGCTGGGTTTCCATCCAAACGTGAAGCAAATCTTTTCAAAGTTCGCAAAAAACAAACAAATGCGAATTAGGCATTTAGTCACATGGGTTTAAGGTTCGCTACACCAGAATTTATTCGGCAAATGTGTTTCCATCTCCCATTATTCAAATGAAATCTTTCATAATGTTTCGAGCGTAAACATTTTTTCCAAAAAAATGTTTCCAAAAATGTTCCATTTGCATAACTCATTTCTGATGTGATGCTTTAAATTGCAAATAAAAACAGGGTGATGGGAACATAGTTCTATTAAGTGAATTGCTGCCACCTACTGGCAGTTTAGTTTTATAGTATCATTGCATTTTTTCCAACATTTCTTTTTGTATATTCAAAACAATTATTTAAAACATTAATCTCATAACATTATTTATTGCATTTGTAATTTATTTTGAGTTCATTTGTAAATTATTTTAATTGTTAACAGCCTTATAGTGTCTTTTTATTGATTAAATTGATGCATAAATTTATAAAGGTAAATAACCCCTGATGTAAATATCAAAAATATGCAGATTTAACTATCTTAAAGCAAGTAACAAGTAACTTTTTACTCTGACAAGTGAATGACCAATTTACTTGTAAGCACATGAAACATTCTTAATGTCGAGCCCTGCTTAAACTATATTATTTGAATAATGAAAGGTCATAAATTAGTGATTAATTAAAAATCTGTAGCTCGTTTTCAAGAATGAATAAAAAGTAGAAAACAAGAAGAAAAATAGACATTATCTGAAATGGAGCCAAATGAATCATAGTCAGATCACAAACGAATCTAGAGATTGTGAGTCAGAATCTCTGAAAACCTGAAACAATACCCAAATGTCAAAACGCACAATAATTTAAAATCTCACGTAAACCTGGTTTTCTTAGTTTGTTGGATTTTTTAATTAGTTATCACCAATTTGTTATGCATGTAGCATACTCAATGATGCTGTAAAGTGATGAAGTCAAATAAAATGAAAACTAACTAGGGATGCTCATATTGACCGTTTAACCGTTAACCGAAAGTAAGAATTTATACTATCAGTTAAATGGTTTAAAGGTTATTGTTTGTTTGTTTGCTGCATGGTTAAAGAAAAATATGCTGTATTTGTTAACTCACGGGGTGCGTCGAGCAACCACATGTGTCTACACAGACATATTTTGCAGAACGAAGCAATGGAAAAGAAGTAGGCCTACTGTGTGGGACTGTTTCGACAGAAAGGGCGACGAAGTTACTTGCAAAATATGCTATGCAGTATTAAAATACAGCAGTAGTACAGACTGGTGGAAAGCAAATGAAAGGCACTTCCAAGGCTGGCCACTCTAGCGGACAGTCCCGGTTTTTGGTGTTCTGTCCCCAACTTGAGCGGCCCTTGGAAATGTCCCCGTTTTACAGCTTGTTCAAAACAACCCAGATATACATTTAAAAAAGGCCCAACATACAGCATCTGCTGGTTATAGAAGCAATCGTGTAGATTATTTTAACCAGCAGATGACGCTGCAAGCTATGCTGACTCTACTTGGTACATATTACTTCATGAAGAACGTAACCGAGAGCAGAACGCCATTATCGTCAAATATCAAAAGTAACATTGTTAACGCTTTCAAGGTAGTAACATACTAACTATTCATGTTAAATTAAAGTAATACTGCTTTATAACAGAGCCTCGACAGGGTGCAGGATTGTTTTGTCCCTAAAAGTTCTGCAGTCACAAAGCAGTGGTTACCAGACATGTGAACTATAAATATAATAATTTTTTTAAATACACTTGCAACAAATACAGAAATACAGAATGCAGAATACACATACTTAAAATAAGCGTAAAATGCAAAATAAGACCAATTAAGATAGTAAGAGTTATTTTCAAGCACAAACGTAACAAAACATTTGAAGTAAAAATAAAATGAATAAATAATTTATACAGTATAAACTATCCATCCATTATCTTCCGCTTATCCGGGGCCGGGTCACGGGGGCAACAGTCTAAGCAGAGACGCCCAGACTTCCCTCTCCCTAGCCACTTCCTCCAGCTCTTCCGGGGGAACCCCGAGGCGTTCCCAGGCCAGCCGGGAGACATAATCCCTCCAGCGTGTCCTAGGTCTTCCCCAGGGCCTCCTCCCGGTGGGACATGCCGGAACACCTCCGTGGGAAGGCGCCCAGGAGGCATCCGAAATAGACGCCCGAGCCACCTCAACTGGCTCCTCTCGATGTGGAGGAGCAACGGCTCTACTCTGAGCTCCTCCCGAGTAACCGAGCCACCCTGAGGAGAAAGCTCATTTCAGCTGCCTGTATCCGGGATCTTGTCCTTTCGGTCATGACAGACAACTCATGACCATAGGTGAGAGTAGGAACGTAGATTGACCGGTAAATCGAGAGCTTCGCCTTACAGCTCAGCTCCTTCTTCACCACGACAGACCGGTACATCGACCGCATTACTGCGGAAGCTGCACCGATCCGTCTGTCAATCTCCCGTTCCATCCTTCCCTCACTCGTGAACAAGACCCCAAGATATCTGAACTCCTCCAATTAAAGTTAACTGTAAGTTAACCATAATCAAACTAAATCATTGTAATTATTAATGTTAATAATAATATAGGGAGCCCACAGCAACAACAAAAAAAATCATTCAAAAATATATTGTCCCCATTTTTTTCATTAAAAGATAATAACAAATGAGATTTTAGTGATATTTTGACCACTCAAATAGTAAATGTCCCCAGTTTCCACTTCAGAAATCTGGTCACCTTACTCTAGTGAGGCGTTATCTCTGTATTCCCGGGGCATCAGTGCCATCTGAAACCTTGTTTAAGGCTTTTAGAAGTGGTTTTGGTAAAGTTTACTAAAGTAAACATTATAACATATGTTCTTCTCGCCGTTGTTTCCTGATGGTTTATAGAACAATTACTCCGAGTCACTCTGTCGTTTCAAGGAATAGCACAACGGCGAGCGCATCGAGTATAAAGACCTCCCCAAACGCAAACGGACAAGGTGCGTGTGCAGTCAGTGGAGGCTCGCGCTGCGGAGACAGACAAAAGTGATATAGCTAGTGCAAGAATATGTAGTATTGCAAAAAAAAAAAAAAATGCTACAGCATTTGTAGCAATGTCATTTAAAAAAATTAAAATAAAAATCTTTACAAACAAATATCTTTGCTACTGAGGCACAAACTATGTAAGTGATTTGGATCAAATGTTGAAGGCCATAGGGTCAGCCATCAAACACTGAACTGGACTAGATTAAAAAAGCAACAGTATGAACACAAAGGGGTCTGAGAGCACATTCCTACTATAGTGGACCAAAAAAGGATCCGAGTCCTCTTTCAGGTACAGGGACAGTGTGAACGTGAAGAGAACTGGGTCCTTTTTCACTTGGTTCACCTCTTGGTCCACTTAAGGGAGTGTGAGTTTGGTTCTTTTAAAGAGGACCCAAGTGTGAAAACACCCTAACTGTCAACAGGCTGCGCTCCAGACTACATCACTTAGACCTGTTACTTAACGTCAGGGCTATTTATTTTTATTCTTTTTCAGGTGAGTGAAAATTTTATAATGTGTGAATCCATGTTCTGTTTTTGATCTGTTCTGTATGCTGCTGTTTGCACGGTAAAATACACCCGTGAAAAAAAGTGTATTTTTTACGGTGTCACGGGTGAACATAATTCACACGCGCTTATGTTTCTGGTCTCCGCATTCGCATGCATATGAATGGAAGTCAATGGAACAAAACGTGTAGTTGTGTCCTCAATTCTGCAGAGTAAAAAAACTTTCTCAAGCTGTCAAAGCCATTGCCTAGTGGTTCAAATCTGGGTCACATCATATTCCCCATTACCTGTCTACTCTCTACTATTGAATCAATAAAAGTGCAGAAAAATACAATTGAAAAGAAAACTAAGCCATTAATCCAACCCTACTATCTCAGAAGACAAGATTGGAGCTTGTAAGTATTTGTGTGTTGAAGAAAAATCGTGTGGCTAATGACCATCCTGCCCTATAATTCAACGGTGAAGACATTCTCTCTGGCCAGCGAGAGGGAGGCGTTCAGGGCAGATGGGTTAAAGAAAGAGCAGCAGCACCGTGAGTATGGAGTCAATGCTTTGTCCCGGCGCTCCTCTTCAAACTGCCAAACACACTGCGAATCAATGTGCAGCACGGTCCCGCAAGGACAGATTAGGAAAGCATAAAATACAGAAGAAGGAGTAATGCAGACAGCGTGAGACCTGTCTGCATCTTACAGAGGGAGAGATTTTCTAATCATCAAGCACTGGAAGCCCTGAATGACATGTAATTCTCAAAGACATTTGTCTGTCAATGATTTCAAAGGAAACATATGTCTGAACCTTTCTGTCATGTCAAATTGCTTCACATTTAAATGTCTTGACAGGCCTGTGATTCCTTGGGGGGCAAGCAAGGCTATCTGCTGAGAGTCTAGGCATTGTCCAGTGGCCAAAAGGCCGCGTGTGAGGCTGAGTTTGACATCTTGAGCTTTAACTGTAAGTTTTTCTGAAATATTTTTCCATCGCAATGCACATTTTTCCCAGTCAACAACATGCTTTCTCCTCGCATCAGCTCTCTTAGCCACAGGAGATGATTTCCCTTCAGCTTGACCCGTGACAACTGACAAGCTAAATTAAATGTTGTCTCCACTCTTTTTCGCACCTATGCCAACATTCTTATTCTTTCACGCCCCTAAAAGCCAGGAGTAAGTGTGTGAGCATGCACTCATGGATCCCTGGTGTCCTCTTGCTATCTGGCATTAAAGACCCATCACAGCATTGTGTCATATCTCCTTGTTTGCCCTCTGCAGGAGCTGTAACTCTATCACTGGCCTCCGTCTCTTGGACCCTCTGGACACTAGCGGTATTAAAATGACAGAGATCTTCTGAGGGACCCTGGTTTTGTCCTACTTACATCACAGGCAACTGGAGGAAACCTCTCACTGTGGTTCAAAACAACCTTGCCATGGGCTCAAGTCCCATGCATCTGCCTCAGAGACGGAGCTGTGACCTTCTCATTTTAGTCCTGGACAGTTTTTAATGTTTGTAAAAAAGGAACCAATGAAAACCCCCATAGGGAAGAAAAGTTACAAAGGATATATTTTTAATAGTAACTGTTTCTCCTAGATTGAAATGAGAGCCAATAGACATGTTTATTTAAAGTGGTAGTTCACTCAATAACATTTGGTCATAATTTACCTACTTTCATGTAATTCCATGGGTGACAAAAGAATATATTTTGAAAACTATCCCTTTAAGGGCCGGATTTACTAAACAAGGCAAATTAGCTTGAGAGCGTGATAAATGCCGAAGGGAGTGTAAAGTCCTGTGCGTGATCTACTGACAACGCACAAATTAAAGAACACAGACGCAGCCGGATCATTTCCATAATGATCAACGCTATCTATCAAGAATCGTGCAAATTAGCATCTGGTTTAAGAAATGCTTTTTTGGTAATGGCACAAATACCAGTAAATTGACCAAATTGGCAAACCTTAGTAAATCACCATGCATGATTCGTTTAAATATTCTCCTCCCACAAATTTTGCTTCTGAAAGGGTAAGCTGTTAGCAAATGTGTCCAAATGTCTCTTATCTCCCTTTTTCCCTCCTGAAATACAGACTCTTTAGACCCCAGACATGCTTCTTTTAGAGTTTCAGAAGAGATGCCAACATTGTTAAAAACTCCTAAAATTCAGCAAAATCAGCAAAAATATACAAGAAAGGTAATATTTTAAGAAGTGAAATATTTCTGCCCAGTTTTTTTTTTTATTTCAGACCAAATTATTTAAACTATGCCATTTATAGTTCTCTACATAGTCAGCAAGGACGCTCCACCCACCTACAAAAACAAATTCAAACAATCCCAGTCACTATAGCTACACTACAAAGACATATTTTTGGAAATATTTGTTTATTTACAAAAAAAGTCAGTAAACTGAATAAAAATATGCTAAAAGACAATACAGCAACATGAGATAAATGCTAGGCACAAAGTTATTTATAATATCATCTGTGCCTTTCATCAATGTACAGGTCACTGTAGAATATTTTAATTAAAGTAATCAACAGCAACTTGCATTCTTCACTAATCAGGTCTTGGTTTAAGATTACATTTAGCACTATTGGTAAACTATTAGTGTTTATAATTATTTAAGTGAGCACTAGATGATGTCAAAGGCAAACAAAAATAGATGGAAATGAGAATTAATAACTAAATATCTACACACCATCTAATATTTAAGAATGATAATGATATTAAACTATAATTTAAACCTACTGTATATGCATCACAAGTAATGATATTTCCACATGAACAGTAACTTCAATGGGACTACTGAAGAAAGAAATGAAAAATTAAAATGAGTTCAGGTCGATCCATTTTTGCAGCTAAAGCTCTATTCGGACGAGATTAGATTTACATGGAGATGTGGGGTAAAGTCATTATTACCAGATCCCCTTAGTGATTTTAGTCTGAATGTGTCATCTCAGTAAGTTACAGACAATGTCAGTAAAGATTACAGCGATTTTTACCTTCTGCAAAAAGGTCCGGAAAAATTACCTCAGGTAATGCTAATCCCGTGCGAATAGACCAGCTGTAAATATGTAGATAAATATTCTGTCATTTTCTGTTTAAAGTATTTGTCTGCTGTTTTTCAAGTATGGAGTTGCTTGAAGAAGCATTCAAGTGTTTTCTGCATACCATTCGGACCCAAAAGAAGGTCGAAAGCACTTGTTGAAGGCACAGAATTTCTTTTAGCTTTAGGTAAGTGACTATTACCAACAGAATCCAATCAGAATTTAAGTAAAACGTGAAATGACATTACTCCATCTACCCTTGTAAAACTAATCCTATCCGAACAGGGCTTAAGTGTCTTTTACTGGAAGGAAAGAAAGCTTAAAGTTTTCATGGTACACTGTCAGAAAAAAAGGTACACTGCTGTCACTGGGGCGGTACCCTAAGGTACAAAACCGAAAAGGTACTAAAATGTACCTTTAAGGTACTAATCCGCACTCTTAAAGTGCTGATATGTACCTTTTAAGGTACTAATATGTACCATTTAGGGGTGAGTAAGGTACAAAGATGTATCTTTTCACTTTTGTACCTTAGGGTATTGCCCCAGTGACAGCACTGCACCTTTTTTCTGAGAGTGTACAATGAGGGAAAAATAAAGATTTCTCATTATATGACCCCTTTAAAAGAAACATAACTCCAAGCCTCCTGAGCTATGAAACCGCAGCATCTGAGAACAAACAGGATGCTCAAACTCCTTAAAGGCTGTTTGTATCTTAAAAGAATTTTTATTCACATATTTTTATGAAAAGGAGCAAAATAATGAGTGAGAGGAGACGATAGAAGGTGTAAATCCTAATTCGCTCGGCAAGGGTGTTTCTGTTTTTCTCAGCTCAATATGACACCTGGAGTGGCAGCAGATATATGATAATGTCTTCACGGAGAGAAGATGCATGAAATGAAAGTACAAAGCTGTGAACGATATTCTAATGGACTCTCAGGGTTTTATTTGTTGTTCAGAATGTTTTCACACCTTTAGTCCCATTTAAAAGAAACGCACGTACTGAATTCCATCAGTCTTGTCTCCCTCCTTCCCAGTCTGCTGTCGTCTTTACCTCCCAGATGATAATTTGCACCAGAGTCCCATTAGGGATGTTTGAACACAGCAGTCGGTCTTTTGCTATTTACCAAACCTGCTTCCGTCATCTAACGCACAGCAGAGGCATGAGTTGGACCATTAGCACTGGGACGGGGAACCCCAAGGGCCAGAAACAGGACCACATGCCTGGTACAACCACACAGCTCAGCAATACGCACCATACAGCCGACCTACAAATGAATTCCAAGAGAGCACATTTATGGGCTGCGAGCAATCAGGAGCTGTAGGGCTTCGGGAGAACGCAGTGGCAAGTTAAAACACCCTCCTCAAAAGTTTCCTGGCCAGAAACAGCTTCCGAATAGCCAGAGTGTGTCCATCCAGAATTCTCTACCTGAAAAATGCACTTTGAATGTTCGTGCTTCAAAGCCGAAGATGATTTAGCTGGACTCCCAACCTTCGCACTGATGCATGTCCCTGAAAATGAGCTTTGCGGATGTTCCGAAAAACTGCTTGGGCTGTAGAAATGACAATAAATGAAAAAAACATCTACAGATATATAGAGCACTGCCTCTGATTTAGAAAGTGGTAAATGCTGTAAGGCCACCTACATTAGTCATATCCTCTGGGACCTTGATCTTTAGCAAGTCTAGATGGTGTCACATCATTCCGTACGCTTAGAGAATTAGACGGCGTTCATGCAAAGACCTCTGACGGAGAACCTATTAATTATGCATTTATGCTTTATCAGTGCCTATGGGGTGAACCTGGCTCCCTAGTTTTTTCTAAAATGTTTATTTGTGCAAAAGCATTTAAGTCGTTTGAAAATGGCCCTCTTTTGTTCTCCTCTATAATAAATTCAAACCTTAAATAGAAGATAAACAACCACATACAGTCAAGGCTCATGATAGTGAATTCAGGGTAATGTATCATTTCATGCAGATTTTCTGCCGAGACCCTCAGAGATGCACAATAATTCATGCGAAGTGCGTTTTATTCTTTTTCTTTTTTCTGTTGGAAATTGTTGATGCAAGTATAAACATTTGAAGTTACAACATATTCCACTGCTATAGTCCTTTGGAGAAATATCTTCTGTAGAGGAGTTAGAATAGGTTTTAGCAGCCCAAAGGGAAATATTTCGGCAGCATGAAAATACAAGCAGCATTCTGCTGTATATGAACCTCTGAAGAAATAATTCTGCTTCCATTTAGCAGAGGTCAGCTGGACACTGTGCCTGTCAATAAATATCGATGTTTCAAAATTACAGCAGCTCTCTTCAGTTCGCCGGCGTCTTTGTTGTTTCTGCTGAATAACTATCAATAAATGTAAAGTTGAGTTATTGTTAATGTTCTCGCCGGAAAAAAATATCCGTTATCAAAAAGCTGCAGAAGCCTTTTGTCTCACAAAAGAATCAAGCTCTGTCTGTCAAAGTTGAGGCGTGCCTGTCGACTCCTCCTCAACCTTGTTTCATCTTTCTCTAGCAATCTTAAAAAAAGGCTTTCAAACAGGAAATGGAGCTTTCAGTCCTGAAAAGCTGTCAGGCAAGAACACATAGTTGCACCTTTAGTTCAGTCTCACCTGCTTTGCTGAACCTCAAGCGATGTCATTCGACAGATGCATCATTTTCAAAGCGCACTTAAGAAGACAGGGTTCAGCCTAAAAAACACCATGTTCTCCAGGTCTGTCTGTGTGCTATCTGATCTGACTTCATGGATTTTATAAGATTACTGCCCAGTCGTTCTTCATTATAGACCATTATCAGTATTGATAAGGTGAAAATAAAGTGCACTTAGCTCACAGATTTTCTGTTTATCGGCCCATTCTCTGCTCAAACCGCAAAGGACTGACAAAATCTTAACAGAATCTTGCTTTGGCTCCGGTGTCGTGCATTGCTTCATTCGTTCGCCGGACGTATCTGATATTAAAAGAAGCCAGTTTTTTGGCTTACTCAAAGCAGGAGGAGTCAATTCACTCAAGCTGCACCATTTAGGTTTGGTCGGCTGCCAAGCAGGCGTGCCGGACGGATGCGTCTGCGCTTCATGTGTGATTTTCTGCGGATGTTTCAGAACTGCTGATTGAATCAGAGTTCTCCTTTATTAAATCATAGCACCACAGCAATTGACACAGCCATTCAAAACTAGCTCTTCTTAATGTACAGATGGCTTCGTTTACTGTGCTGAAAAAGGCACGGCTGTAATGCACTTAACAGAAGTTGCTCGGTGGTAGTCTAGGGGTTTAGACACGAGTCAAAGACAAACACTGAGTCTCAGACAACTTTTTCTGAGATAAAATTATTAATAAAAGGGTTGGGTATCGAACTCTGTACTTTTAAGGGCACCGACTGAATTAGACTATTTAAATACGAATCCTGCATGTCCGGTGTGTCTCTGTGTGAATGAATGGTGCAGTTTAATTCACCTCACACACACTCTGAATCGCGCGTGACAGTCACGTGTTTCCATCTCATACGAGGACATTAACGCATGAACGTCATCTCCAGAGCCGCTCTGAGAGTCACTTCATGAGCATTTACCGTTTCATTTGAGAAAAACTACCGTCATATCATAAACGCACAGAAACTCAAAGGTCTTCACAGTAATGATAATAAATTATCAAAACTTTATTTTTAAGTAATAAACCACTTTTTTATTTTATTTTAACAGTATAAAGCTCAGTTGTGCAGCACTTTGTTTGACAAAAAGTATGTTTAATTCAATTAAAAGATAAATTAAATTAATGTTTTGTCTTCATTTGAAATCTTTTCATAGAAATGAAAAATAAATAAATAAATAATATATATATATATATATATATATATATATATATATATATATTAGTGCTGTGCAAATACATTTTTTCAGTTTAATGCATTAAAAATATTTAACATAATTAATGCATCATCCATTTTTATATCCATTTTTGCCTAGCGTTACATTATGATCACACTCTTATTCATATAAATGCTTTTAAACCATCTGTGTGACAAGACAAAAGAGAACATGCTAGTATGTCAATGTCCTATCTGTGTGGGTGCGTCTCAGTCAGCTCAGTGAGGGACACCCTGACACTCACACACACACACACACACATGCGAGCACGCACGCACGACACACAGACAGACTCTTGTCAGTCTCATGCACACATCGAGTTCTCTTTCGCTCTTGAACAAACAATAACAACAGAGAATTTTGCCAAAATTCCAGTTTTGTCGAGTATTCTTATAACAAATGAGTTAAATAACATCTTAAATGAACTTGTGAGAAAATGAGATGCGCGTAACAGTGCATCAGATCCGTGTCATGTTCGGCAGCGGCCGATCTTAAAGTCACAGCAGCACTGATGATGTCTGTCATTAATGTTCATCAAAGAACAAAGGGAACAGATACAATTGTAGCTTGAATAATGATTAATCTAAATTTAATTGATTATTTATGCAGTTAAGAAAGGTGTTTGATAACTATTACATGTATGTATAGGCTATGTCTAACAGGGAAGGCCATGGGTAAATATAACATTTATTATAATGGGTTTATGTATAAAGATTGTTTTAAGTTCACCTAAATTAAAACTCATTTTTTAAAGCGTAATAAATGTTGAAATTGGTAGCTTTCAGTTCTACTGTAATGTAATGTAATTGATGTTTCGTAGAGACAGTAATATCAGTTTCCTGTAGCTCAAACAATAAGAGCGTGGCGCTAGCAACGCCAAGGTCATGGGTTCGATTCCCAGGGAAAGCAAGAACTGACAAAATGTAAAAATGTGTACCATGGATAAAAGCGTCTGCCAAATGCATAAATGTAAATGATAAAAAGATGCCATTACAACAAATATTTAAAATATGCTATCTTTAAATTGTTTCTACATTAATTTGGAGAGTAACTGAACTTATTACAATATCAAAATATTAAAAACTTTTAATTGTGATTAATCATGATTAATTACAGAAAATTTTGATTAATTAGTTGTTGTTGTTTTGTTTTTTTAATCGATTCCCAGCACTTGTATATATACCATATATATATATATGGTTGTTTTTATGAATTAAATTAATTAAGTAGTAGCCTACTATTTACTGGTAAATATTACAGTACACAAACATCACAGACAGTGGCAGACAGCGACCAAGGCAGCTCTGGCATAATGTCAATAACACTTCTATAAATGACTTGCATGCAGTTATTGAGGTAAACATCCCTAAAGTACCGAAAAAAAGGTACTGTTGGATCGGTACTGAATTTTAGGTTAAAATGTGAACCGTACCCAACCCCAAGTCTCACAGGCTTTGCCAGATTTCGCAAGATAGAGCACAAGGGAACTACTCTGCTAAAACATCATAGGTTTATACAAGACCTAAGCAAACGACTACATTTATTTCCAAAAGATCTATAGAAAAACTCGAGAGAGAGTTATTCTAAGAGCGGCCACAAGGCTTCTTCATTTCAGACTAGCAGGAAATAACTCATCATTATTGAAACATTTTGCATGCTTTACTGAGACCTGACCACTGCAGACACCACCGAAAACAAGATAACAAGGCTTCGCCGGCCGCTCGAGTCTCCAGAGAGTAAACTTAGGTGTTGGGCCTCTTTCAAGAAGAACATTATTAAAGGTTCTTATGGGAAATGCTTTAAGGCTTTAAGATCTGCCTAGAACGACGAGAGACAACACAGAGACGCATGCTGAGAACAATTATTATAAGCTCCCGTGGCGACTACTTGCAGTTCCCATCAAAAGATGCCATCAAAGCATTCGGTTTACTAGCACAAAATAATGAAGAATTATTAACCGCGCCTCACGGGGTTCGGATCACACAACACTCCCGATAGAAAGAAGCCTTCCTCTGCGGCAAAGCAGCCTGTGTTTTAAAATTGGTCACTCTGAAGCACACCGTCAGCCTCTTATCAGAAATGTGACCGCAAAGCAATCCGGGGATTTGGAAGGTGAAGTTACAACGGCAGCTGTTAAGGATGCATTGTTACCACAGAAAAACATACACAAAATTATCTGAAGGTAAGAGGACAGTAACCCCACCCTCAATCGCTGTTGTGTAGTCAGAGGATTTGCATTTAAATAAGCCAGGCTTATGCTTGTATTGTGGCACTCATCCGTGCTGTGGTAAACAGGCTCGCTATGTAATGCCACCAGACTCCAAGCCTGTCAATCCAGGTGTGCAATTGTCCGCGGCACAAACTTCCTGCAGACACAGAAGCCCCTATCAGATCAAACATTTCACGTCCAGCAACATAAATCTGTGCGGAATTTACCAGGCCTGCTTAAGTCTATCTCTCAGAGTCTGTCAGGACTACAACCAAACAACTGCTTGCAATGCGACTCAAATATGTGGCAGCGTCACATTGATTCATAGCTGCAATATAGTGCGAGAATAAAATGATGCTGATGTTTTTTTAAACTACCCCCTTCAGCAAATTAGAGAGAGAAATAAATGATCAAATGATTGATTGTGCAGACTGAGGAAAAATAAGCTCATATACACAGACGAACTGCCACCCACATACACAACAGGGACCCGCACACACACACACACACACACACACACACACAGGATTGCTCATATACAAACATGTCAAGAAATGACTTTGTTATTACCTGCTTGGATCTAATTAGGACTGTCAATGCTTCAGTGTGGGTGAGGAGAAAGAAACTTCGATGAAAAGTGTTAAGTGACATTTAAGAAAATTTCCAAGCTTTAATGTGATCTAATTAACCCGGAGACAAGTAGAGCAGCACTTCTGCACTCGAAAACCGTCAGGTTACGAGATGAACGTGAGCTAGAACCACTGATGAAATGTTAAATTCTTTCTTGGCCCCGTAACAAATAGCCTTTCCTTTTGTTTTATGAGTATTGTCCATGCATCCTGGCCAGGCATCTGTGGAAATGCCCTCGGAATGATGGCAAGCCAGCGAAAATAACATAAAGCTCTTTCTATCTCTGCCGTCTCACTGAGTTGTGATTTTCTCTTCACTTATTTATGGGCTAATCCGTCTCTGTCTGACTCAAATCAAATTACATAAAAAACAAATAGAGAAGAGAGCAGATGGAGGCTGACCCCCATCCACATGGGCCGAGCCGAAGTCGGGAACGCACTCCGCCTCATTCCCGGGCTGACCCGGCCCGAGTCGAGCCATCACACTCAAGCGGACAGCAAGAAGGATGAGACCAGCTGGGAGAAAATTGGTGTTTACCTGGGTGTTTCACAGTGCAGATTACACTTATATACCACATTGCCAGCTGAAGCTTAAATGCGGCTTTGAGGCAATGGAGAGTTCAGAGATGTTGTAAAATAAAAGAAACAGGTAGGAGAAAATGTAAGCTTCTACAAACAGGAAAAGAGATACAGCTCTGCATCTGTAATGCTTGGACAAGCTGTCCTTGAAAGCACACCATGATACATTTCAGAATCTTCAGTATGAGCAAAATATATACGAAGCCCTCAGAGATGATTTTATCATTCCTTCTATGTTCAGGGTTCAAAAATAAGGACTGCCTGATGGCCTGGGACCAGCGTGAAAGACTCGCAGGACAGCTGATAGAATCGACACTGACCTGTGCTGCGTAGTCACACAAATTTATCATTTGCTCATTGCTTTTAAATCTCGCCAATGTAATCAATCAAATGATTTTAAATCATTTATGAGCAAGAAGGCACGAAAAATTTAATTCGGCCCTTGCACACTATGAGGTGGTTTTCCGTGCACACATAAAGCCACTTCTTAGACAGCACGAGTACCGAAATGGAGTTCTCTTTTGCATCTTATTATGCTTGAATGGACAAATAAACACACATTTTGCAAACACACTCAGTTATGTCTTAAAGGGATAGTTCACCCAAAAGTGAAATTAGCCCATGATTTACTCACCCTCACGCCATCCTAGGTGTATATGACATTCTTCTTTCAGACAAATACAATCAGAGTTATATTAAAAAATGTCCTGGTTAAGCCAAGCTTTGTAATGGCAGTGAATGGGAGCCAAAAATTTGAAGCCCAAAAAAGTGCATCCATACATTATTTAAAGTAATCCACACGACTCCGGGGGATTAATAAAGCCACCTTCCGTATTCAACATACGAAAAAGCATAACTGACGCGACGTATGACGTCCGACATAGCATAAGTGTTTTGAACTGCGAGAGGTCTGGCAGGAGCTAGATATTTTACTTTATAAAGTTTTAAATATGGATATTTTTCTTACACAAACCCATTACTTCACTTCAGAAGGCCTTTATTAACCCCCGGAGCAGTTTTATAATGGATGGATGCACTTTTTTGGGCTTCAAATTTTGGACTCCCATTCACTGCTTGGATTAGCCAGGACATTTTTTAATATAACTCTGATTGTATGCGTCTGAAAGAAGAATATCATATACACCTAGGATGACTTGAGGCCAATCATAGGATCATTTTCATTTTTTGGGTGAACTATCCCTTTAAGTGAACATAAATAGCTGGGATAAAATCAAAAGTGAAAATCACTCACTGCTCTTGGCTGAATCACTTTTTGCAGCTTTAATAAGAATCAGTGTACACTTAATTCATACATTAAAGACTATGCATTGTTATTTTACATTTGATAACTTTATTCAATTTCTGTAGTGTTTCTTACCTGAATACTATGTTAGACCTACCTGAAAAACTGTTTATTTCCTTTGTATCATTGTTCTATTGTATTTATTTGAGCTATTTGTTCTTATTTTATTAACAATTGCTTACTTGTCTTTGTACTACGGGGCTGTTGAATGCTTGAATCTGATTGGCTGACGAACGTTCTAAGGTGTGCAATTATTTTCAGGGAAATGCATGGCAAAAGTAGTTGAAGGCAGGTCTTGACCGGATTACAGTTCCATATCACTTCGCCAAATAATTTCAGTTATTTCAAATGTTATCAGCATACAGCAGCAAAATAACCAAAACCACAGTGACACTGACCAACCAAAGAAATATAGTAAACAATAGGATAAAAAAAACAAATTATCTCCATGTTTTTCCAACAAAATTACGTTTAATTATATAATATACTCTTTCTCCCGCTCTCTCTGCTCTCCCACTCAAACACACACACACACACACACACACACACAAACATACACTACGGACACACACTCACACAGAAACTTGACGATTTTATCAGTAAAATAGTTTAGCAACTTAAAGGCTACATGACATTTCTCACTAATGAGGTAATAAAGCCGCTGTTCTTACAGTTCCGTATTAGTAGAGACGTTGCTGCCGAACACTGTTGAAAGAGACACACGTACTGAGACACGTACTGAGACACGTACTGAGACACGTACTGAGACACGTACTGAGACACGTACTGAGACACGTACTGAGACACATACTGAGCCTGAGGTAATTCACACACCCCTCTCTAATAACTCGCTGCATTAATTACTGCATTAGTCTGCTATCAATGGCTCATGCCTCCGTTACTAGCTCTAAAATGACATTTTGGAATTAGCAACGGAGACTTATGTTTAGATGCATAAGAAATTAATCCTGCACACAAGACAAAACCGGACAAATGTCTTGAAACAATGTTTTGAGGTGTGGTAAATATAGTACAAGCAGAAAAAGAATTCAACGGCCCGTCGTCAATTGTTCCTTACTTAATAATGTTTGAACTTTATATTAGTTCAGTAGTTTATGCTTCCAATTTATTCCAAAAATTGGAATTGTGAAATTTCTCTGATAACTATAATTTTGGTGCCGTAACAACCTTATTTATTCGAATACAAGGTTACACAGGGCAAAAGCAACAAAAACAATAACTTTTTTGTGCAGGGTGAGTAAAAAAACACAAACAATTTTAATCAAAGCAAAAAAAGCACTGACTACACAAAGGTGCTCAGTTTCCAGCATTTTCGGAGTGCCACAGCTGTAAAAATGCAGCCTACATAATACAACCCAAGCCGCTTACAGATAAAAGGCCAAGGTGGCTTGTCAAACAACAGCCGAGATACCCCCACAGTCCATGTTTTATGAAAGACAAGCTCTGATTACAATATAATTGTTAGCAAGCGTTGACAGCATCTTGTATAACAGCGTGTGGGCTGCACAAAACCATGCAGCGCTACACTGCCCCCACGGCTGCAAGCCACTGCTGACAATGCTGATGGTGTTTATGACACTTAAAGAGGAAACATGATGCTTTCTGAAGCAATCAGGAAGTTGTGGAGTGTGGTAGGCGGGATCTGGGAAGATCAATATTTGCTCAGTTCAACATTCCACGACTATTAAAACGTGTGACAGAGCGAAACTAAAACTAAAACGCTGCACTTGTTTCGCCGACCTTTCTTGAGTCTCTTTGAGTTGGTCCGCCCGAGGGTCCATTACACGGGGTCCTTGGCTGCTCCTTGTTCGGTGAGAGCTATAAGTGGTGTTTGGGACATGCATGAATGAGATTGTCCCCGTCGCTGCGGGGGAAAGATCTGCTGCTCCCCCTCACTGCCGGGGAGGCAGCGGGGCCGAGGTGCAGATAAAGGGATCAGATGAAGGGTGTCAGATCGCATCGACTTTTCTTCTCCTTCTGTTTCCCTGGCCACAGCACCACGATTCAACTGTCAAGAGATGCTAAATAAACCCTGCGTTCATTTGTAACACAAGAGTTGGCCACGGTTAACAAAGCGTCCCCGGGGACTGGTACAAACACAAGGCTCACCTGATAGCATCTCGGCTCACCAGATGAACAGTTTCTCTGACGGCGAGTATAAATAACTGTTACTCGGATTAATCTCTGGCGTAGCTGGTTGGAAGAAGGCGATCATTAATTTTATGTATTGTTTCGCAAACTGTTCATGAAATGTTTCTCAGTTTGCAGCCGAGCTGGGATGCTGTAAGGTAACACAAACTTGAAGCACAGATAGGAGCAGGAGGGGGCCTGCAGTATATCATCAATGTGTAAACTCGAAGTTCTGAACCATTGAAGTGCAACGCCGTGTGCATATGGCGTAAACACAACTCTGCAGGAAAAATCCTGTCAGTGTTTCCTCTCAGGTCATAAAAAATGATTTTCAGAGTGATGGCAAAGCACTCCCTCTCAAGACTCACACGAGAGAGGTAACAAAAAAGAAAAAGAAAAAAGAAACAGCCCTGCGAGGCTTAACATCTCGGCACACAGACTCATAAAAAGCAGTAATAAACCAGAAAGCCTCTTGAGATTTGATGTTCATTCGCTCAAGTGTGCATGTGGGAGCCATACCGGAGGCTTTATTGCTGGTTTCAGATTCAAATGAGGAGTTTGGCCCATGCTGGACTTTAAATGTGAGCGTTCAGGGGTTCATCTTTGGGTTATTTCAAGCTCACACAATCCAACACATAATCTCAGACGAGGGCTGAAGGGTGCAGAAGTCACAGCATTTTAAATGAAAACCAATGCGATCTCAGGTGTTATATCTACCCCAAAAGGTTAAATGATGGACAACTTGGTAACAGTGGATCCTAACCTCAACAAAACCCCTCAAACTTCTACACTTTCTCTCGTATTTTAGGTAAAAAATATCTGACAATCAAATAATGTGCAGTGTGCAAAATATATAATTACTTTTGGGGAGGGGTCCAAATCTGAATATCAGTATAGAAAACATTTTTATTGCAGCAGTCTATTCTATTCTTTCACAACAGTCTATTCTATGGTGACCTGTTCAGCCAACAGCAATCTTTGTTCGCGATCATTTATTTATCGCCCTGTGAAAACATGAGCTACTTGTAAACTTTTCATATTTTAAAATCATGTGAAAACGTATCTATTTATATGCAGAAAGTTTGGAAGGGTGCAACCCCCACTCTTCGCACACTGGTAATTTAAGCACATATTCAAGTTACAATTAACGCTACACACGAAATATGAAGAAAAGTTGTGACTCCGATAAAAACAACGATTATTTGATTGCCATGTTCGTAATACAAACGATACACGTACAGTACAAACCTAAAAGAAGCGACGGGACCGACGAACCAACACAAACAAATACCGTGTAGTGCGAAATATACAAGACAGGTAGCATTACAAATACTAAAGATCATTTACAATAAACGAAACCCAGTTATTATGTGGGCAGCGCACTTTTCCGGCGTATAAAGTAGCTGACAGGTGAATATGATGCGTAGAGTATCTGTAAAAAAACTCCATTTACTTACCGAACCCGGGCAGTCCGGAGATCAGCAGCAGCAGCAGCATCCCGGAGCGCATCGCTGGACTGGGTGAGGATCTCTGAGGCAATGATGCGCGCTCACTGCGGTCCTTCAAAGTTAGGAGCGCTGATTTCTTCCAAAAGGTCGGTCTGCTCTTTGTGGAGGATCTTTCCTGCTCCTTTCTACGCTCTTTATTCTTGATTGGACTGATGTTGGTGTTACGCAGCCTGTAGACGCTGTTCTCGTGCGCTGAGTCTCAAACCCGATGTGCGTCCTCTCACTCTGCCGCTCAGAGCGCATCAGTGTCCGGCTCGCTCACAGTTAGCTCCATACTCTCTCACTCTCTCCATCACTCAGTGGCGGATGAGACAGCCGTAGAGAAGAGAGCGCTGAACGGATTCGCTCCTCCTTCCCCGTCTCCTCCTCCCAGCTCCTCTCACAGAGAGTCTGACACAAGTAAACAGCACACAATATGAATTAACGAATTAAATCCTCAGTTTAGGAAAAAGAGCTGGGTGGTTTGTGAACAACGTCGTCTAAACGCCGCGCCAAACTGAAGTATGGTCTGAGGCTCGTTTTAGGCAAATGTAAGGGGTTTCATTGCCTTACCACAGAGCTATGGAATGTTAAGGGACTATATATATATATATTAAAACAACCCGTCTAACTGAAAAATAACTGCGTTTAAAAAATAGACTATAAGTTACCCGGAGATATACCTTCATGTTGCAGTGTCTGACTGTTACGATTTTAAATTGTCCTCGTGAGACCTGCTGAGTTGTAAAGTTGGGAAAACCTAATTCCAAAATAGAGTTGGGTGAAAAATAACTTTGATTTGTTTCTTAATTAATTCATTTGATGGGGACAATGCATGTTAAGGAACATTAGTATAAAATACAAAATGTAAACAAGCCGGATTAGCAACATTGCTAATTTACAACCACAGTCCCATACACACAAAGACACATAATCAAATAGACATACAACACTGCATAAAAGACAAATACCCCAGACAATTGATTTAAAATTTCTAAGTAAACTGTTTACACAACTGATTCATCATAAGCCATGCACTTTTTAAGATGATCGTTAAAAGTGTGATAAGTAGAACATTGCCCTATTGACTGTGGTAAACTATTTCATTTTCTCCCTGTTACAGAGTCTACAGATTATTATTTTGTCATTTTAATGTGTCTGGCTTCTGGTGTCATTCGCTTCCAGTTATTTTTAGCTGTACAAAACACCTTACTTCCGCACTGAAAAATAAGGTGGATATAGCCTACCCCAAAAATACAGTGATTTCCAGAATAAAAGATTAATGCTGCGCTTTAATACAGGTTTTTGGTGTATTCATATAAAAAACATTAAGATTGCACTTGCTTTTTATTGCTGTTACATGATGTTTCTTATGTTTACCATTGTGATGGCCCAAACTGTAGCGTGTAGATGGAAGGAAAAAAACTGTGAAGAACGTTTAAAAAAATTATTCATAATGAACTTTAAACAAGTTAATATGTTGTTCATGTGATTCTTCTTACCATATTTATTATTGTGGCAGCTCAAGCCGTGGCGTGTAGATAGAGAAAAATAATGCATAGAAAGGAAAAGAGAAGAACAAGTTCATAAATGCAGTAATTTTGTATTTATTACAGTACTTTTGATGTAATCATATACAAAACATTAAGACTGGACTTGCCTTTTTTGCCATCACATGAGCCATGCAAAGAAAGAAACTAAAAAAGGTTTTTTTTAATTAAACAAAACAATAATTTCTGCTGTATTTAATAGAAATTTACCTTAATGAATAGACAGATCTCGTTTGTTCTAGTGAAACCAGCTCTAAAGTGACTGTTCAAATTTGGACATAGTGAAAAATCACTTTTTTTAAAACTGTTGTTCTATTATAACTTTGACTATTATCTATTATATTTTGACTATACACTGCCAGTCTCAGACTGAGCTTGACGACGTAGATGTGACGTGAGCAACCTGTCTGACAGTTGTATGTCTAGTAGTTGTGCAAAGTCAAATCTGAATCACCGAATCTTGCAGAGATTTTGGCTCTCTATGGGCTTCTCCCCATGCCTCTCCCTTGACTTTATCGGCCTTTATGCCTCCACGTCCCCCCGACTGCCTCATAGACAGTAAAAGATGTAAAGTTATTCGCTGTCAAAGTGACGCCAAAATGAATGGGAGTCAATGGAATGCTAACAGCAGGTGATGGCTTGGTTAGCAATGGCTGCCCCTATGAAAGGTATGCTTTCCAGGTGCTGGATTACCCCCTTGGATTTGACTTACCTTTTATTGCGGCCATGACGTTTCTTACCACATTTACCATTGTGACGTCTCAAACCGTGGAATGAAGTTGGAAAAAGTCATGCAAAGAAAAAAACAGAAGAACATGTTCAGATATACAGTGATTTTACACCTTAAAAAAAGTTGTTACAGTATTTTTGATGTATTCATATACAAAACATTCAGATTGTACTTGCCTTTTATTGCTTTCACATGATCTTTCTTACCACGTTTTCCATTGTGGCAGAACAAACCATGGCATGCATGTAGACAGAAAGATTCATGCAAAGAAAGGAAAAGAGAAAAACATGTTCAGAAATATAATGCATTTCTAGAATAAAAGATTCATGCTGCACTTTTACACAAGTTAATACAAGGTTTTGATGTATTCATATACAAAACCTTCAAGACTGTACTTGCCTTTTATTTCTGTCATGTGATCTTTCTTACCATGTTTACCATTGTGACGGCTCAAACCGTGGCATGTAGACAGAGAATAATGCAAAGAAAGAACACATTCAATTTTACATAATACAGTTAGATACAGTTAGATAATACAGTTTTTATGTATTCATATACAACACATTCAGATTTGACTTGCCTTTTATTGATGTAAGAAAGATGTTTCTTACCATGTTTACCATAGTGACGCTCAAAAAAAAAATGTACAAAAGAAACAAAGAACATTTGTTCTTTGAATGAATGTTTAGAAATACAGTGATTTTGCACTTTAAAACAAGTTAATACAGTTTTTGTGATGTATTAATATACAAAACATTCAGAGTGGACTGACCTTTTGTTGGTGTCCGATGATTTATCTTAGTACGTCATTGTGGCAGATCAAACCATAGCATGTAGTTAGAAAGAGTCATGCAAAGAAATAAATAGAAGAACTGAATCAGAACAGTTCAGACATGCAGTGATTTTATAGAATAAAAAGATCTATATGCTGGATTTATTTAAAGGAATGACTGTCTGTAGAAACATTTTAATGACATTTTCCTTTCATCTTACCTCCATAATGACTAAAAAAGTAGTGTTCATTAGCGCAGATGTGCTTTGTATACGGCCATTACCAAGGAAACAGCTCAATGCTATTTCCTAAGCCCTGCCCCCACATACTGTCAGAGAGGGGATTATTACATTTGCACTTAGCATGTCTTACATTTTTGTTCTGGGCTGCGATTCCCAAAAGCAAGTTAAGAACAAGACAAGAAAGCACACAGTCGATGATGATAAACATGACCTGTGTGCTATAGAACACAACAACACAAGAACGCCTGGCGAATGAAAACATAAACCAGGCACTCTACAAAAACACACAAGACAAGAGCGAGTAATAAACACTCAACCTGTGCTCTCACGACAGCAGAGATGTCCGAACCCCTGACACTTAACTGAAACATTACTAGACCTAAGTGCCAGGATCTGAACACCACGGTCCGAGCATAATATTACTTTTTGTTACATTTTCAGCACATTTTAACAATAACGTTCAATATTGATAACCGTCATTATTTTACATTTTCATACCGTTTCATCTGTAATATGAATCAGTAAACCAATAACCAGTGTTATTTAAAATGTAATAAGTAACTATTTCAATTACTTTATTAAAGTAATGTAACTGGTTACATTTGATTACTTTTGATTAGGCCTACTTTTCTAATTTCTAATAATTTTTACATTAACATTTACATAACATTTAACCTCAAAGAAACAGAGATAGATATATTTAGGTATATTTAATAGAAAACAATTCTAGATCATTATACTGGAGTAATAAACATGATGTTTTTCTTCTTACTGATATAAAAATATTGTAAAAATCTACATACTCTTCTTTTTACCACTATGTGTGTGGAAAATATGTGGAAAACAACTTACCATATAAGACCTAATACTGATTTCTCACTAACAGAAGCAAGAATAGATTCTAGTTTCATACTCTGTTTCAACAACCAGATTTTCACATCGTACGTACGATTTGGGCGCTCCAACACCGCCACACGTACACATTGAACGGAGAATTCGGCTGCCTGATGGAGAAAATCGCATTGAGCTTTTTGGGCTACTTTTGATTGCCAATTGGGCTACTTTTGTTGCACAGATCTGACAACCCTGCCTTCAATGTCGATAGCATTTTTATAGTTAGCAAACACATTTTGCACTGAAGACTGAAATGTTATATTTGGACCCTTTTATAATTTGATGAAATTATTTTTTCATTTTCCATCACCGGAACACATTTTTAATCACTCTCTGTGGTGGCAATATTCAAACAGGTTGTAGCCTAAAGCTTTCAGCGGCAATGTGGATTGATGTAATTGGCAGACGTGGTGTCCTGCAAATTCAAGCAAGAGAGCCAATCAAAAGCATCAGAATAGCATTGCTTTACAAAACGGTCTTTAAATGCCAGTTTTTGATGTGCAGGATGTCTCCTGCAAAAGCAACAAATTAATATTATTCAACATATCCTAACTTTTTTACAGAAAATATTCAGTTGTTACCCTCTTTGTAAACATTAACATTTTCATAAGTAACTATACACATCTTTCTCAGTAACTGTAACAGATTACAGTTACATTTATTTTATAATTAAATTACATGTAACTAGTTACTCCTCAACATTGCAGCTCAAGATACTTCTGCTTACCACTGTGACGGCTCAATCCGTATTAAAATATATTTATGCTGAACTTTAACACAAGATAATGCAGGTTTTTGATGTTGTCACATGATATTTCTTACCGTGTTTGCCATTGTGATGGATCAAATGTCATGTAGTTGGCAAAAGTCATGCGAAGAAAAAAACAAAGAACATTTTCAGATATACAGTGATTTTGCACTTTAAAACAAGTTAATACAGTTTTAATGATGTATTCAACTACAAAATATTCAGATTGGACTGACCTTTTGTTAGTGTCAGATAATATTTCTTACCACATCATTGTGGCAGATCATACCATGGCATGTCAACAAGTTCAGAAATACACAAACATATAAAGCACATTCCCAACTAGGGTCATTTTCACTCAGCTTCAATACAAGTGAAGTACTACAAAATAAAGATCTGAAAATAACCCAACTATGGAAAGATGGAGCAGCTTGCAAACTTTTTGCCAATAATTTAAATTGTCAAGGCTTATATAGAAGCTCTTTAGACAAAGTAAAGAGCTTCTATACAAGTTTTGACAATTTAAATTGCTGTCACAGTTCAATAAAGCACAACACTTTTTTCTTACTGCATTTCAGGTTTTATGATGTCAGCTGCAAATTCTGTTACTGAACAAAATGACAGAACATGTGTTAACTATCGATTGTATACAAATACAATACATTGCCCAGGGGCATTTTGTATTTCCCACAAACATTCTGGATTCATCTTTCCTTTTTGAAATCAAAGTGGCTGACTGACAGAATGTAGGTTGTGCAGCCTACCTCCTGTCAGGACATATCAGTAAAACTAGCAGAAACCGCTGCCGAAAACTCACATCTTCTCGCAGTTCTCCGTCAACTTATTATAGCTGTGCTACTTTTCTTACTATGTATCTTACTCACTTTGTACTTATGTAGGTGTTTTTTTTTTTATTTTTGTTTTTTTTTTATATTTATGAGTTTCTAAAATTCTGACTCTGTCCTATCGAACAACTGATGATAAAAGCATTGCTTTCACTTGTTTTAACTCCCTTCCTCCCTTCTTTCTTTTCATTAACATACGCCCAACGCGTTTCCACAATGCTGTTAATTAAAGACCTCTGAACTGGGCTAATGGTCATCCGAAGCTCAATTAACAGCCTAGATTAAGCTATTTGCTTCTCTTAAGTGGTTATTATTAAATTAACATTTGAGTCGAGCCACTATTTAAATAGCATAATATATAGGTCCTTACCTAATGCCAGCATATCCCTAACTGTACTCATTTTGAAGCAATATCAATTTGATAAGACACTTTCATATATGGGACTTAGTGACATACACCAAAACCAAACATCATTCATGCCAAAGGTCCCCATCAAACACAAACTCATCTCTTTTCCTGCTTCATTTACTTGCTGTCATTCTGTGGAAACTGTTGTGCATTAGACGTCTGTTGTGACAGACTGTATGTGACTACATGTTCATCTCTGACTGTGTCTAAATCTCAGTTTAATAACCATGTCATCATGACATACTACGTTTGTTATAGTTTTATCCTTAGTGAATATGTCATAAATTTCCCAACATAATGTAGGCTTACAAGCTAATGAATTTCTGAACATCATTATCACAACATAGTGAGCTAGTAGATAGACTTCCTTATTCATAGTCTATTCTAATTTAGTATTGTAAGTTTCAAAAAATGCATAATAATATATAAATGTATATGTATTTGTAGCTTTATCACGATTCATCATAAACAGTACTTAAAATGCATCACTGACATTCACAACTACAGTTAAAGGCACAATATGTAAGTTCTTGGATTAAAATATCCAAAAACCACTAGAACAGTGTTATACACTCACCTAAAGGATTTTTAGCAACACCTGTTCAATTTCTCATTAATGCAATTATCTAATCAACCAATCACATGGCAGTTGCTTCAATGCATTTAGGGGTGTGGTCCTGGTCAAGACAATCTCCTGAACTCCAAACTGAATGTCAGAATGGGAAAGAAAGGTGATTTAAGCAATTTTGAGCGTGGCATGGTTGTTGGTGCCAGACGGGCCGGTCTGAGTATTTCACAATCTGCTCAGTTACTGGGATTTTCACGCACAACCATTTCTAGGGTTTACAAAGAATGGTGTGAAAAGGGAAAAACATCTAGTATGCGGCAGTCCTGTGGGCGAAAATGCCTTGTTGATGCTAGAGGTCAGAGGAGAATGGGCCGACTGATTCAAGCTGATAGAAGAGCAACTTTTACTGAAATACCCACTCGTTACAACCGAGGTATGCAGCAAAGCATTTGTGAAGCCACAACACGCACAACCTTGAGGCGGATGGGCTACAACAGCAGAAGACCCCACCGGGTACCACTCATCTCCACTACAAATAGAAAAAGAGGCTACAATTTGCACAAGCTCACCAAAATTGGACAGTTGAAGACTGGAAAAATGTTGCCTGGTCTGATGAGTCTCGATTTCTGTTGAGACATTCAGATGGTAGAGTCAGAATTTGACGTAAACAGAATGAGAACATGGATCCATCATGCCTTGTTACCACTGTGCAGGCTGGTGGTGGTGGTGTAATGGTGTGGGGGATGTTTTCTTGGCACACTTTAGGCCGCTTAGTGCCAATTGGGCATTGTTTAAATGCCACGGCCTACCTGAGCATTGTTTCTGACCATGTCCATCCCTTTATGACCACCATGTACCCATTCTCTGATGGCTACTTCCAGTAGGATAATGCACCATGTCACAAAGCTTGAATCAGTTCAAATTGGTTTCTTGAACATGACAATGAGTTCACTATACTAAAATGGCCCCCACAGTCACCAGATCTCAACCCAATAGAGCATCTTTGGGATGTGGTGGAACGGGAGCTTCGTGCCCTGGATGTGCGTCCCACAAATCTCCATCAACTGCAAGATGCTATCCTATCAATATGGGCCAACATTTCTACAGAATGCTTTCAGCACCTTGTTGAATCAATGCCACGTAGAATTAAGGCAGTTCTGAAGGCGAAAGGGGGTCAAACACAGTATTAGTATGGTGTTCCTAATAATCCTTTAGGTGAGTGTATATTTTGTTGACTTGTGTACTTACATTATCCCAGATGTTTCCAAGAATGTTTAAATCCAAAGAAAAAAGCCTTTTTTACCAGGACACGGACTGTGTCGATACGTCGCCTATCAATGACATCATACCTGTGTTACCATCGATTTCTGGTTTTATTTTGTAGAAACCATGGAAACACCAGAAACGCTTTAATATATTATGTTTTCTTAGACAAGGGAACAACTGTTTGGAGACATTTATAGACAGAAAACTAATTATTGTTATATAGCTCAACACATTTAGTCTTATTGTTTGAATCTCATTTTCACTTGGCTTCAATAAAAAACGAAGTACTTCAAAATAAAGAGCTGAAAAAAGCTGGGCTAGTTGGGCTAAAACTGGTAACTAGTAACCAAACATGGATAGCTAAAGCAATATTTCTTACTGGGTTGTTCAGAATAAGAACTCTTGAAGTAACCCAACTATTATGGAAAGATGAAGCAGCTTGCAAACTTTTTGCCAACAATTTAAATTGTCAAGACTTATATAGAAGCTCTTTAGACAAAGTAAAGAGCTTCTATACAAGTCTTTACTATTTAAATTGCTGTCAGACTTCAATAAAGCACAACACTTTTTTCATAGGTTTTATGTTGTCAGCTGCAAATTCTGTTACTGAACAAAATGACAACACGTGTTAGCTATCGACTGAATACAAATACAATACATTAAGAAAGATTATAAAGACAAACATTTTAGCCTCATGAAAAAAAAAGTGATGAATCATACAGATGAGACCAGGTACACAACCCAGCACTGGGTAAGACAGAACATGCTGGGTAAGCATGTTTGGACAGAAAACATGCTTGTTGGGTTTTATACATTAACCTATTTGCTGGGTTGTTTTTTGACAGTGCTGGGTCAGTCAAAGTCTGTTATTTACACCGATCAGGTATAACATTATAACATATTGTGCTGGTCCCCCTTTTGCTGCCAAAACAGCCCTTCCCTATCGAGGCATGGACTCCACTAGACCCCTGAAGGTGTGCTGTGGTATCTGACACCAAGATGTTAGTAGCAGATCCTTTAAGTCCTGTAAGTTGCAATGAGGGGCCTCCATGGATCAGACTTGTTTGTTCAGCACATCCCACAGATGCTCGACTGAATTGAGATCTGGGGAATTTGGAGGCCAGGTCAACACCTCAAACTCGTTGTTGTGCTCCTCAAACCATTCCTGAACCATGTTTGCTTTGTGGCAGGGCGCATTATCCTGCTGAAAGAGGCCAAAGCCACCAGGGAATACCGTTTCCATGAAAGTGTGTACATGGTCTGCAACAATACTTAGGTAGGTGGTACATGTCAAAGGAAAATCAACATGGATGGCAGGACCCAAGGTTTCACAAGACCCAATGAGCCTTGACCGCCCATGACCCTGTCGCCGGTTCATCACTGTTCCTTCCTTGGACCACTTTTGATAGATACTGACCACTGCAGACCGGGAACAACACACAAGAGCTGCAGTTTTGGAGATGCTCTGACTGGCTCGTCTAGCCATCACAATTTGGCTCAACCTGCTCAAATCTTTACGCTTGCCCATTTTTCCTGCTTCTAACACATCAACTTTGAGGACAAAATGTTCACTTGCTGCCTAATATATCCCACCCATTAACAGATGCCATGATGAAGAGATGATCAGTGTTATTCACTTCATCTGTCAGGGGTCATTATGTTACGCCTGATCAGTGTATACAATATGTTTTATTCAGTGGCAAGTCAGTCTTTTACAATCATAAAATACTCAAAAACATTTAGTACATTTTTTTTAAGACGTGACAGGAGCAGCAAGCCAATTGGAATCTGTGGGAAGAAAACTGGTATCAGTATTGTACCAGCAGGTAAAAATATTAAAAAATAACTCAATCAAATGACCCAGCAGGCTGAACCCAGTATTTGGGTCAAAAAAAATAACTCAGCATTTTTTTACAGTGTATGTGTCACGTTAAAGTCTAAAGATGATTAAGATGAAGGCAGGTTAAGAGTTCAAAACAGTTACAAGGTTTATTAACAAACGCAAACAACTCGAGACAGAGCATAGAAAACACCAATAACACCAAACAAAGAGAAAGGAAATGAGGAGCTTAAATACCCATTGATAACAAACTCAATAAGGATCAGCTGTGATAATTTGTCATGGTAACAGATGACTAGCGGGAAAACTAGAACAAATCAAACAGGAAACAGACGATAAACAAACTAAAAGCCCATGAAAGGGAAACTAACGGAACATGATCATGACAGAATGTGTATTAAGAAATGAAATAGGGGCGGTTTCTTTTTTATGTTGACTTAAATAACTTTTGTTCCTAATTGCTTCCCGCTTTTGAGTATGTTGTTTCCAATTTCATTTCAGAAGGGTGAATAAACAGTTTCCGCTTTTAAAAATCACAGAGATTTATGATTTAATATGACATCCTTTCAACATCTCAACAGAAGACCTAACGACTGCCTGAACCTTAACCTCTGCTTTTTCATTTGTATTTTTAGACATCAGTCACTCTTAGTCTCGATCATCAAGTGACTCTATGAATAGAAACTAATCAAACATACTCGCTTCAGCTGCAAAACCTTCTTTATTTTGAAACTTATTTGGCCTTCTGTGTCAAGTGATGAATTTCCAAATATGCAGAAAGAAAATGTTTCATTGCAGTCGGGGAAACTGGGCTTTTGTATACATACTATCAATTGCTGTCTAAAAGAAACAAGATACTGAATGTGAAATATGAGGCTTCAGCAAATCATTAAACACCTTTGACTCATGTTTAGGTTGCTTGGCAGAAGACTATAAATGTTCTTACTGTGCCGTCTGACATTGGAAGTGCATCACTTGAACGTGACATGGAACAGCTGCCTGAAAATTATGCATAAAACATAAAAAGCGCTGATAAAAGCTTCAAGACCCAACTTGTTCATAGCTTTAGTTTTAGTTACTGTGGCCAAAACTAAATTAGCATCCAAACCCGCCTCATTCCTCCAGAAAATAGACCTTTCCACAAAGGGTGACAGATAGGGATTGCATATAACTATTTCAGAATGATGTGGACTGACATTATACTGAATAATTTAACAGATTATGAATATAGTTTTATCCTCCATTGGCTCATGTACTTGTCTCATTTTCTGCATTTAATTTATTTATCAGTTCAATATTCATAAATATGTATTTGAATTGCCACACTGTACGCATGGAACAATATCAAACAAATGTTCATCAGTCAGAGAAATTTTGATCTCCAGAGCTTGTTTTCATGGGTCCTGAAATCCTTGCAATCGATGAACAACTTACTCAGTTCTAAGTCGGGTCTTCCGGAGAGATTACATGAAGAGAGAAGCCACAGAAAAAAAGTTGATTTTTTTCAGGTCAGAGTACTTAAAATGCCAAAGAAGTTCATATTTTCCAGTTAGTCGTGTTTGCATACGAATTCAATTATGTAAACAGCTCGTAGGCTTACCTCTGTAAAACAACGACAGCATCATTTATGTAAGAAGAGGTTTTGGGAGGTTGCAGTGCCAAGTGCTCGTGAATGATAATCAGCTGGTTTTATGGTTCATTTAGATCCCGATGGAATGTGTGTGGCCGGATCCATCACACAGCGAGAATCGTGATTCACATCTCTATAATCCTCATGAACAGCATCCTTTTGTATGATATTTAGTATAGAATATGACTAGGTCTGTCAATTTAACATGTTAATTTTATACTATTAATTAAACATGAATAATGTGATTAAAACCCATTTATTCACGCCTCCTGACCTGTACCTCAACACTTTAAAAAATAATTTGCAACACAAGAATAACAATTACCACAAATCAGTGCTTGACAAATCTCTGTAGTTCTTATAACTTATGTTTTTAACACAACAGTTATGTTGCAAAATTCTTATCTGAGGTATAACTGAGTCATATTTATTTAGAACAAAACATGAAAGCATCTTCAGGTAATGTTTACCACAGACCTTATTTGTTTTACTAAAACTGCTATTGATAAAATTTATTATAATTCCCAAGGGAACCTATTCGTATAGAAGCTTGTTTCAACCTCAGAGAGAAAACAAATAAGAAAGAAAATTGTGAGAAAGTTTAAAATAAAAAATAGTCACACTGTAAGATATTATCTCATAATTGTGAGATATAAAATTCCCAATTACGGAATTATTATAAAATAATTATTTTGGAAAGCCACAATTAAAGTTAAAACACTAATTAATATATATATATATATATATATATATATATATATATATATATATATATATATATATATATATATATATATATATTAAAGTATCAATAAGCTGACAGCACATTTACATTGCTTTAACTCCACAAAGTAAGTTAAAACATTTTTAAGTCAGTTTAATGTAATTTAAGTTGAAATGACTTAAACATCCAAGTTGATTGTACTTAAAAATAAGGCAGCATTTTTAATATTTAATCAAATAACTTCCCCTCCTCTTGCGAAGACCAACGCAAACCACAACCATCCAATGATCAGATCAATTAACAATGGGCAAAATCAAGCCCCTCCTACATTTTTTCTCTTTCACTCAGATATATATGTCACAATAGGGAAGAAAAGACTGTCACAACTTCCATTTTATGCCGAAATAAAGTCACATTGTGAGATATAAAGTCGCAATTATGAGTTATTGCGTTTAAAGTAGTGCTGTCAAGGCGTTAATGTATGAGATGAATTTTTTTCCAATTTAAGGCATTAAAAATATTTAACATTATATGATACATTATATGATCACGCTCTTATTCATGCAAATGCTTTTAAACCATTCAAGCATGATAAGTCATAAGAGAATGCGCTGTCTGTGAATGTCCAGTCTATGTGACACACGACGCACAGAAAGATCAGTATCAGCGCGTCAGTATTGTACCAGAATAGAGTTCTCTTTTGCGCTTGAATGAACAATAACACACAATTATGCCAAAATATCGGTTTTGTCACGTGTCCTCAGTGCGCAAAACACTCACTGCCATTAGAAAACTATTTAAAAAAGTGTCCTCTCACTGCAAAAAAACACGTTCTGTCTGATCGGGGCCTTAAATTAGTTAAATAACATCTTAAAAGAACTTAAAGAGTTATGAGAAAATGAGATGCGCGTCAGATCCGCGTCACGTGCAGCAGCGGCAGATCTTAATGGAACATGCCACTATTTTTGAAAATTTTCATTTTCCATTTTTCAACTCCACTAGAGTTAAAGAGTTGAGTTTTACCATTTTCGAATCCATTCAGCCGATCTCTGGGTCTGGCGGTAGCACTTTTAGCATAGCTTAGCATAGATCATTGAATCTGATAGACCGTTAGCATCTCACTCAAAAAAACGACCAAAGACTTTTGATATTTTTCCTATTTAAAACTTGACTCTTCTGTAGTTACATCGTGTACTAAGACCGACAGAAAAAGAAAAGTCAAGATGTTCTAGGGCGATATGGCTAGGAACTATACTCTCATTCCTGTGTAATAATCAGGGAACTTTGCTGCCGTACCATGGGTGCACGGGCGCAATGACATTACGCACAGTGCCTGTAAATAGTCCCCAGCACACTCTCTGTGCAAGCAGGTTGTCACGTTGGTTATGTTGACGGAAGTTAGCCTATTTTCAGGCGCTGCGTAATATCACCGCCAGACCCGGTTAATGTTTAAAATGTTGATACTGGCCTTCATTCATAAAAAAAAAAAAAAAAAAATGCCATTAAATAAGTATTTAAAATATACTGTCTTTATGTTGTTTCTTCATTCATTTGGCGAGTAATTCTGAAATGATTACATTATAAAATATATAAAAAGGTATAAAAATGTAAGTGTTTTAATCATGATTAATCATAGATAAAATGCGCGATTAATAGTTAATTTTTTAATCAATTGACAGCACTAGTTTAAAGACAAATTAATGTAACTGTTGACCATTTTCCCCTTGACACAGTATCTTAAAAAATGTGTCTGTTATTTGTTATATAAATCTGCATAAAAACTTTCTGTCCTATTTCATTGTTTTTCCACTTCTCTTTTTCATGCATGTTTTTGTGCCCATGGTTATGGCTTAAATCACCCCTGGAGAACCAGCTGTACTGCATATAAAACACCTGCCAAATCCAGATCCCATTTGAAAGAGTACTTTTAAAGGTTTATGATCAAAATTTCAGAAATATTTCATTCTGAGAGATGAGGCTGTTGACAGGTGTCTTCCTCAATATATCTCTCAGGATGGGCAAATCTCTCGCCATTTGGATCCTGTCTGCTAGAGATAAATAAAATATCAGCGGATGTTTAAAGCGTTGGTAGGCCAGCAGTAATATTTCAGTTGTAGAGTCAAAACAGATGATTGGTGCTGCGTTCACAGAGAAGCGAGGGTGCTGACAGGTCCATGGGAACTGCGGCGGAATGACGACAGGCTTTGTCTTTATTCTGACGGGATATGAAAAAATAACTGTTGTCATTCTGACGCTTTTTGTAACGTAATATTTTGTATCTGTCAGTAGGCGAAAGAAGTTCTGGACTATGAGGTACTGCTCACATATGCGGCAAAGAAGATGCTATAAGAAAGTATGCTTCTCTATGAAACTTCTCTGTGATTGCTAACCAATCGCCTTGCGTTCAGATCCAGCGATGAAGGAAATGAGTCCAGTGAGTCACCTCATCTTGTGACAGCAAATTTAATTACTTCAAATGAATAGATTGTTGCACCTTGAGCAAATTGTCTATTCACGTTTCACCCTGACACATCAACCTGGAGAAATCATTTAATATAAGCAATAATTATATAAAAATAGACTGAAATACAATATCAGAAGATCAGTTTTTTTTGCAGTGGGTTTTCACATTTTGAATATAATAATGAAATAGTGATCAGATTGCACATCTTTTAAGTTCAAGATAGAATTGTTTTGTGAAGCCATAGCAACCCAAAGTCCTGATTACAACTGAAGTCAAGCGTGATAATGGAAATCCATGAACACTTCTAATATATTTCCTCTGGGATCAATAAAGTGTCTTCTCTAAAATGCATTTGCCAGTGTTTAAATAAAATAAAATAAAAAGATGCACTCAGTAATTTTTTCTTTGTTAACACTTTACAATAAAGTTTAATTTGAAAGATTTTAATTTAGTTCTGTGAACTAACATGAACAAACAATGAACAGCTGTATTTTTATTATTAGCTAACATTAACAAAGATTAACAAATACAGTAACAAATGTAGTTAATACATTAACTAATGTTAAAGGTTGGGTAAGTGTTATTTCAAAAATGCTTTGGTAAAAGTGTCTCGGGCCGAGTACCAAAACAAACTAGTAACCAATCAACAGTAAGGGGCGTGTCTACTAATGATGGTGAGAAGAGAGCGCTAAGGGCACGTCAAAATGTCTGTGGAACAAAAGAAGACGATCAGGCAAGAAGTATCAGCTTTACAGCGGTGGAGAGAACTCAAGGAGCGAAGGCCTGCAATCGGACGCCGAGGTTGCTTTATTTCTTCTGGATAGGTGAGTAACATTGCTTTTGTTTTGTTTCACAGAACTAATATATGCTGGCTTTTGCTTGAATATGCTTGTGTGTCATGTTCACTTGTTTGTTCATTTGCAATCATATTCACTTCAGCGATGATAAAGACCCATTCATTTCTACACCCGCTAAGCCTGGACCGTCTAAAGGGGTACTCACACTGTGCCAGAGCGTGTTTGACACCCAAAGCCCGGTTCGTTTGACAAGTGTGAGCTCTCCGTTCTGTGCCCTGGCGCGGTTCGTTTGGCCGGCCCTGGCCCGCTTGGAAGAGGTGGACCAGAGCGCGGTTGGGCTCGAGCGTGGTTTGCATGCAGTGTGAGTGCTAACCGTGCCAGAACACGGAACAGCTATGCACTAGTGTCATCATTATGACAGCAAACACCAAACTATTACTACTTGGATACAGTTTTCTATTAAATCAAGTATATTTAGGTTTATAACGGTCCTGGTTCTCACCTTATTGATGAACATGGAGGAATTTGCAGCTTTACTCACAAACTACAATTCATCAAAGTCAGCTGCCTCCGTAATAATCTTCTGATACGTGCAGTGCAGTCAAGTGAAAATCGCTGCGCGGCATAAATGATAAATTTATTAGGCAGTCTATTAGCGAAATCGCTTTTCTTCCTGTCTTTTTCAAAACAAAAAGTTACATTGTGAATGACGTAAGCGTGCTCCGGCCCGGTACAAGTGCAATGTGAGTGCAGGCCAGCGCGGGAGTGGGGAGACCTCCACTGTCTGTTTCAAGCGTCAGCTCCCAAAGTGCGTCAGAACAGTAAGATAATAAACTCCTAATATATGTTTGTTTCCTTTGGGTCCTCTTTTCATGATTGATATAACCCTCTAATCTCGTCATAATTGTAATATGTTTGTGCTCATGCGATCGAGTTGTTCATGAGAACTGTGTTTGTGTTTTGGGGATGGACTTTTTCACTGAACATGCAACCTGGATTACCATAGTAACACGCATTGCTTTCACTTATTGATGATATCATACCCTCCGCCGGCTGGCACAGCAGATTCCACCATACTCGTTGCCTGGGTTGCATACGTATGTTTGGGGCGAAGCTATCAAAATAGGGGCGAGACCCTTTTGGGGTGAGGCGTGTTGGTTTTGGTGATTTGAAATATCAACATCGGTTACCAGAAACCTTTAAGGTATTATAATCTGACTACTTTTGGATTACTTTTAGATTTTTACCTAACTTGCTTGCCTTGTATTATATTGATATAAAAATACAAAGAGAAGTTAAATATCAGTGGTTTGTGAGTTTAATGAAAATCTATTAAGTAATAAAATCATAAAAACACTACTTTAAAAAAAATTAAGTGTTTTTTGTTTGCCCATGTCATGTGACCATTAACCAACATCAGAGAACCTTGAATGTAATAATAATAAAAATAATAATATTGATAATTTTATTATTGACCTAATTTACAAATTAAAATCTCAGGGGTACGTCAAGTAAATAAAAAATTTAACAAAAAGTTGGGGAATCCCTGCATTGCATGTAAATATGAAATGTGAATTTGTAGATTTGAATGTGTTTGAAATGCCTTCCAAAGACATTAATGCATGGTTAAATAACTCACTGAAACTGAGGGATAATTCAAATAATAATTCATGTGTTAATCAGGAGTTGATTAGATATGCAATGTTGAGAAAACAAGAAGTGAAATGATTTCTGTAAATCCAGTGATCGAATGCTGTGTGGGTCTCGTGATTTACATGATGCTGCATTTACGCAAGTAGATTTCAGTATAAATTGGCAAGCAACATAAATATATGTTAAAATAGTGTACTTTTCAATTGCAAACATGTGTATGTCTGGATGAATGGATGGATGGCTATTTCAAACCTGTTTTTTTGTGTGTGTGTGTGTGTGTGTGTGTGTGTGTGTGTTTTATTTCCAAACCCATTTAGCCCTGATATTTTCTCTCAGTTCATCTCACTCAATCTGAACCATTACCAAAGTCTCTAGGATAGAAAAGCTTTTCAATGACACACACACACTTATCCCATTTATATCCACAGAAAAATAACCGAGTGTTGCCTTCATTTTAATGTATTTATTCGTACTTTTTTTATGCGACTTTATATGATGATATTCACATTCAGACTCCAGTGCCTTTTGTCTTGTATACGACTCCATGGAGCATCCGCAGATTGCAGCTCGTGGAAGGAAGCACAAAGACTTCATGTTCAAGTGGATTCAGCGCAGAGTGACACTTAAATTAGTCCCCCATCCGCCCCTACGCTAATAGTGCAATTGTGAGTGCCATGGGTACAAGGCAGGTCATTAAAACATCTTTAAATGTGTAAGGTTTACTCAAGGCTGGTGATCAAGAGTCTCGGCCTTGACAGGTAGTCCGAGGTGCAATCAGCGCTTCCACGAACTAAAGCAGTAAAGAAAATGAAGTCTAATTGCAAAACAACCATCAGGCTCCATGCAGAGGAGATAAAGTCCTGTGCCCTCGTGCCACGCTCCACTTCCAAATGGATTAGAAGTTCAAATTTGGATCGGCCTCTCGGTTTTCATTTCTTGGCGGCATCAAATATCAACAGCCCTCGAATCTTTTTTTTATTTTTATTTTTTTACCTCAACTCTTTTATGTAGCTTTTAAAAGACCTCCACAGTGTATTTGAAGAAGTCACTGCATTCTCTACAGTGGATCTCTGAGAGCTCAACTCTGCGTTTGATGTTCTAACGTCTCTCTTTTCAAATCCACAGGAGGTCTGTCAGTGCTTGACAATGCAGACCAGGAGGGTAAAATTCCCCATTGTGCAGGTGAGATGATATTCGGTAATGAAACAGACTGCCTCGGAGAATGCACATGAGCATCTTTCATCACTCTGAACCCTCCAATCTAACAATCTAACAGGCCCTCCGGGCTAAATGACACGTGGTACACAGTAATGTCATCACTAATAAAGAAAGCAAGTTGTCCTAATTAAGCATTACTTGAAATGTCACATTTCCTTAAACCTCTCTGGCTAAAAAACAAATCACAAATTTAAGGTTAAGTTTCTAAGTGATCAATTTCGATATACCACAACTCACTTTTTAATCTGGTTGCACTCCCTTCTCGAAACCATATGTTTTTCTGTAGCTAATTAGTCGGAATGTTAAATCCTTAATAAAGCTAAGGCTTAACGAAGAATAATATTGTCTGTGCATACTGAGCATTGTAGCTAGGGAGAACCCGCATAAGCCCTAGCACTTGAATTCATTTAAAAGCATGGGAAATTACAGGGATGTGCAAATGGAGCACTGCATTGATGACATATATATTCTGATTATACATCATCCTGGTTCCCCTGACAAAAACCCAGTAGGATTTTTCCATTAGCTTTTGGGTAATTGCAGAAAAAAAGCCAACTAAAGTTTGATACTTATGCATTTTGTTCATCATGGTAATCTTCAAAAAATAAACCTAATCAGCAGAAGTAAAAATCTAATAAATGGCTATAAATGAATTACAATACAGTCACATGACTTCATCACCACCTTTAAAGTGCCCCTATTATGCTATTTTAAAGTTTCCTAATTTTGTTTTGGAGGTCTCCTACAACAGGTTTACAGTTCAAAGTTCAAAAAACACTTTCATTTTCTCATAATGCACATTGCACATCACCACATTTTTTCAATGATTCTTAAACGATTTGTCACGTGAATCAGCCTCTCTAAATCCCTCCTTCACATGAGCTACTCTGCTCTGATTGGCCAGATGGCCCAGTCTGTTATGATTGGTCTACAACTTACAGCGCTTGTCGGAAGCAAAATGTCCATTACCATAACTGAACTTCATCTCTGGAGGCTTCCTCAGTCCTCAGTGAATGTACACACTGTAAAGACAGTAACGATGATGTTGATTTTACCATATTAATCTGAGTGCGAGTCCGATGATTCGAGTTATTCAACCCGAACCTCCATCGCAAGGACGACTTAAGCAGGACGTTTCTCAGTGATATGCTACTCATTTTGAGGTACAGTATGAGATGTTTCAGCTGTAATTCCTCACCATCAGCATCAACATGTGTATGTCCATCAACAAACCCATGTGTATATTTGAAATTCATTGCGGTGCACATGCTGGAACTGCATCAATAACAATAACCGCATCCATTAGCCCAGCACTAACATGAATGACTGATAACATAAACGTTTGTAAAACAAATTTTGCTCCATCCTTTATAAGAACAACAGACAGTCTGCATTAATGGACACAGTTTTAGGTAATAGTGGACACTAGTAGTATTTCAGTAAGTAATATAGTAATAACGTGAGTTACTTACACAATATAAAACACAAAACTATGTGTTTTGAACACCTGGTTGAAAATATATCAATAATTATTCATACTCACAGGTTGTGGTTCTGAAGCTGGTCCAGATAAACTGAGTACTGACCCATCTTTCAAGAGCAAGCGTTTTGCGAATCCTGCATTGAACTCTGAGATTTGAGAAGCAGTCGTCAGTAAAATGACGTGTTTGAGGGCGTGTCAAGTTGTTTGTGGGCGGACACCGTACAACATAGGCGGGTATTATGCAAATGTCTTTTCTAGTGGCGTAGAACCGTTACGCAGTAGGATTCAAACCAGAAATGACTTGTTTAGGCGGTTCAGAGACAGTTATTTATTTTGGGAGACTTTATATAAATAACTTTATTTATCGTGCACTGTCGCCTTCACAACTTTGCAGAACGTTTACATTCACAAACAGCTGTATTACACACTGCATGAAAGGGAATATTCGAAAAACCATAATAGGGGCACTTTAAAGGTGGGGTACGTGTTATTTCAAAACTGCTTTACAAAACGGACTCGGGCCGAGTACCTAAACAAACTTGTAGCCAATCAGCAATAAGGGGCGTGTCTACTAATGACGGGGAGAAAAGAGAGCTCAGCGCACGTCATTATTCAAAAGACACAACACACAGGATGGACATTAGCTGAGCGACGACAGAAAGAGAGAGATGGCAGATAAAATAAAAAAGGGGAAAATGTCTGTGGAACAAAAGAAGGCTTACGGTCAGGCAAAAAGTATCAGCTTTACAGCGCTGGAGAGAACTCAAGGAGCGAAGGCCTGCAATCGGATGCCGAGGTTGCTTTATTTCTTCTGGATAGGCGAGTAACATTGCTTTTGTTTTGTTTCACAGAACTAATATATGCTGGCTTTTGCTTGAATATGCTTGTGTGTCATGTTCACTTAATTGTCCATTTGCGATCGTATAGTCATTCACTTCAGCGATGATAAAGACCCATTCATTTCTACACCCGATAAGCCTGGAGCGTCTAAACCTTCTCACTGTCTGTTTCAAGCGTCAGCTCACAAAATGTGTCTGACAAGTAAGATACTATACTCCTAAAATATGTTTGTTTCCTCTTTTCATGATCTATATAAAACTCTAATCTGGTCATAATTGTAATATGTTCGTTAGTTGGTCTGTCGTGCTCGTGCCATCAAGTTGTTCATGAGAACTGTTTTTTTGTGAAGGAAGGGATGACTTTTTCATTGAACATTCAACCTGGATTACCATAGTAACACACAGATTCTGCCATAGTCCTTGCCTGTGATGCGTATATGTGGGGCGGAGCTATAAAAATAGGGGCGTGTTTGTTTTGGTGATTTGAAATATCAACAACGGTTACCAGAAAGCACTTACCCCACCTTTAAGCTTCCGACAACTCTTTCAGTCTTTGTTTTAAATAGTTTTCCCCGAAAGTTTGAGTTAGAATAGTTAGAAAAGTTCGCAATTGTAAACACTAAGGGCCAGATTTACTAAACAGGGAAAATTAGCGTGAGAACGTAATTTCACAAAAGCGCAAATGGGAGTGGAAAGTTCTGCACGTGATCTACTGACAGTATTTTTTTAACACCAAAAGAGGGTTTGCGTTGACGCAAGCTGTTAGTAAATCTGGCCTTAAGGCTGTAAAAGCAGCCTTAGATGAGTTTACCTGTTTGGTGTGATGACGTTTAATATCCCTGACCACCTCTGTAGTCTCATTTAGCCCCTTGTTAGCAATCGCCTTTTTGAAGACAAGAAAAAGATTTAAACAAAAATCACACAAGAGTAATACTGATGTATTTTATGCCATAGAATACAATGTGAAAATATATTGAGCTTGTGTTCACCACAGACCTTATTTCAAGCATTCAACAGCAACAACAACAAAAAAACATAAAAAAAAACGAATTGACTTCAGGACAGTGCAAAAATGCAACTCATTCCCAGGTTTTGGCCTACAAAAATACATAATCGGCATTGCTCAATAGCTGTTTTCAGTCATGGTTATGTTGTTTAGCATTGCCTTTGATGAAGTTCATAAAAGCCATTTTGCTCCACTCCAACAATCTTAATGCGCACAGAAATATCAGTGAGCTTTTGTTTGAATCATGTCTGACTCATTCAGTCAAATGATGATGGTATAATTAATACTTTGATTATAATTTAGATAATAAGAGCCAATCAAATGAAATTACTGAGTAGAAACAATTGAATCTAGTGAACTTCACTTAAGGGTTAAGTAACATTTTTGACAAGACCGCATTAGATGGACCTAACCATTGACGTCAGTTTACTGAAGCATATGGGTAGCGATATACAATTTGAAACGTAATATGCAAAATGGCAGTGTATTTCTGTATTTGAATTTACATTTTCCATATCAAATGTGCAATGTTTTCAATATTTCAATAATATAATTAAAATATGCTATTTCCTACGCTAGTTTTAACATTATATATTTTAACGTTTTATAAGTTGCAAAATAAAAATAAAAATGAAAGTGTTAACTGAGACGTGTTACAGCACTTGCATATTGTTGCCCTTGACTGCTTTTGTAAGTCGCTTTGGATAAAAGCGTCTGCTAAATGACTACATGTAAATGTAAATGAGAGTGTATTATAGAAATGTTTAGATATGTTCAAGCTAAAATTGTAGCAAATTATTATTTAAATGTTATTTTTCTTAATTGCATTTACACTCACAGTTAAGACACTTGTGATTTTTTTAAAACATTGTTTAATTAAATATCACACGATCAATGTAGCAAAATTCTATGTGGAATTGAAAATGCATTCCGAGCCAATCACATCTCCGTCCCTCCCTGTCAATCATTGCATTAAGGCGGGGCCAGGTGTTGGAAACATGGCGGCAGCAGAGCTACTATGCTGCCTTCGTGTGCTATCTGAAATTTCATAATTCCCACTTCAGAAGTCGTGATTCAAGTGCTTTGTTGTTGGAATGAACAGGAATCATGAAGGACACCAGGTTTATTCTTGCCTATATTTATTAGGAAATCTTATTAAAACCAAAATTATATGTAGTGTTAACCATATAAACATTTACGATGCTATCCAGATATGTATTCTTGGTCCAATTCATAGTTTTCACGTGACTCACACCATTATAGGAACGCAACTATAAGGCAAAACAAGGCTTTCCTCCATTGCCCGCCAGTCATTTTGACCAGGTTTGTAGTGAGTATTAATGCAGTAAGACAGTGATATTAAAAGACCAAATTCAATATACACCTTATTGATGTTGCATACTTTGTACAGGCAAGCAGATTAACACGGAATATAAATACAACACAACGTTTCTCGTTAAGTGTTTTCCCCATCGAAAACCATTATAAAAGTCAACACGTTGCATTCATATTCTTGGCTCATCTACTCACTATAGTAGGCTATGCCTCATCAAAAAAGGTGTAAACTGAATTTAATCTTTTAATATCACTGTTATAGGGACTTTAAGGGTGGGTTGCACTATTACGAATTGTTTAGCTGGGCGTCGGCCCTTTAATTCTAACGGTCTTTCTTCATAGGCCTAGTTAATCTGTGTTTAAAATTAAGCGGTGCAACACAACTCCATTTAAAATAAAACCCAGCCCAGATCAACAAATCCTTGATTAGCGTTAAACTTTGCTTAACTGAATCCTTATTGGTGCAACTCACCCTACAGGGTTTTAAAAACGTCCTGCTGTTTTTAGTGATTGAAATACTGCAGCAGGGTGGATTACAAATGCCCAAAATGTGCATCTTGTTCACATAGTTTAAAAAAATTGACAGGCTTGTCCGAACCAGTACGCTATTGGAACCATAGATATTTATGGTTAGAACGTCTTGCAGAGAACAACTTTTTCAGCACTTCAAAGATCAAAACTTGTAAAACTTGGGCTACACTGAACTCTTTCAGCATTTTGAGAGCTACTGAGCGGATTCTCACAACTGGTCTGATCTGCAATTGCATTGACCTGACTAAGCTGCCATGTCTTAACAAAAACAAGTTCTTTTAAAACATGTTTTAAAAGACATTACTACAATGGAAGAAAAAAAGGAAAAAAAAATGTTGCTTCAACTTAAAAGTAAGTTTAGTCAACTTGGATATTTGAGTTTTTCAAGGGAAGTTATTCTACAGCTAAATTAAAGGGGTCAAATTTTTTTTTTTTAATACTGTTGTCTGAGGTCAACTTATGACGTTCGTGTGGTTTTTACATTCAAACACATCATAATTAATAAGTAATAGGTTATTTTGTACCCTGGTTTTGAGCCTCTCTCATGGAACGCTTGTTTTTATGGTCGTGCCGCACTGAACACTTGGAAGTAAACGCCCACTGCTATGATTGGATAAGCTTTGCATATTATTATGAGCTCCGGCTCCCCCGTGAGTACACGTGAGGAATTGTTTTGAAGCGTGTGGGGAAACGGCAACCGGAATGATTCGCCGGCAGTACTCGCGAAGTGTCTTTATCAAACAAACACAATGATTTTTATCTCTCATCCACCCATGATTGATTGGAATGTTATTTTTTATTACTTGGCCCGCCCGATCGGTGGATATAACCGCGAACCGTGCTTCACTAACACACAGACACACAAGTCTCACTGCAGAGTCAGACAGATCAAAACTTCCACGATTGTGTTTTTCCTTAAAATATCAAGTCAAGAGAGTGAACAACGCACATCAAGAAAAGAATGTTATTTCACTAAGATTCGCCGGCCTGCCGACGGGCTTCCATTTTGGTAGCCCGTCTGGAAAACACATAGCCCCAGGACGTTGGGCTTTGCGAGCCCTGGCCTATACATGTCCGAGTCTGATCACACAATGAACCAACAACAAATAAAGGATTCTCCAGCCTTTGACAGCATGGAAGTTATGTTCAGTTAGACATGTGCACATTATCTATAGATATCAAACAATCTGTAACAATGCAATACCATCACATATAAAAACTCACATAAAAAAAAAAAACTCACGAAAATTTTTTACTCACATAAGTCTGTTGCTAATCCAGTCTCTTGTTTACAAACGATTCTGCGGTGAAATGAAGGAACAAACGTGCACTGTCTTTAATTCATTAAAAATAAAGTTCAACCACTCATTCTTAATATTAGAATCAGAAGGAAGCTTTTGCAGCAACTGTGTTCTTCCACAACCAGGCACAGCGCAAAACCTTGCTATCTTCGGCATGTTTATTGCTTGGTAGCACGATCCGTTTAGCTCCACGAGTCGGTGGGCGGGGCTACAGAATCAGGCGTACTTACTCTTCTGCTGAGTAGCCATTTCAGCATACGCTGACGTCAAGGGTTGGCACATTCTGAGATCGATCGTTTGCTGGGTCTGGTGTCAATAAAAGCTTTTCTTTGACTAACAAGAAAGTTTTCAGCTCTGAAACTTACAGGATATTCTTACATCACGATGAACATTTATATATCAAAGGCTCAAAGGAAAGTTGATTTCTCAATTCATCACCCTTTAAGTTATGATAGTTAAATGCAACAATAATTTTGACAGTGTAATTTAGATAAGTAACACATATTCCTGGATCAACATCCTTGCCAGTCGTGTCAACATTCAAGCTAAAAATGTCAATTTTGACAGTACAATTTGAGCTTTTTGCACATTTTGTGCACTGTTAATGACAGGAAACACTTTATGACAGGTTTGTGCAACCAAACTACACTATCCATCATTCTCCGTAGCACAGCAAATTCAAAACGCACACTTACATGCAGCCTTTACTCTTTATTTTGTTGCACTACTTTTGAAATGGCTATTGTTGCTGGTTACAATTTCCAAACTCAACCTGAAAGCATCATTAGAGCTTGAGCATTGTTCTTATCAACCCATAATTTCCCTCAGATTCAAGGGTTTAAGGTTGGAGTTAGGATCTGGCCTATGATTGGTTGATAAAAAATGTTGTTGCAGAATCAATAAAGGCCGTTAATGCAAGAACATATCCTATTTGGCTAAATCACATTGTGTGCAAACTGCATCACTGCACAGTGGACAGAAAGAAACATGATTTTCAGAGGAAGACGTGCGGCAATCCATGAAATGGACTGTGCTAGAGATGAATCAAATAAGGAAACAAATGAACTGACGCGGTATCTGGAGTTTATGAGTAAATTTATGAGCCGTGCAGTTCCACCGTTTGAATTTTTTATTAGTTTTGCCCAGGCATTTATTTTTATTAGTTTTGCTTGGGCTTTAGCTCTCACGTCAGTTTGAATAGAATACAATGCATACATAAAATCTCAAAAGACCGCCAAAACTAGCCCCAGCAAAAACACATTCCTCTTTCTTGTGCACATATTGCTTCTTATTTTTACAATAAAATCATAATTGGTAATGAATCATGCTCACATTTTTGCCCATGCCTTGGGCATAAATACAGCTATGTTTTAAATGTGTATATCATTCGCTCTGATTAGGATTTGATATTCAAAGCACAAAGTTTCATCTAGTGTTTCTTTCAGCGTACAATAATTAAAGCCGCACAATTCACAAATGGCTGATTTGATCACTGACGTTTGTTTAGATCCCAGAGACATCAGAACTCTTCAAAGACGAGCTCACGCCATAAAACATTTATGAATCGCACAATTTGTTAATTGCGGAAGGGCTGGTTAAGTATGTGTTTGTATTTTACATGTGGATTACCCACAAGGGACTTCCACACCCTTCCTGATGCTTAAAGGATATTGATTGTTCCTCGGAGCACAATCTGTCTAACCTGCAAACAATCTCGCTGCACAACAGAATTTCCCTGTCACTGCAGACACAGAGATGCATTAACGTGTTACAGAGTTTTAGAGGAAAATGGAGGGTTAGGGTGAGTTTTAAAGACTAATCTAATCCTCATCATTATCATCTAAAAAGCTAAATACAGACCAGAGACTGATATTGCATTAATTCATCTATCAGGCTGAAAATGTACAACAAATGTCTGCATAAACAATCCATTAGATGCCTAAAATGTAAAATCTGCTGTTGAATTTGAAGTATCATCAGTCACAGTCAGACAGATCAGATAATTCATAGCAGTGTGACATGATATGCTCTATACAAAACTTCATATTTCCAAAACATTCTTCTAATTCATAATAAATATTAGACATTACATTACTTCTTATTAGGTGTCATATCGTATATTTTTATTCCTGCCAAAAAACAGTGAGGATGCACTAATATTAATATTTGTTTCCGATATACCAATAAGTAAAAAAATAGCGTTAAAGCATGCAATACATTTTTTCAGTTTAACGCATTAAAAATAGTTGCTGTGTCTGTCATTAAAGTTAATCAAGGAACAAAGGTAACAGAGAAAATTGTAGCTTTAATAAGGATTAATCTATATTTCATTTATTATTTATGCAGTGCAGACTGTTTGATAACTTTATTTAATTTCTGTATAGACGGGTAGGAAGGCCACAGGTAAATATCACATTTATTATAATGGGTTAATGTGAAGTTTTTAAGCCTAATATAATAAATGTTTAAATTGATTAATCGCACTGAATTACAGAAAAAATGTGTGATTAATTTAAGTTTTTTAATCGATTGACAGCACTATAATAAATATGAACATTTGTGATAATTCATAACAGTGTCCTGCAGTTTGACGTGATATATATTATATTGCCAAAAGTATTCACCCTTCAAAATCAATGGTGTTCCAATCACCTGGACTCTAGAGCAATGGAGTTCTCTGGAGTGACGAATCACGCTTCTCTGTCTGGCAATCCGATGGATGAGTCTGGGTTTTGCGGTTGCCAGGAGAACGGTACTTGCCTGACTGCATTGTACCAAGTGTAAAGTTTGGTGGAGGGGGGATTATGGTGTGGGGTTGTTTTTCTGGGGTTGGGCTTGGCCCCTTAGTTCCAGTGAAAGGAACTCTTAATGCTTCAGCATACCAAGATATTTTTGGGCACAGTTTGGGGATGGCCCCTTCCTGTTCCAACATGACTGAGCACCAGTGCACAAGGCAAGGTCCATAAAGACATGGATGAGCAAGTTTGGTGTGGAGGACTGTGCCTGTATATAGTCCTGACCTCAACCCAATAGAACACCTTTGGGATTAATTAGAGCGGAGACTGCAAGCCAGGCCTTCCATCCAACATCAGTGCCTGACCTCACAAATGCGCTTCTAGAAGAATAGTCAAAAAATTCCCATAAACACATTTCTAAACCTTGTGGAAAGCCAGAAGAGTTGAATCTGTATAGCTGCAAAGGGTGGGCCAACTCCATATTAAACCAGACGGATTAAGAATGGGATGTCATTAAAGTTCATGTGCATGTAAGGGCAGGCATCCCAAAACCTTTGGCAATATAGTGTACTCAAAAATGCCATATTTCAAACTAAATTCTTGCATTTTGTTTTAAATACTAGGAATTTGTGTACATTACTTCATATTAGGGGTCATATTTATTTTCCCCCCTTTTCATGCAATTTTTTTTTTCCTGACAAAAACAGTGATGCACCGATATTTAAATTCTGACCAATAAGCCAATAATTATTTAAAATGATACTATTTTATTTACTATATCCTATTCTGTCTAAATCAATGAATAAATAAAACACTTAAAACACTTTCAAATGCTACACGTGATTTGAGGCACCACATCATTTTAACAATGAATACTCATTTTGGGATTAAAAATACATTTAAGATGAACATTACACGAGTGTTAGATGATAGAAAATTAGATAAATAGAAAAAAAAATTATGTATCCATAATTTTTTTTTTTTTAAAACATTTATAATTTAGTTCTTTTGAGAACAGCACAAGAGTTGACAGATTTTCCCACATTTCACATATATTGTTCTAGAAGTTACATAAGCGTTCAGAGCTGGATGGACTATTTTACTTCAGAAAATGTCGCACTGCAGGACCATTTAAATAAACTGCCAAAAGGTCAAGGCATCTAAAATATACTTTCCCTCATTAATTCTACAAAATTGAATCTTAAATGTTGAAAAAAAGTTTACTGTACTGTATGTGTCACTACCCAACTGTTAAAGTGGAATATTCTATTAATGAATGAATCTCTCATTCTCTCTTCCTGCACCTCTTTTGCTGTCTCTTTCTCGTCCTCAGTTAGTGGCAGAGCTTGTTATAGGAGTAGAGTGACTGCCAGATTGTGTCGCGCCAACTTTCCAGCTCATGGGATCCGGTGAACGAGTTTTTATCTCCCCCAAACAGACACATCCGACTGCCTCCTGAGGGCTTTTATGAAGAGGTATGTGGGTGTGTGTCGACAGAGGAGATTTTAGTTTGAGGTTTTATTTGCAAATTACCCAAATGCTTTCTTTCACAACGTCAAGGTCCTGTTACCGAACTGACTTTTTTTCATATTGATCACTCACTCACAATATAATACATTCATTCAGATGCTCATTCACTAGTTTTTTTCCCCCCTCAGTGAATATTGATTCTTCAATTTGTCCTTTTGCATCATCTTTACAACATGAAATCTAACCTCAAGCATAATAACTTCCATTCATTTCAACAGGGCGTAACGATTAGAGCCCCGACCGATAAAGGATTTTTAAGGCCAATACCGATACAAATATTTGGTGATTTAAAAATCCGATATATCGGCCGATATATATTTAAAAATCAATGATGCTATTATTATTATTATCATTATCATCATCATTATCATTTGTATTATTATTATTAAACAAGACAAAGGTCATTCCTGATGTTTGTGTGTGTGTGTGTGTGTGTGTGTGTGTGTGTGTGTGTGTGTGTGTGTGTGTGTGTGTGTGTGTGTGTGTGTGTGTGTGTGTGTGTGTGTGTGTGTGTGTGTGTGTGTGAAACTGTTAGTTCCTATTGCCTTATGAGCTACCTTATAATTACAATGTCAACTTGCTTAAATCTTTACATGCACTCTTTTAATTCTATCCATCAAGCTACAACAAACTATTTTCACTCATCATTTGCTGCCTGCCTTCTAAAATCTACTACTTCGTGATGCAGTAAATCCATTATGTAACTTGTTAATGCTGCGTCTGAACGAAGTCAGCAACGCACTTTCGTTCACTCCTCACTTGCCTAACTTACAATTTACAATGCAGGGACTGGAACTACAAACATACTAGTTATAAATACAGTAATCATTACTTTATTTACGCAGAATAAGTTTGTTGTGATTTCCAAGCGCATTAATGTTAGCGGCCTTCCACTGATAGCCATGGCATTAGCTAGCTTTGTGGTTAACTAAAGTCTATAATAAGCCATAATTTAGAAATGGCAACGTCATACTGCAAAATATTGTAAAACATACTTTTTCAAAATAACGGGCAGGGTAGAGATGATACGTCTCGTGCTGTAAACTGTCACGCTATTAAAGAAATGCATCTTATTCAGTCAGATTGTCCGAGTTAAACAGACAGTCAGTCAATTATACCCTTATGAAAATGAACCATGGTTTTACTACAAATAAAACCAAAAAAACATGGTTATTGTAGGTAACCACAAATTAACAATGGTTTTGCTACTCTAACCATAGTTTAACCATGGTATTTGTGGTAAAACTGTGGTTATATAAATGGTAATTGTGGCGAGGCGGGGGACCGTGAGAGCGGGCCGGTGGCGAATGTTAATGAGCGTCAGCTGTGTGCCACACCGGCCTCGCCTCATGGAGGAGTGACGGGAGTATAAAAGGAGGAACGACGACATGGCAAGACGAGAGAGGACAAGGCCTGGAGTTTATGTTTGGTTTTGTTTTGTATGTAGGCGGCAGTCGGCCATGAGGGGCTGCCACCATTATTGTGTTTTGTGTTTTGTTTTGTTTTTAGGCGGCAGTCGTCCGTGAGGGGCTGCCGCCGACGTTATGGTTTATTTTTGGATTAAAGTTTTTAAATGTTCGCCAGTTCCCGCCTCCTTCTTCCCTATACATGTGAACGTCGTTACAGTAATCAATTAGCCAAAAAACCATGGTTACTGCACTTTTACTACAGTAAAACCATGGTTATTTTTCGTAAGGGTACTGTACCAACCTGAAGCAAATACTAGCTAATTCCATTTCACTCTTGGCTTACATGTAACCGCAAAACTGGACTTGGCAGACGCAAATTTTGTCATGCTTATTTGAGATAAGAGAACTGATGGGGATGTTCTTTTAATTGTTATTCAAGCAATACAGTTGCCACCTTACCATGCACTTCACGGATGATCTCGGTTGTGAATGTTCGCGGCGCGCAGCATGACTCTGGCTGGATCAGCTGGTGTTGCCAACCGGGCACGTTGTAGAGTGGTTCTCTGGTGTTCTCTGGTGGTGTTCTCTGGTGGACAAACTATGAGACGCCAACACTCATAATGTGGTTGAGCGGGGTTTCGTCCGTTTTTATTATTTTTTCACATATTCATTTATCGGCCATCATAAATGCAGATACCGATAGTTTGGAAAACACCTAATATCGGTCAGGCTCTAGTAACGATACACTCATGTCACGACTCGATATAAATCTCGATACTGAACTCCCGATACGATATGTATCCTGATATTTTAAGCCAAAATAAAGAAGAGGGTTTTTTTTTTTTACTATTATTAAAATATTATTATTATTATTAGTGTATTATTATCAGGACCCACAGATATTCTCCCATTGCATTATTATACATTATATTCAACATTTTCGCGCTTTCAATGCAGGCAGCATTCTCTCCCGTGCTCGCATGTCCCGCCTCTCTCTCGCTATTAATGCACTATACATATAAGGATAAACCATTTTAAATGCTTTGAATAATTATACTATCAACACTAAATGTGATCTGATGATTTAAATGATGCTTGCGCTTTGACTTCGGGGAGTGCCGCTTTAAATAACGTTTGCGCTCTCACTTTGCAGAGCGCGTGCACTTCAGATGATCAAAGCAATCAATCACAGTTATACTTCTAATAGCAAGAAAGTGTCAAAATGACCGCTCTCAAATTGTAAATGTTTAGCTCATCCAAGAATTTAAATTCTGCATTTACTCACGTTGTCATGTTGTTTTCGCGCGTCACGCAATCATTTGAACATCTGTGTTTACGCGTTGTGGTAAATCTGTTCATCATAAGCCATCTTTTGTGTCTCTTCAGAAGACTTGGATTTGGATTAGACCACTCGATTAGTTCTTTTTACGATGCCTTTATGACATTTTTTGGATCTTTTAAGGTTGAGAGGAATGGACTATAAATGGAGGAACAGAAATCAGTTTCATAAAGAATATCTTCATTTGTGTTTGAAAGTTAAATGAAAAACGACTTGATGGTGAGTACATGATGACAGAATTTACATTTGTGGTACATTTGTAAATTTGTGTTTGGGTGAATTATTCCTTATAAATAGGCCTTCTACAGCAAGTTGAGCCTTGGATAAAACATCTCTATATCGCGAATCATATCGTTTCCATCAACGATACATATCGTCACATTTTTTATATCGCAATATATCGTTCCACCCCTAGTATTTAACAGCAGTTATCTGCAACAAAATGCCAAATTGTCTGATCATTAGATAACTGAACATAACATAACAACATTTACATGCAGAAAGTATCAATAGAGCTAAGTGTCGAGCTCAAGATATCAGACACCTAATTATATCAAACATTTTAAAGCTTTCAGGGGTATATCAAATCAACATCAGTCAACATTTGGATCAAACTTAGCACTTTATCCAGCAAAGTAATTCTTAACCTTTCACCACAGCTTAGTGATTGAAACCACCTTTAAACTGTTCTGACATCATTTCAATGGGTCATCAAGGTCAAGAAACCTTGAAATGCAATCCACAGCGTCTTAAAGTGACTTCTTTATCTGGTAATGCTATTTTCTTCTTTTGCTTGTATTTAAAGGTCATCTGCAGTCAGCATGAATACCTGTTCTTCTCAAGCATGATTTATTAATGCATTTACTTCTCAAAAAAAGTATTTGTATTCATTCATGACATCTTTAAGGCTGCACGGGCTACAAGTTAATATTAACTGCTAAAGCAAAAACCTCTTCAAAAGAGGGTGCTCTTAGAGAGAGAAAAAAAAATGCCAATAAATATAACGTCTGCTAAACTGAAATCTGCACATTTTTGTTCACTGTTGCTCGGTTCTGCTGCCAGATTGTTATAAGCCAATCAGTTGAGCCTTAATGCCACGTGACTTATGAGCCGCAGGACGTAATGGCAACAAAGGCTGCATCTAAAATCGCATATTTCCCTACTATATAGTAGGCGAAAAACAGTGTATGACAAAAGAAGTCCGAATTCCCAGTACTCATAAAAGACTAGGCAAAAAGTACCCAGATGACCTACTACTTCAGGCGAGATTCTGAAGTGTGCATACGATGGACACGTTACTATCCCATGAGGCAACGGGAAAGGATTTGTGAATGGTAGTGAAGCAACGTAGTTTACATGGCAAATGTAGTATGTCCAGATTACATTCATACCACACATTCATATTATATAGAACACATTTGTTTAGCAGTCATGAAGTAATTACTTATTCAGAACAAGTATTCAATAGGGCTGGGTATCGATTCAGATGTTCCAATTCGATTCGATTCACAAGCTCTCAAATCGATTCGATTTCGATTCACAAGCTCTCAAATCAATTAAATTTCGATTTTCGGATTTCGATTCTTGATTCGATTTTCGATTCAACTCAATGAATATATACTCAATGAACTCAATTTGTATTTAATACAAATACTATAGGTATTTATAAAAGAGAACAGTGAGCATAAGTTTACAATTGGGTAATTAAAAAGAAATGAAGAGCCACAAACCTGTATATTAAACTCTTTTTATTTTAGGTACACTCGGGTACATTAAAACAGAACCTATCTCTATATTTAAAATTCATACAATTGTTAAAAACAATACCATTTTGCAACTTTATTCTAAAAGATTTATCTGGGAAGTATTTTATACAATTTTGTTTTTATTGATATTTTGATATATTTATTCTAAAACATAAAAAGGATATTGGATGATTTTCAGCAATTTTCAATACACGACAAGCTTTTCTTTTGCCGCCCGTCATGTGTGCAGTTATTTTTCATACACGAGAAGAGCGTATCATATCTGGACACAAGTAGTTGCCGTGGTAACGAACAACAATACATTAACGTGCTGACTTGTGTGGACTAACTTTAATTTGAGGAAATCAGTTTATAATGTAAGCTATTAGGGTTTAATTGGTCAAGGTTAATTGCGCTGTCTTTTGACTCAGTTGATTTTAATAGGTCTATAATGGCTAACGTATGTGCTTAAGTGAACGCTCAAGTTTGATCATAATGCAAGGCAAGCATTCGCGTGTATGTGATCTATTTTTAGCGTTTGTGTGCTCGGCTGTGGGGGTGTTGCAACGTCTGGGTGATGTCTCATCAAATGGTCCCACAGATTTGTAGTATTACACAGCATTTTACCTCAGCATTACAAACGTCGACAACACACCAGAAGCCACCATTTAAGCACTGAATGAATGAATGAATGAATGAATGAATGAATGAATGAATGAATGAATGAATGAATGAATGAATGAATGAATGAATGAATGACAGGCCTTTGTAACATCACACAAGGCAAATAAGAGGGTGACATCTAGTGGAGAAGACTAATTAGATTTATGTTAATCTTATGTTCAACGTTAGAGGAAATAAATATGAAAAAAACTATTTGTGGCCTTTGAGAATCGATTTTGAATCGGCCACATTTTAAAAACGATTAATCGAAAAATCTTTTTTTTTTTTTTTTGCCCAGCCCTAGTATTCAAAACAAGTACCTACAGCCAATAGACCCTTTCACACAGCAGTCCCAGTAAATTACCAGAATGATTGAGAGACCATTCACACATCAGCACCAAAATACCGGTAAATTAAGATGTCAGTCATTGGAAATTATCTTTAAATGCTGCACCGTTGTCTTCATTCTCCCACATAAGGAGAAGTGGTTTAGTTTCACTATCTGTTCAATTTGACAAAATTTGACGTCTGAGTGACAGGCGTAAGGGGATGATCAAACAGAACGCGCTTTTGCTCTTAAAAACATGAGACGTGCATAATAGTATCCAACTGCAGAGCCGCAGCGCTGATGAATGGAAAAGAAGGCTGGGACACGTTGAAAAAGCTGCGAGACGTGGCGCAACAGTCAAAGTTGGTCATCTAGCTCATATTTAAATAGAAAAAAACTATTAAACTATTCATAGTATTAAACTATTAAAAATGTACTGTAAACAGCGCAGTGTAAACACGTCATCTCCATAAGAGCATTGATTGGCCAAAAGCAGCGCGTTCTGACTTCGTATATGCTCATACTGCGTTCACACAGAGCACTTTACTGGTAATTTACTGGTAATGTTACAACTTCCCTTACTGGTAAATTGCAGAACGAATTTACCGGTATTCTCGAAAAGGTCCTGTTCACACATGATCTGTTACCGGTAACTTACCAGTAAAGACTGTATGTGTGAAAGGGGCTAATGACTGGTAGATGGCTCTACAATAACAATAAGGTGCTTTTACATTGGCAGTTTAGTTTGAAACAGGGCATGGCTCACATGAAAAATTTGTAATGTGAAAGCTGTCATGCAGACCCGGGAGCACACCAAGGTATCGAACCCGAGGCTATCTGTAGGAGGCGGTCTGAGTTCGGTTGCACTGGAACTGTGGCCTGATTCGCATGAATGTGAAAGCAACTCTGATTCGGGTATGCAGTAGTAAAGGAAATAAAAAGAAGTAAAATTACGATTTTATTAGTTCAACAAAACACATGTAGGGGATGACGACGGTGATGATTTACTTGGGATACGAGTGAGAGTGAGCTTGCAGTGGTGAGTAGAGTCTGAGTGGGAAATGAATGACTCGCAATCCGCTGTCTCCTTAAAAGAGTCTGTTTGTAAGCAGCAGAAAGCCATCTTCTTTCAACGCAGATACAGGGGACGCAAGTGTCATTCATTCTGCTGCATGTAATTAGCACCAAACTGATTAAAGGGGTCCTATAATGTCCCTTTTTACAAGATGTAAAATAAGTCTCTGATGTGCCCAGAGTGTGTAAGTGAAGTTGTAGCTCAAAATACCCCACAGATCTTTTTTTTATGTATTTTTTATTGCATGTTAAAATTTAAATAGAGTTTTTTTGTGTGTCCCTTTAAATGCAAATGAGCTGCTGCTCCGGAGCTTCGAGAGCTTGTGTTAGTAGCTCCGACGCACACTGAAAAGGTCTTAAACTGTTCAGCCTTTTATGTTTAAATCAGACTCAGACAAAGATGGAGAGACTCAAGAAGAAGTGATAACATGTAGAATGCAACAGGAAGTTTCTGAATGGTTGATGAATTTATGCAGCTGATGTGGAGTTAACTATCTTCATGTCATTAGCATATTCTGTCATGATAATATAAATCGCTTGTGTGGGAACTGTTGTAAGATGCACAGAGCCAGAGTATATATGCTGCATGGAGATAGAACATGTATAGTTTAGTTTAATTACGGTTATAACTTATGTTGTCATCTTGCTTTTATGGCATGCTATTGCATTTGTGTTACGTACTGTATTGCAATAAATGCGAAAAGAAATATGTGACAGCTTGAGCAGACTCCTAAATGTGCTCTACTACAACTCTTCCTCTTCTTAACATGGCCTTTGTTGTGTGTTCCCGGGGCAGGGTTTATGTAAATTTTAGGGTTAGTAATGTCACTAACCCATGAAGATGCTCATTGTAGTCCCTACCAGCCTTTTGTTGTAGTCCTTAAAAATCGGTTTCTGTAAAAGAAAATATCTCCCTTTGCATTGAACTTTGAACATCGCAAATTTGCAGATGACGTTTATGCTCAAAGAGCAACATTACACACTAAGTATCAAAAGTGAAATCATAATCAAGGACCCCTTTAAAATATACCAATATATTGGCACACGTCTTCTTTTCTATCACATTTGTGATGACGTAAGATGATTGCAAATGCACCGGGGTTTGAGAATCAAGTGAGTGTGAAACCAGACCGATGCTGCGGGGGGCGCCTGTAGCAAACGTGCCCAGTGTGAAAGCCCTATTAAACCTACATTAGCAACCATCCTGAGGTGTGATGTCAAAGACAGCGCACAAGAACAAATATCAATTTCACACACAAATCTAATTTTAGAGTCCTCTGAAACATTTCAGTCATTGGCAAAATATCCACTATTGTTAAATTAAATATTTGCAATTTAAATGTTACTTGCAGAACTGCAGTTAATAGAGGAACATGCTTTTTGCTGCCAGATGGTGTAGTTACATGTTCCAGCAAGGGCTAACAGGGCCATGCTAACCGTAAAAAAATTAAAAAAAAACTTGCTGGCGGTGTATCAGGACTGCAAACTCCCATTCAGGTCTTGTATAGAATGCTTTACAATCCAATTTGTTATGGATAAATATCAATCCCACCCCAGACTATCACCAAAAATGAGTTGCGAATATCATTTTCTGTTGACTGTAAATGGTTGGGATGTTTGCTGTGTGTCAAAACCCAAAGCAAACAGTGCATATGTTCCTGCACATCCCATCTCACGCACAGTTTAATTGAGATTATTTCTACATATCAAGCCAATACCGGCTGATTACAGAGTGTTTCAACCTTGAGATGTCCTCGCTGACAAACGGAGCATTTCAATCCCACTGATCATTATTAAAGCATAATGAAGAGTGTAAAGATAAAAACACAGAGGTTTAGAAGCGTTCAAAAACATTTCCTTTGAAAGACCCGTCACGTAGCACTTACCTTCTGTTGCTTACATGCTCAGAAAAAAACAAAAAAACATCAATTACGAGCATGAAAGGAAATCAAATGGAGGATCAAATTGAAAATCCAAGTCATCTTAGTTTGTTGTGAATTTTTTCAGCCCTATATCATTTTTTTATTTTAAATACATTTTTACCTCTTACCCAGTGGTAACTAAAGTAACAAGAACATGGAAAATATTGTGCCATTTATCATTATAAAAGCATTGTTTGTCTGCCAGTAAAACAGCTCATGTTGATCGAACCTGATTATATCTTACATGATGTGCATGACTGGAAAGCTAATACAAATGTTTAATGTTATTATCACAAATTGCTGCATAGCTATTTAAAAACAACTAACATATTTAGCATGTTTGCCTGATTGACTTTGAGATTTTGTACCTGATACTTTTGTAAAGTTTCTTAAAGTTAAATGGTTATCAATAAAGACTTATTTTTGTGCAGTTCCTTGCTCAATACTTTATGACCTCAAAACACTTTTACCATAGTGCATGATTTATAAACTAGCACATTTTAATTACCAGCTCAATTGTTTTTAATTTGTTTTTAACCAGCTCTATTTTATTTTATTCATTTTTTTCTGATATTATAACCTTGCTCAAAGATTTTTAGCAAATGTGTTTAGGGTATGATATTTTCAAATGCAATAGAGTGGTGCATGGATGTTGGACTTTTGTTGGTCAAAACCTGGAAACGAGTTAGCATTTTAGCACTTCTGGTTATATTGCCCTGAAATCAATGGGTTTTTGGTTAAAAGCTTGTAATAAGGTCTATGGTAAACACAAGCTCAAGATATATTTGTGTTTTATTCTATGATATAAAAAACTTCTCTGGCTATCACCAGACCAAGCTCAATCTTTTAAGACTGAACATTGGCCTGGGGAGTCTGCTCTGTATTTTCTACTGCAAGAGGCGTGATCAATGGGCATAGTTCAAATGACTCTGTATGCAATTGGATAGTCCTTCAACCAATCAGACCAACGATCCATCGCTTCTCTTTCCGTCATTTTGTTAAACCCGCCAATAGCGCATCAATTGGTCCCTGCAAATTTGTAACAGAGGCAGGATAAAACAATGTTCAGGTTTCCAGCCTGAGCTGCAGGGCGAAATCAAATCGCCAGCATATCGGGCTGGGTTTACCCAGTCTAATAAAATACACCTTCTGACGAAAAAAAAAAAGCTGTATTATGCTGCCCGGCCAGTAGTTGGCGATGGCGCTTTGTAAAGAAACACTAAGCGTCTATAGACTGAGCATGTAATATGCATGTGCATGACATCACCGTTATCACAAATTCATGTTCAAAAATTTGTACTTGTACTCAAAATTTGTGTTTTCAGGCCCCCAAAACGCATTGTTGTGTAAATGAACAGCCAACATGCATAAAAAGTTCGTTTTTAGTTGAAAATGGTGTCGTGTAAACACCCCCTTAGTGATGGTGATGTTTATAGCCTGGTTGGAAATAACATCCCAACATTTATTTCCACCAAGAATTTTTGATCAAGATCTTGTATTGACAATGCTAGAGTCCAGCACTCTGTAAAGTCTCCTCCAGCACATCCCAAGGATGGATGGATGTATGGATGGATGGAAGCAAAGGGTCAATTAGACAAAATATAACACACTTGCTACTTCCTGTAGCCACAGATTCTGTGTGGTTTTACCAACAACTCTATTGCTGGGTTTATTGTAGTTCTCGGTTCCAGCAGCCAAGTGACGATCAACATACCCACATCGTACAGAAACAAATCGTTAATCACAGTATTTCACCCTCCTACCTCTTTGAGCATGAGTGTGTATTATTCGGCTCAGTCTTAAGCCTCTCCTGCTTCTTTACAGCTCACTGGCTTCTTATACATTTAACTGAATGTTGTATTAGTCATAGTCAAAGTGCAGAATCCATTTCCCCCTCTTTCTAAATAACTAGCCGATGAATGAGCTCCACCATCCGTAACAGTTTCGGATCTGCTCCACGGAGAAACCCGTCCAGAAGTAGAAGTGTTTAATCTCTTTATTATCTTTACTGAAGATTATTTGATGGGAGGAAAGCCATGTCATCTGATAAATTTAAGTGTGTGTGGTTTTACTCACAGCTCTGTGTGATGTCTTCCTCTAGAGATAAAGCCGGCACACCGGCGAGAGCTGGCGGATGGAGAAATTGTGACTGGCGTGCTAAAATTCGATTACAGCGCCGTTATTGCAATGTCATACGTGTCTGATCTCGAGTTTTCGAACACATGATTGGCATAACATAAGACTCCAACATCTTAACCTGATATCAAAATGACGGGCGCTCTTCTAAGAGGCTTAGACCAGCTCTCCAGCCCCAAATCTTTACAATTTTGATTGGTGTTGAGATTAATTCTCAGATAGCTTGATGCTGCTATTGCTCTTCTTTGACAGCTTGACAAGCTTCACTGACACAACTCTTCATCTCTGTGGACGGCTGAACTGTTCCTGCCTGCTGAATCATCTCGCCATTCTCAGCCTGAAAAAAACTATGTGAAAATGTCTGAATAATATACAAGTGCTGTTCCAAAACCTAAGCTTCCTAGCTAGACAGCATTTCCAGACATTATAGGCATGCAACATGCTGAGATCTAAGATACTTTGTTCTGGACAAATTCTAAGGGAGCATTGCTTGCATTCTTCAGAAAGAAAAAAAACTATCTACAAAAGAACTCAAGTGAAGAGAAATGTTGCCTTCGCTTCAAATATATTTAATTTAACAAAGTATTAGAAAAATTGTTATAGCCTACTATACTATAGAGTACTGTGTTGTTAGCTTAAAGGCCCACTCAAGTGCCTTGAAACGCACAGCATTATTCAATGTGTTGTTGTAATTTCCCCTGAAACAGGAAAACAGGGCAGGACATATTAAACAGCCTCTCCCCTTTTTTAAAACAGCCAATGGTGTTTTGTTTATATCACACTTTGACTAGAGCCTTTCAGCTCAGTAAAGCCGCAGTTTCCTCCTAATCTCGTACCTTTTCTCATCGTAATCTCCTCCATATCGCTTTGAAATACAGCATTATGTGCAGAATTCAAATGGGTCTGATATGTTTTGTGGTCTGTGTTGACTCGCGCATGTGATCCGCTCTGTGCTCTCGTGCCTCTGACCGGAGCAAACTGTGTGTGAGCACGTGAAACTAACGTGAAACCAGACTTCATTTGCCTCAAATGAAAGCATATTTACACTGCCTGAATCGTTCCCTATCCCCTATATAGTGTACCATTCACCATTTAGAAAATAGTGTGAACAAATGTCCGTTTTCAGCTGCAGCTTCAGTGTCTATTTAGGGGGCAGGACACTTCAGATTCTAGAGAGCATTTGATTGGACAGCAGAGATGTCATAAAAATCCGGGATCCATTTTAGCGGAAGTGAGAGACTAGTTTTGAATGCTTATATCTCCTAAATGCAAATTTTGCAGCTTATTCATAACCTTAAGGCGAGACACGGCAGGTGAAAATTTTTTCATGCAGTGGTCAATTTTTTGATTTTGGGCCAGTTTGCTCCCTTAACATGTACGCTTTCATGTCAAAATAAAAATATATGTCAACATTACACATTAAAGTGGTTATTTCATTATATTTTGTCAACTTGCGCCTTTAGATTTCTACCCGAAATCATCAAACGTTAGCATTCTAATGCGAGCTCCTGTGCCGTCTCCATTCACTGAAACATGTCATGCCTGGGATCATAATAAAGCTCTCAGTCTCATACACAGCGCTGTCGAATCCAAATATGGCTATTTCCTTTGTAGAACTAACCAACCGCAAAAGTTTTCAGTCGAAAAAAACACATCTGATTGGTCGATGTGAATTTCTCACTACGTGATACGCGCTGCCGCTTCCCTGTGTATTCTCCGCCTGAGAGAAAATGCAGACAACGCCGAAATCAGCTCATAAACGTTCACAGAAAAGACAAAGTAGCAAGATCTGATAAAAAGAAAGTAAACAACAACAGATTAGACGACAAAACCCTGTCAGAATTAGATATAGTTATAAATAGAATTCAAATAGCTCAAATACACTCACCTAAAGGGTTATTAGGAACACCATACTAATACTGTGTTTGACCCCCTTTCGCCTTCAGAACTGCCTTAATTCTACGTGGCATTGATTCAACAAGGTGCTGAAAGCATTCTTTAGAAATGTTGGCCCATATTGATAAGATAGCATCTTGCAGTTGATGGAGATTTGTGGGATGCACATCCAGGGCACGAAGCTCCCGTTCCACCACATCCCAAAGATGCTCTATTGGGTTGAGATCTGGTGACTGTGGGGGCCATTTTAGTACAGTGAACTCATTGTCATGTTCAAGAAACCAATTTGAAATGATTCGAGCTTTGTGACATGGTGCATTATCCTGCTGGAAGTAGCCATCAGAGAATGGGTACATGGTGGTCATAAAGGAATGGACATGGTCACAAACAATGCTCAAGTAGGGCGTGGCATTTAAACGATGCCCAATTGGCACTAAGGGGCCTAAAGTGTGCCAAGAAAACATCCCCCACAGCATTACACCACCACCACCAGCCTGCACAGTAGTAACAAGGCATGATGGATCCATGTTCTCATTCTGTTTACGTAAAATTCTGACTCTACCATCTGAATGTCTCAACAGAAATCAAGACTCATCAGACCAGGCAACATTTTTCCAGTCTTCAATTGTCCAATTTTGGTGAGCTCGTGCAAATTGTAGCCTCTTTTTCCTATTTGTAGTGGAGATGAGTGGTACCCGGTGGGGTCTTCTGTTGTTGTAGCCCATCCGCCTCAAGGTTGTACGTGTTGTGGCTTCACAAATGATTTGCTGCATACCTCGGTTGTAACGAGTGGTTATTTCAGTCAAAGTTGCTCTTCTATCAGCTTGAATCAGTCGGCCCATTCTCCTCTGACCTCTAGCATCAACAAGGCATTTTCGCCCACAGGACTGCCGCATACTGGATGTTTTTCCCTTTTCACACCATTCTTTGTAAACCCTAGAAATGGTTGTGCGTGAAAATCCCAGTAACTGAGCAGATTGTGAAATACTCAGACCGGCCCGTCTGGCACCAACAACCATGCCACGCTCAAAATTGCTTAAATCACCTTTCTTTCCCATTCTGACATTCAGTTTGGAGTTCAGGAGATTGTCTTGACCAGGACCACACCCCTAAATGCATTGAAGCAACTGCCATGTGATTGGTTGATTAGATAATTGCATTCATGAGAAATTGAACAGGTGTTCCTAATAATCCTTTAGGTGAGTGTAGTTATAGATGGATAAACAAACAGGGACAGTTTTGTGCAGTTTTTGTGACTGTTGTTACGTGTGTTTGTTAAGGTAGTTCTCTTCAGCTTAAGGCTATTGTTATTAATAATGTATTAATTTATCGATTTCCATGTGTTTTAAATATTATACACTACTGATATTAATGAACTGAATATATATTTAGTTTGTAGGTTGGGGGTTTCAATAGAAATGTATGCAATTATACAATTTAAAACTTTAAAGGCCGTTTTCTCAAAAAGAGTTTTTCCTCACACTCAGAGTTAGATAAATCCACTCCAGTAGCACCTACAAGCACCAACTTCTCCAGGCTTATATTTAACTATATTCTGAAGGCTTTTACAGAGGGATTTGTTGATATATCATTCTTATCCTGAGTTATAAGTCCTTTTACTCCAAAAAACATGGCGAAATTTTTTTTTTTAAGGCTATTGTCAGTATTCTCTAATTTACTAAAGCACAAAATAAGATATCCAGAATCCCCTCTGTAAAAGCCCTCTTATCTAAAATGTCAACAAATAGAACCAAGAATTTTAAACCTGGTCCTTTCCAATTTCCAGATTTTGTTTTTGGAAATATATGCAAATGAGTGTATATTTAAGTATATAAGGCCTCATTAGCATATTAAAACATTAATTTACACAAAACTTGTAATACTTTTTTTTTTTCTTCTTATGTTTATGCCAGTAATAAACTGGAGAAGTTTCACATTGATATCTTGTAATCCCTATTCACCTGTAGTGTCTCGCCTTAAGGCTAACATATTTATACAAAAAAAAAAAAAAAAAAAGTATTTCCGGGAACCTTTAACAACAAGCTAATATTACTATACTATAGGATAGGGGTGTGACGAGATCTCGTCATGATATTAAAATGTGTCAAGATTTCTTGATGAGTGAAAAGTGATCTCGCAATATCGCCATGACAGAGCGTGAGGGTGAAATTAGCATAGAACATGCCACCGCTACGTTTACATTCCTTCACTGTCGTTTTGCTTCTTTTATAGAAATAAAACCATTCAATTCAGTTGGATAACAGTAACTTCAACTGTAAACTCTTGCAAACATCTGCTCTGCTGATCCAGCACGAGCTGCAGTGTTGCAGGAGGAATCACAGTTCGCTGATCACATGACGAGATGACTGACAAGACCATGGCAGAGGATTCGTTGCACAACAGAGCCTAAGCATCTGATAAATGTCTTATCTTGTAGAATGCTTCCTATACACAGAGTACGTGCGATCACAAATTCGAGTAAGTAAAATCAGCGAGCTCCCTGATGCGCGCAAATTAGGCTACATACAATAGCCTGTCTCTTAATATCAAAGCTATCTTAGGCTGGGATATGCAGTTGTAACCTCCTCTTAGCTATGGCCTCGGTTTGCACTTTGAATATTGAGAGAGTACTTTGATTATGGTTGCATTTATTGTTTGCGCTTAATAAGACTAAGAAAAAAACTGTTCTTTTTGTTATACAGTTTTTATTTCTATGTTCAATTTGTGGAAAGAAGTTAAATTAGGAGATCACACGCATGTTCTTTAAGGTCATAATTCATGTACAGTAAGGTCTGTTGAGTTTGTGGCAAAACCTTTTACAGTGCTTGTATATTGTTGTCTTTCAATGCATTTGTTCAGGGCTGTAACCACAATTTGGGGGCCATGAGGGGGACAAATCCCTCCCATAATTGGAAATGGTCAGATTGTCCCCCCCAGTATATATTTCTTGATGCTGCTCTTCATTACACACCTCTCTGTTTGTTGTTAGGGTGGCAGACAGTTTGAAAGGCTGTCATTTAACATTTAACATTTTTAGGCTAGTCTGCCTCAGAAGTTTAACAGCGCTCGTCAATGTCAAAATGATGGCCAATCAGATCAAAGAAGGCGGGGCTTAACATTCACTGAAGATGACTGTGAATTCCAACGCAATGCTTTTAGTTTTTACAGTGAAAGAGTGCGTGCGTGGTAAGATATAAGTAGCTAAACATTGATGCTACGTTTGATGACCCATAGTAACATACAGTGATATAAACCACTCAACTTTTTTGAATGTAATTTCGCCATTTTGAAAATGATGTTATTCATAACTGAATGTGAGGAAAGAAATGCTTTTTACATTTTTGACATATTAGAAATACAAACAAGAGTGAATGTGTGCATATTTTAAATAAAATATTATTTGCAGACCTAGAACTTCTTTATTCCCTTAAATCCCCTTTAATCCTTTCCCAGACAGCAACATAGTGTCGGCCCAGATCCGGGCCACATCTGGTACATGTGGATTCAACGCATTCCAGATGTGGGCCGGATCTACATTATGTTGCTATCTGGGTTAATTATTTAATTAACCAAACCTTTGAGCAGAAAGTAGAACTGAAATGACATTCATTACAAGATGTGAAATGCACCAGCAGACTATTTTTCCAGTCATGAATTTTGTCATTGAGGATTTCTTAAAAATACTGTGCAAAAATCTCATCTCATCTTGTTCTCGTGAACCCAATCTCGTGTCTTGTCTCGTCTCGTGAGCTAAGTGTCTCGTCACGTCTCTTGAGCTAAGTGTCTCGTCACACCCCCTACTAGAAGGAAATATATACAGCTCAAATGCAGTGGTTCCTAGTGGTGCTTTGGATACATTTAAATGGTCCTTTTAATCCAATTAAGCTATTCATATTGTAGTCATGAAAAATAATAATTAGGAATTTCCCTTGGCAATTGTTTTCTAGTAGGCTTTTAAAATAGAATTTCTTAATTTATTAGTAAAATAAGGCCTGTGGTTAACATTACTTGTAGAATAAAATTAAACAAAAACTAGAAAACTCTGGAGGAAAAAAACTAAATTAAACTAACAATGATGAAACAACCTGCAAATTAAATAGAGAAACTCTGTCTAAATGTACTAATACAAACCTTTTTGGAGTAGATAAAGTACAAAGTTGAATAAGTGCACAAAGTTTTATTTATTTTTTTCTAGCAGTGTTGCACACTGAATGTGTAAACTTTTTTCCTTCACAGAAATACTTAGGACACGTCTATGCAAGACAATACAACAGGTAAATGAATTCATCTTTGCAACTTTTCCCCAGGGGTTGCAGGTTGTCTTACCTTGCGTTTCTGATTTGTCATGCGATTAAATTCATATGTCGTCAGGACACTGCAGCAGTTTTGGGTTGGCAGATCTGGCTTTGAAATTCCAGGCTGAAGGGTTTTAAATGAGATTTCTCACCATATTTGGGTTGCTTTGAGTGATTTGTCTATTAGGAACAGAGTGGAAATGTGGTGTCCGCTGGGCTGGAAAACTAGAGATTGCAGATGTCTCAACCTAGAAGTGATTACATGACTTTTAAAAAATGAATGTATGAATCATACGACTCCTGCATGTTTTTATCTGCTGTTCATCACAGCATATGCGGCACTCATTGTTTAATATTAATGTCCTTGAATATAACAAAATATATATAATAATTAATTGCAGTTTTTGTTTTTGTAATTAATCGCGATTAATCGCACCTAACACTTAGGGCTGTAATCAACCAAAGAAAATCTTGGTTGATTGAAGTCCTGAAATTTTCGACTAAAAATGACATTAGGAGGAAAATTGTTTTTTAAAATTAATTAGCTAATTTAAATTTTAATATTAATTACTGTGCGCAGTACTTGGTAGCCTTGTTGTCTGCATAAATGAATTATAAATTAACATAAAAAATGAGTAGGCTATTTGCAGTATATTAAATAATTTTTGACCTGATTATTTTGCACTGAAATGAGGCTGACACACGAGTCTGTCGGCTCTGACAGCATTGCATCACGTGCACCTGCGCAGTATCATAGCCTATGTTTTCCGAACATATAGTACTATGTTGTCAACTAGTGATATCATCACAAGAACTTTTGAGGAATATGCAACATAATTTAGACAATTGTTTTTGTCATATGTACTATAATAACTGACAGACACTATAATTGCAGCCGCTCTGTGCAGCTCGAACATAGGAGCTCAGCTCCGCTTCGCGGCTGAGACACAAATAGGCTATTAACTTAAAGCTTTTACTCTTAAAGACAAAAGGCACGTCCACTTTAATAAAAAAGGAATATTTATTAAACAAGCCAGATCTAGAGCAGAAACGAAATAAAGTGCATAACTGAAAATAAAGCATAGACTCAAAACTAATACAAACAGTGGGTGCATCGCGCATTAGGCTCCAAATAAAAAAATAAATAACTGATATGTTCATATAGCCTACTCAAAACAGACAGGGCGATCTAACGCAGACAAGTTAGCTTACTGTTTTAAGGTGATATTACATGTTTGTCGTCGAGTTGTGTTATGTAAACTGTTGCTTGCAAAATTTGCATTCGACTTTTTTCCCATTTTCTATTTTTTAAAAATGCTGCCACACTGCCGATGTCTTTGTTGACATGGTTGAAGAGGGCTGACTAGGAAAAAGCTCTCAAAATTAGATAAATAATATACAGCAAAGTAGCCTACTTCAATCTGTCTCTCTTCTCCAGTGGGTTGGGCTAATCCAAAAGAAATGAAAACAAGGGGGGTGTTCTGTTACCTGTGAAACAGGGGTGCTCTGAAAACACCCCCATTAGCAATTAGTGCTTTCCACTTGATGAAATGAACGCGGTAAAGCGGATGAAATGAACGCGGCAAAAAAATCAGAATTTTGGTCGAGCCAGAACATATCGACTAATAATCGACTGGGAGATTACAGCCCTACTAACAATTCAAGTTTTTTATATATTTTGAAATTGTAATAATTTCACATTTAATCTCCAAATTAATGTAGAAACAATATAAAGAGAGTATATTTTAAATATTTGATCCAACAAGTAGGAAATATACAGCAATTATACAGAAGTTATCGAACACTTCAGTCTTCACAGCATAAATTATAAATTAAATGTAGATTAATCCTTATTAAAGCTACAAAAGTATAGCAAGAGCAGTGAGTGGTTTTCTCTTTGTCTTTTGTTCTTTGATTTACATTAATGACAGACATCACAGCAGCAGGTTTATTAGGCTGCTGTCACTTTAAGATCTGAAGCACATGATGCGGATCTGGATCTGACACGCATCCGAAGTTGCCTTCATTTAATACTTTGTAACTCATTTAAGACTGTGCTTATGAGGATACTCGACAAAGCGGACATTTTGGCATACTCGTGTGTTTTTGTCTGCGAAAGAGAACTCAACACACATGAGTCCACAGACAGCATGCCAGTACAGATTTAAATTCTTAATTTTTGCATCTTATGCTTATGCTTGTGCTTGAACGGTTTAATAGCAGTTGAATGAATGATAGCGTGATCATATACTGTAGCGCAGCCAAAGGATGACTGAAAAAACTCATGCTGCATTAATTGTGTTAAATATTTGTACATTTTGACAGCCCTAATAGACTAGATTAGATTAGACTAGTTTTAAAAGTTAGTCATCTAATTTTTTTCTTCAAGACTGGTCCTAACTTTTTTAATTCAGTTACATAAAAAGGTAGATCAGTCTAATGTGAATCAGAAAAGTAAGACTGGTTACCTCTTGACTAATTTCCAGTTGGTCAAATTAGTTCATAGTGGCTAAGTTTATGCGACTGGCCACTGATTTTAGACAACAATAATTTATTAGTATGGTGTAGGGCCTCTTTTTACGGCCAATACAGCATCAGCTTGTCTTTGGAGTGGCAGATACAAATCCTAAACAGTAGCCAGAGGGATTTTGAGCAATTCTTCTTCCAGTGGCCACTATGTGACTGATGGAGGAAAATATTTTCAGATTCACTCCTTCAAAATAATCCAAAGTGGCTCAGAAAATATATGCAGGCCATGGGAGATGTTCATCTTCACTTTCATGTCCATCAAACCCTCTGTCACCAGTCTTGCTGTGTGTATTGGTGCATTATCATGCTGATACACGGAACCCCCTTCAGGGTACAATGTCTGAACCATTAAGTGCACATGGTCCTCCAGATTGGTTCAGTAGTCCTTGGCAGTGAAGAACCCATAAAGCACAGTAGGGAATGCCATGATATTGCAGCCCAAACCATCACTGATCCACCCGTGCTTCACTCTGGGTTTCAGTCTGGTGTTGACACCGTAACTCCCACGGATGTGGGAATGACAGTGAAGGTGGAACAGTACATGTTTCCCAATGAAAACGACATTTGGCATTGGCACAAGTGAACAAATGGTTAGCTATAGCAGCCCGACTGTGAATATTGACTCTGTGGAGCTCCCGATGAACAGTTTTGGTGGAATCAGGAGAATCGAGGTGATTTAATTCTGCAGTGAGTTGGGCAGCTGTGGTTTTATGTTTTTTGGATACAATCCAGGCTAGTAGCTGGACAACATTCAGACAGCTTCCTCTTGCATCCACAGTTACTCCTGTTGGATGTGGCTCGTCTTGCGTGGTGGTATGTCGGCATTACCCTGGATACCAAAGCTCTCGAACACCACAAAGACTTGCTGTCCTTATCAAAGATGAGCCAACGAGATGCCCACCAACTATTTGTCTTCGTTTGAACTCTGGTATGTCTGTCATTATGTTGTGTGGGTTGCTCTGCTAATTCAACATATTGGTTCACTGACATTATCGCTAATTGGCCATGTTTTATATGGTAACATCAATTTTGTAGGATCATGGTAATTTCATGAGATGCCGGCCCTTCAGTAGATTTAAGTGCTCACCCAAGACTTCCTCTGTCTTTGAAGATGATGTACACTTAAAATAAACCTAAAGGCTCCAATTAGAACCACAAAAGGGTTATACAGCTTGAAAAACATTTTAAGGTTGACAAAACCTTCAAATTCTCTACTGGGGTTTAAAAGAACACAGAAACTAATATATAACTCTGAATAATCTGTATAAAGCTGTTCTGTTTGCAGTATAAAAACCAAGAAAAGAACTACCATTTGAGCCATGGGTTCACTTAGAATTTTCTAATTGGTTCAAAATTAGTAAAATAATGTTTGTAGTTAGCATTTTCTTGACTTTACTGCTTTGTTCTTCAACATAAATGGCACATCATATTTCATCTACAAATAGCCTACAAGCTGACACCAAGAACATTAACCACCAGAAAAAAAGTCACCTCAAAAACCATAAACAGTGAAAAGTGTTTAAGCCACAAAGAACCGTGGAAGAACCTTAATTTTTAAAACATTTCCTGTAGCTCAAATAGTAGAACATGACGCTATCAATGCCAGGGTCATGGTTTCAATAACAATGGAAAGCAAGAACTGATAAAATATATACCTTAAAATGAAATGTAAGTCACTTTGGATCTACTACATGCTTAAAGGGTTAGTGAAATTTGAAATTTCTGTCATTAATTACTCAACCTCAGGTTGTTCCAAACCCATAAGACCAAAATAAATAAATAATGACTTTATTCATTAAAATTTTTTTCGTGTGGTGTCGACACAGGATCTGGCCAATAATGAGCTGCCGTTCTGACGTAGAACCCGGAAGCGCTGCACTGTGTTGACAACGTGATCAGTGTCAGATACTGACACGGGAGAGAAGAAATTGTTAAATAAATTTGTTATTTTTGTTTAGTTTTTTGTGCACAAAAAGTATTCTCGTCACTTCATAATATTCATAGTTTTCAGTCACGTGACTGTCGCGGAGCCTTGGAGGGCAAAACCGCCATAGAACTCCATTGAACTGCAGCACAGGCCTGTCAAATTTCCATCTTAAAACAAAATATGTGAACAAGATGCACATTTTGGGCACTTATACAGCACCTAATGCAGTATTTCAATCACTAAAAACAGCGGGACGTTTTTAAAACGCTTAACGTGAAAAACACTGTAGGGTGAGTTGCACCAATAAGGATTAAATTAAGCAAAGTTTAATGCTAATCAAGGATTTGTTGATATGGATTTTATTTTAAATCGAGTTGTTGCACCACTTAATTTTAAACAGATTGTTAGTGTAACCCACCCTTAAAGTGCCTTAAAGTACTATAATAGTGATATTAAAAGATCAAATTCAGTTTACACCTTTTTGATGATGCATACTATATACAGGCGAACAGATGAACCAAGAATATGAATGCAACGCGTTTTCTTTATAATGGGTTTCGATGGGGAAAACACCTAACACGAACAAACCTCGTGTTGTATTAATATTCTGCGTTCATCTGCTTTCCTGTACAAAGTATGCAACATCAATAAGGTGTATATTGAATTTGGTATTTTAATATCACTGTCTTACTGCATTAATACTGACTACAAACCTGGTAAAAATGACTGGAGGGCAATGGAGGAAAGCCTTGTTTTGCCCTCCAGGTGGGTGTTCCTATAAGTGTGTGACGACACGTGAAAACTATGAATTAAATTTTAACAAGGTTAAAACATGTAGTTACATGGACTATTTTAACAATCACTTTACTACCTTTGTGGACCTTGAAAGTGGTAGTAGTGTTGCAGTCTTATGGGGTCAGAGAGAAGATGAACAAAGGTCTTACAGGTTTGGAACGAAATGAGGATGAGTAATTAATGACAGAAATGTCATTTTTGGATGAACTAACCCTTTACGCATTTGGCAGCATTAAAGCATTAATGTAAATGTAAAACCACTTCAAATCAGACATGTTTACTAGGCCACCAAAAGATGCTGGTCTCTCAAGTAATTGTATTAGATTTTCTTTTTTTTTTTTTGTTGCTAGGACGATTCGGGAAGCTTTGAATAATTCAGAAGGCGTTGCGTCCATTGCTTACGGTTTGCAAATCTGCTGACCTCTTGTACTTAAGCTAGAATTATGGCCTTAAACCTCTCGCTGGAGCAGCACAGAGACTTTTCCACCAATCCATATAAAACCCTCTGAACCTACAAGCACACATCTTTCTCTCTCGAGTTCCAGCGCCTCGCACATGAGTGAAAATGATTGCTGAAAAATCCCATCCATGAGGTGCAAACAGGGGATGTTAATAACCCCATTCAGATATCGAGTACGGATGCACTCGCCTTCGGCAATAAACGGCTCTGTCTGCTCCAATCCCATTCGCTTCCCGTGCAACATAAACATCAAGGAGAGCCCCAGGCGATTTCGTTGGGACTACGTGCCGTCGCCTTTTGAAAAGGAGGAATAAAACAAAGGCAAACAAACAAGCCATTAAAAGGCATCGGGCGGCAGGGAGCAGCAGCGTCTGTGAGGTGTGAGGCCTCTCAAGCTTCATTATGACACCGCGGGACAGAGGCAGACAGTCAGCCGATGATGCATTCAGGGTCTCGTTAGTGGGCAGACGGGGCATGGAACAGGCAGGCATCAGAGACTCGCGGGCTCATTACCACGTGCCACAGAGTCTCGCGTGCGCCGAGTCGGCGTTAGCGGCCATCTCCTCGCATCAGTGCTGCACATCTGATCATCTGAAAATGATTCAATCTGTATGTGCTACCTGCAGGCCAAATTCAGCCCAGGCATATTGATTGATTCAAAGCAGAGCAACAGCACGCTGACCGGACGCTTGCGGTTAGTGCTTTCCTGTCAGAGACGTGTGTCAGGAACCTAGAAAAATAAATAAATAATTAAGCGCCTCTCTATTTCATAATGAGACACTGACGAGAGGAATCAGATCTGTCGGCCGAGTCGGAGATGGGTGCGTCACGCCGGAGGTCACTGATGATGTTTTGATCGATTTGCTTAGAGGTGCGCTGGGTTTTTTTGTTCACTTTTAAAAAGGTTTTGCACCTAGACAAGGCTTCAGCATAGCCCCAGACTAAAATGCATGTTTGAGCGGTTTTAACTGAAAACAATATCTTAAAATGTGTCAGTGCCGTTGTTTTGTTTCAAGATGTCTACTTGAATGTCCTAATTGAACTAAGGCCTAATCTTGGCTTAATCTAAGACCTGTCTGTGAAACCAGGCCAATATGTTTGAGACTCATCAGTGGCCTAGACAAAGCTGTTTAATTCCACTTAAATATGGTCATCATATTCAGATCACATGACCAGCCGAATACTACACACATTTATCCAGGTATAATCATGGGAAACAAGTAGAATTGGTAAATTTTAATTGGCAATTTGTACAATGGCATTTGTTACCAAAAACATTTTTGCACAATGTTGAAATCATGCCACTAGACAGGGCCGTCATAGGCCGGAATGTGTGTACGGCTGGCCACGGGCCAAAAATTAATGGGGTCCTGGGTCATTTTTGCACCTGCACATTTAAATCTAGTAATTCGGTAACCCGGATGCCAGCCAAACTTAGCCCCGCCCACAACATTTGAGGTCGGGAAGTTCGCCCTGGATCCATTGTGGAGCAACTATGCTCGAACCAGAGCTGTTCGGACCAATCAAATTGTCAGGGCAGGCTTTATACGATGATGGACAGATAACGTAACAATCACCAAAGAGCGCTTGGGTTGAATTCGTTCTCATCCTAAACGGAGAACTTGTTCGTATATGCATTCACGTTTACTATTTCTCTCAAAAATGATGATCGTGTTGGTAAGTACTCCGTGTAACCTTAAATTATTTTTACAACACCGGCAAAGATCGTTTACACTTATCTTCTTCTTCTACTTCTTCCAGCGTGCATGCAGTTGAGTTCTGTTGACAACTATACATCGCTCAATTCAACACGCATCACTCACTCCATTGCTCTGATTGGTTGTAGGTCTATTCAACAGAGGCATTTTCTTTCCTGGTTCGGTTGAAACATGCCCCATAATCACAGCCCAATGGAGCAGACTCATATTCTGACTAGAATCTGAGTATGACGAAGTCAGGCTAGTAATTCAGTGAAAATTTAAATTAAATGAAAACTGTCGATTGTGGCATTAAATTTAGATCTGTTCATGTTGCATAATGCTTTGTATGTGTTTTACAGCATTGCACACTATAACCAATCACACACGACTCTGTTGAGTTTATGAATGCAGTCGCCAATCAGAAGCATTAAGATTAGTAATCGCTGAAACGCCGGAGTTTTGTTCAGGGTGAGAGCACTGAATTCTGCACTAGAACATGAACATATTTGGTGATTGTGCTCTTGAGCGCATTGAAACCAAGTGTGCCACACGAGTCCTGAAAAGTAAAGCCAACGCATCTCGATTGCCCCCAGGTGAGTGTTGAGACAAACTAAAGAAAAAAAAAAAAACATTTCCCCAAAGATGGTTTCTGTTATTTTAGGCAGTTTTTATCACAGATGTTAGTTCAAGTGTTCGTTCTTTACACAAGTTTGGTTTTAGTTTCAATGCTAAAAACAGGGTGTGACGTCATGATTGACAACTGAGATTGACAGCTTCTCTGAGCAAAGTAGTCACTGAGTAACCCTGAGTGACTTTTCTGGATCTTTGGGAGGAGACATTTCTATAACTGTTGATTTCACACCGGCGTAATGAATTGTTCTGCAGTAAGCGGTATTAACCGATTCTGCGTGAGTGTGGGCTTCCACTTTGCACTCGCTAATGCGCAGACATGGGCTCCAAGTTCACTACTGCGCAGACTCGAGACTCAATATGTCAGTGCTATATTGGGACACTGGCGGCTACAACGGAAAAGAGTGAAGTTGCGTCGTCCATCTTTTTTCACAGTCTATGGTCAAATATTTACAGCTTTTTTTTTTTCCCTCTAAAACTGCAATGGCTTGTCAGCAATAATTACTTGCAAGGGCTCGACAATAAGGACTGCCCGATGGCCCGGGGTAGTTGACGGAACTGTCAGCAAAAAAAGCAAAGGGTCTGTTCTTTATATATATTATATATATATGTGTGGCATTCGATCAAATACTTAACACAATTAAGCCAATTATGGCAACAACTAGACTACGCCACCCCGGAAATTGGCCCGGGGACCCACAGGTACACAAAGTACCACAAGCACACAGATACGTAGTGGCTGAGACAGGTATCAGATAACAATGTAATGTTCCACAATTTTATTTAATGAACATCCAAAAATACAAGACCAGTCTCTTTAATGTATATAAAAATTAAAAAGAGTCCAATCACTCATAAAACTTCTTGCACATCCATACAAACATGATTTTACCACTTCAGAACTGGGGAATTCGTCTTGCCTATCGGATACACAGCAACCACTCGTGCTCTCACAACACAGCAACAACACCCCCGTTGTGAAAACTGCAGGCCGACAGCCAAACCACCACCACACAAAAAGGATACCGGCTAATACTGGTACCCCAATTCTGAAGGGAAAAAGAAAACAGGATGAGACACGAGCACACACACACACATATATACATATACATATACATATACATATACATATACATATACATATACATATATATACACACACACACTTTCCACGTTATGGTTTGGCCAAAAGAACACTTATCACATGTTGTCAGAGGGATCAATGTCACAAAATAATGGTGGTCATCCTAGCTGGTGTTCTTTGGCTGTGAGAGCCCAAAAATCATTCCATAAAGTCACATACATCAAACAAACAGAAACATATAAAGCACAAAAAAAAACTATTTCCAAACAAAATAGTAATGGCATGCTAACAAAAAAAAAAAAAAAAAAAAGACACACTAGTAGTGACAAACACGCCACTAATTAACCCTTTCACACCTCAGGTCACTAAAGTTCCAGCCTCCCAAATCTCGATGCACCACCGGTGACCGGAAACGCACTATTGTTCTGGTCGTCAAGGTGATGACATGAATTAGTGTTACCTGTAGAGCCGCAGCAAATGCATCTGGTATACAGCAGAAAAACGGTCGAAAAGATCAACGCTGAGAGAGAAAGAGACAATCCAATCCGTCCAAAACGTTCCAGTTCAGGTATTCATGAACACAAATAGATGATTCGTATTGCGCAACAAAAGTTACGACGCCTAACGGTGCCCACAAAGCCTGCTGCAACACTGCCTGGCCCCGTGTCACTAGTAAAACATAAGACATGTTGCATTAAAAATAAACAAATTACCATCTCGTTAACCCAAGCATGAAATAAATATACCATACCTGCAGGTAATGACTCACACCACCCCGCACACTCAATGGCGTGCAAGCTATAAAAGTCGCTCAACGTGTCTACCATACTCCTCAGCCACACTGTGAAATACATAGGTGTCAAATGAACCCTTCCAAACATATTTAAGACGGCAACTGCAACCAGTAGCTCTTACCTCCAGGACATAAACACGGCACACCAGAAATGACGTCAGCACCGAGACTCAGAGTGACGCGTTTTAGATGTCAGACTCATTCCTTTTTATACCCGTGGAATGTACCATTTCGCCCTCAATAACAATAATGGTTGATCACATCACTACATATATTACATCAGATATTCACACAAGATATTCTGTGGGCCATGAAACTTGTGAAAATGACAAAAACTCTGGCGGTGACTGGCATATTTCATGTTTCAGTCATTTAAGGCGAGACACTACAAGTGAATAGGGATGTTTTTTTTTTAAATTACAAGATATCACTGTGAAACTTCTCCAGTTTATTACTGGCATAAACATAAGAGAAAAAATGTATTACAAGTTTTGTGTAAATTAATGTTTTAATATGCTAATGAGGCCTTATATACTTAAATATACACTCATTTGCATATATTTCCAAAAACAAAATCTGGAAATTGGAAAGGACCAGGTTTAAAATTCTTGGTTCTATTTGTTGACATTTTAGATAAGAGGGCTTTTACAGAGGGATTCTGGATATCTTATTTTGTGCTTTAGTAAATTAGAGAATACTGACAATAGCCTTAAAAAAAAAAAAATTTTCGCCATGTTTTTTGGAGTAAAAGGACTTATAACTCAGGATAAGAATGATATATCAACAAATCCCTCTGTAAAAGCCTTCAGAATATAGTTAAATATAAGCCTGGAGAAGTTGGTGCTTGTAGGTGCTACTGGAGTGGATTTATCTAACTCTGAGTGTGAGGAAAACTCTTTTGAGAAAACGGCCTTTAAAGTTTTAAATTGTATAATTGCATACATTTCTATTGAAACCCCCAACCTACAAACTAAATATATATTCAGTTCATTAATATCAGTAGTGTATAATATTTAAAACACATGGAAATTGATAAATTAATACATTATTAATAACAATAGCCTTAAGCTGAAGAGAACTACCTTAACAAACACACGTAACAACAGTCACAAAAACTGCACAAAACTGTCCCTGTTTGTTTATCCATCTATAACTATTTGAGCTATTTGAATTCTATTTATAACTATATCTAATTCTGACAGGGTTTCGTCGTCTAATCTGTTGTTCTTTCTTTTTATCAGATCTTGCTACTTTGTCTTTTCTGTGAACGTTTATGAGCTGATTTCGGCGTTGTCTGCATTTTCTCTCAGGCGGAGAATACACAGGGAAGCGGCAGCGCGTATCACGTAGTGAGAAATTCACATCGACCAGATGTGGTTTTCGACTGAAAACTTTTGCGGTTGGTTAGTTCTACAAAGGAAATAGCCATATTTGGATTCGACAGCGCTGTGTATGAGACTGAGAGCTTTATAATGATCCCAGGCGTGACATGTTTCAGTGAATGGAGACGGCACAGGAGCTCGCATTAGAATGCTAACGTTTGATGATTTCGGGTAGAAATCTAAAGGCGCAAGTTGACAAAATATAATGAAATAACCACTTTAATGTGTAATGTTGACATATATTTTTATTTTGACATGAAAGCTTACATGTTAAGGGAGCAAACTGGCCCAAAATCAAAACATTGAAAAACTATGTTTTCACCTGCCGTGTCTCACCTTAAAAGACATAACCGACTATGTTTACGATTCTACTCAACATCGCTTTCAAAAACAAATCTTCCGCGATCAACTGGTCTGTCAGCTCTTCACTCTCGTGATGAATGAAATCTGACTCCTGCTGCGTTTGTGCTGTGACTCTCATTCGGCTCACACTGTATTGAGCAGACACGTTCAGTTTTTAATAGTAGCGTCTGTTCTCTAACTAAACTAAACGATTTTATTACTATAAAAATCAAAACGATGGTGGGGACAGTGCCGCAGTGGGCAAGTGATATAACTGCTGTTGTGTCTGAACACCGGCAACACCGACTATCACAGCAAGCCTAGTTACAAGTAGCCGTGCCCGATCTTAAAAATAAAGAAACCATTCCTGGCTTTAATGATTAATAATTATTTACTTAATGGTTTACTTAATGATTCATCAGTGCACACTATGCCTGCAAAATCATTTTAACAAAGCACTCTTATTTTCCTATCATCCTCTCCTTCCACCCCACTTTTGATGATCTGCCATACAATATCCTGTTTCACCATACTTATACAGTATATAGTACATATTTACATTATGGAAGCTAAACGAGTTGTGAATGACATTTCATACTGATTTTAAGGAAATTTATAAATTCTAAAAATACATTTAATCTATTCTGTTCATGAGGTGCAACCTAAGTGGATGCAATACCCTAATGACTGTTTTTATTCACTTGCACTGTCACATATAACGTAGCCTATTCGAAATCGACTGTTCTAACAACATGAGAGTGGCAACACCTCAATCTCACCTCAGAATTTTGTTTCATACAGCTTCCATTTCCCAGATGCACCTCTCGCACTAACAAGCCTGGCTTTTAGCAAAAGGTTATTGATTTTGAAACCCCAAAATTAGATTTAGGCATTCTCTATGCGGGGAGACAACAGGCCTGTATATTACATTTAAATGTGTGCGTGTGTACAGCATTGAGCTCAGGGAGGTTTTATATAATATCTAGACTCTTTCAGCCCTCTAATTAGCGTCTCTCTCACATCTAATGACACACGGTTCTGATAGAGGAAGCCACTCTGGGGCTTCTTTTGTCCTCAGGGATGTTATGATCTACTAATTAACTAATGGCCTTAAATTCAGCATCATTCGTCATCAGCAAATCGCTAACAGTTTCTGAAAGAGATAGAAGGCTTTTAAACAGGTGCTTCAGTAAGAAATGGAAGAGAGGTGTTTGTAATGGCATCATTGGAATAGATTTTATACACCTGCCTGAGGATGTTTCTGAAAGAAGAGAGCCGAGTACTAATGGGGATTATTCTCCGAGCTGTCTGAAGTATTTATGAGAAACCTTGTGGGCCAAATATGGTTAAAGGTGAAGTAAGCTATTTTTCTACGCTTCTAGCACAGCATAATATGCAGAGATAATTGTAAGGAAGACATTAGCATGCCGATTCCCTCAGAAACACTTTGTAAATGCTGAGGTAACATTGGCTCAACTAATGGTGTGACTTTGGTAAAGGGCTTTCTGTTTTTTGACCAATGGCAAATGGAAAGAGCATTTGGGAAACGTGTAAGGAAACATTATTTTTGCAATTCTGTTTTGACATGCTAGGGTAGGTATGTCAGGGAATATTCGACTCGTCACATGATCTCAAAATGGTGGCACTTATGAGGCAACCCCCTCCATGTAAAATAAACCAGGCTCATTTGACTGGATTCTTCATCTCACCTGAGTGTATAATTTTAACCCTCATCCTTCCCTACAGTCATTTTGACCCGAAACTAATTTTCAGTGTTCATCCAAGTGTGGTTCAAGACCCTAGGACTTTTGTCGCACTTGAGCCACGAATACACAAAAAAAAAAAAAAAAAAAAAAAAAAAAAAAATTTACAAATTCTTCCCTCGGGGGTCAATTTGACCCCTACAGGAATGAATGTAATGCGAGGAATGCTTCAGTGCACGTAGAAAAACCTAAAACTCAAACTAAAAATGCTAAAAATGTACCAAAAATTTATTTTAGGACCCAACGGAACAGCTAATTTGCTCCACATAAAGCCGGGTGTCCACCAAAGTGTTTTTATTCAGCTGAAAACGCTAGGCGCTCTGCTGAAAACAGCAGCTTTGTTTTTTTCAGTTTTGCTTGTTATGATATGGAATATCCGCGGAAGTGTTACTAGCATCTCATTTCACAGATAGTTTGTTTTTGTATTGATTCTATATAAAAATAAAGATACAATGTAAAGTATTTGTTCTGGGGCATGTTTTAAATAGTTTTCTTCCCATTTTGCTTGTCATCTGTTAAAGTCAAGAAGACTGACGGTTGGTTGGTGTTGTGTTTGTCCCGCCCCTCCTCCACTGTGATTGGACGGCTGGGTGAAAATTGACAGTGATGAGCGCTGCGTTTTACTCAGTTGAACATTCTTTAACTCTCGGCAACCAGTAAAAATGCTAAACGTTTAGCACTTGAGCATGAAATACTCGCTCAGCACCTTGTTACGCTCATAGCGTTCTAAAAACGCGCCGCTCCCATTGAAAACAATTGGATACGCCAGCCAGCCACGTGAAAAAACGCTTTGGTGGACACACGGCGTAAGGCCATAGTGGCAAGAGTTATGAAATATGTTATCTTATTATTTTTCCACAAGAGGTTGGCAAAGGCATACAATTTATGTAATATTGTTATTAGTAATATACAGGTAAATAAAAAAATAAATAAAAAAAAAATTCTCCCCCCAAAAATTGCATTATATATATATATAAATAATTGTTGGGCTTCGGGTCATTTTGACCCACGAGGGAAGGATATGTTACAAAGTACGTGGGAAGGATGAGGGTTAAACATGTTTTTCAGACTTACTATTCATTCCTCTTGGAGTAAAACTTTATTTAATGGTTTTTTAAAGTATTTAAATATTTAATAATTGTTCTTGTTCATCAGGGTTAACAGATGTGGAGTTAAATTTCCATTGAGATGTTCCCAGAAAGTTCAAGTTAAACTTGTATTGTGTTTTATTTATGAATAGCCTTCTCTAATCAAATATTCTCAAAAGATGAGGGTGAATCTATATTTTATAATGAAATAAAAGCAGCCTGCGTGTTGCTCTAGGCTGCATTCCTGTCACAAACATTGATCATGTAATTATCTAATTAGTTGAGTGCTCATTTTAATATTAGCCTAACAGTAGCTACAAAAGGTAAAGAATCGTTTAAAAAAAGCTAAGCTGAATCTATCAGTACAAACTGCCTAATGAATAAACATGATTGTGCATGAAAAAAAAAAAAAAATGAAATCACAAAAACATTCACCTCTGCAGATGAATAATCTCAGTGTAGTTTTCTGGAACATCATTAAAGGATGCAACCTGGGGTGTTTAGACTTTCATCATCAGAAATGATCATGAGGTGTCCCAGCACATTGAAAAATATGTTTCTCTTAACATGCACTTTTAAACCAAAATGTACCCACCCACAAGGTGGACTCAGCATGGTACCATTCCAGAATCGTTTAATTGGAATATATGCCTGAAATTGCTTTCCTTTTAGATGTGCAAGTCAGTGTTTTAGAATCACATCTATTAAGTTCCTTTTTGTTAAAGGCTGAGTGAAGCATTTCTAATTCTGGATAAATTTACACCACCCTCTTATTTGAAACAAATCAGTTTCCAATGGAGTTAGCAATGTCTTTAGAAAAAAAAAATTAAATAGAAAGAGTTCCTAAAGAAAATTTTACATTTAGACTTTTTCATGGATATTTCATGCTGTTTTTCTACCTTTTCGACGCTGTTATTTTTAGTGTCTTGTTTGTAGAATATGAGTCAGTGGGGAAGACGGCCTCGGGCAAACGTTTGGGCGATGGTGTCCTGGTGACAGACCCCTCTCTCCTGTGGAATGAAGCTTGTCAGAAGACATCAGTGTGATTCTCCTCAAGAGAACATACTGGCCCAATCTACATCGCAAGCTGGGACGGATGGCTGCCTGTGTCGAGTTTGGAAGATAATTATTGCATTTATTAGCACGCAAATGCATAATCTGATGGTTTTAATCGAACAAATGCCCAGGTCTTTCCATTAGATCGTCTTCAATGTCTACAGTCAGACGCCCACACTGTAGGAACAAAGCTCTATGAACTGCAATCTAATTTACATGTGAATTCCAGGACAGACTCTTTGTGTGCATGTGTGTGTAAGTGTGTGTGTCTGTATGTTCCATCGGGTCTATAAATGTGGTCTGGACTGAATTGGCTAATTAGACACAGTGGAATATGAAGAGGGATGGTGATTTGAGCATGCAGCAGAAGTCTCGAGGGCAGCAGCTCTGTGTTTGTGTTGTTCCGGGGAGATAAATGCCTCCTCGCTGCCCATGTGTACTGTTGTTCAAAACCCCTGATGAATGATCTTCCCTGTGCCATCTGAACATGTGCATTCTTCCTAAACACAGCCGGAAACAGATCCCAAGATCCCTTATGCAAAAGCCACCATCGCAGAAAACATGCTGATGAACGTGCTCATGAGTAAACAAGCTTTGATACTAATGAAGAGCGGTTAGGTCAACTAAAAAAACTAGCGTGCCGCAATCTTTTTTCTGACAAAATATACTTTCATATTGATTTAATTAGTAGCCATGCAATAGTGGGATAAGTGTACACACAGTCTGTCATTATCACAAAATAAACTCCTTCAGGGTCAAATAAAACCTCAGCATTTCACATTTGGGTCATGATGGTTTACTTTGTGATAATGATCGACCTCAGCCTTCAAACTTTCTCTTTCAGTTTCTACACCATTTAATGTCAGCATCAATTTGCAAATTAAATTAATCCAATCATTCGATCATTAATGACATACTGCAATATGTTTGCGGCTCTGCCCACAGTTTGTGATGTAACCACAACAGAAACCTATCTTAATTTAGATATATATCTTAATCTATTGTCCCGATGAAGGCTTACGATTTGCGGGTGAAGGTCTCTTGTGTGTTCGGTCTTTTCAGCTGGACAAAGGGATTTAATTCCAATTTAGTTTTATCTGACTCCATTTTATTATGACCTCGAATTTAGGTTATGCCAATTGGTTATTTGGTAATTTATATTTAATAGTTTAACTACACATTTAATTATTCTGTTTAACCCTTTGTTGACATTATACCCGTTCATAATCTACTAGAGATAGTTAATAATTCCAGAGTAAGTCAGAATAAATTAGTGTAACAATTTATTATTAGTCGGGTAAATGTATCATGCCAATTGCATAATCAATTCAAAGATAATACATACATAACATCAAATGCTCTTAAGTAAAGAATAAAATATGGATACCTGACTTCTAAAAATGATAGCATCTAGTAGACACTCAGCATTACAGGCTGACCGATGTAAAGGTTCGCACCCTGACCCTTCTGAAACATCTCCTTAAATACCAGACCAAGATGTAAAACTCTTTCAAATGTAAACGTGTTCAAAAGGAACACTCCAATATTTTTTTTGAAAATAGGCTTATTTTCCAATTCCTTTAGAGTTAAAAAGTTGAATTTTACAGTTTTTGAATCCATTCAGCCGATCTCTGTATCTGGCGGTAGCACTTTTAGCATAGCTTAGCATACATCATTGAATCGGATTAGACCATTAGCATTGCGCTCAAAAACATGACCAAAGACTTTCAATATTTTTCCTATTTAAAACTTGACTCTTCTGTAGTTACATCGTGTACTAAGACCAACGGAAAATTAAAAGTTGTGATTTTTTTTCTATTCACAACTACTCTCGAACTATTCTCTCATTCCTGCATAATAATCATGTAACTTTGCTGCCGTGCCATGGGTGCAGCGGCATAATGATATTACACAGCGCTGGAAGTAGTCCTCAGATAGATAACTTCCAATGTGACCGTCACTAAGTTTGTGTAGTTGCAGATAATGCAGAGTTGCAGCCGGCAAATTAGGTAGTGGATATACCTGTGCGATTAGCCATGGTTATGTGTGTTGTAAAGGGCTGTGATAGTAAGTCGAAGGTGTATTCTACCATCATGTTTCACAGAATACCAACGAAAAACAAGGAACGAAAGAATCAATGGTTGACTGCTCTGAACATGTATATCAAAACACCGGTAGATTCAATCAAGAAATTGCGTGTTTGCTGAAAGCATTTTGGACCAGATGATTGTTTGGGAAAACACGGACAGTGTTACCCGTACCACGGTACGGCGTCTAATGGATATGGCCAGACAGGACGAAGTGTATCATCACCCATGGTTGTAAGTATAACATTATTATTTTTAGTTAGCTTGAACGACCAGATTGAAAAAGCACTGCTGTTGTCTACAGTTTCTATGAGTCTTCAGAGTGTGTGCAGTGTTTTTCCTGCATTGAAAATTATTTGGCGGCCACCAAAACAATTTTTTGTCCCACCAAAGCCTTATTTGATCAGTTATGAGTGACGTAAATGACTGCTGCGCCAGTGACAGGGCGCATGTTAACTGAGTGACCGAGAACGAGCAGAGCGCGCGCACTCTCCCTGTCTTCAAAATAAACACCATCTTAGCATATTTCACATATTACAAAATCAAAAGGTCGGAAGACCGAATCCATGTTGCACTTGGCGCATTCTGACATTTTTTTCCTTGAATTACCTCTGGGTGTGAATTGACTCTTCTCTGACTCACCAGTTCAAATCTGCTCTCCTGCTCCCTTCTCCCCCAGTCTGTTCAGCCACATTTTCTTGCCTTTCACGTTTCAAAAGCTCCTCTTGAGTGTATCTGTTATTCCGGTTCAAATAGATACGGTTCAGGATCTGCACCAAACTAAATATCTTCTGAATCGTCTCTTACAAATGTCTCCTTGGTTACAAGGCACACTCTCTGTGCAAGCAGGTTGTCACGTTGGTTATGTTGACGGAAGTTAGCCTATCTTCAGGTGCTGCGTAATATCATTGACCGCTGCACCCATGGTACGACTGCAAAGTTCCCTGATTATTACACAGGAATGAGAGTATAGTTCCTAGTCATATCGGCCTAGAAAATTGCAACTTTTAATTTTCCGTTGGTCTTAGTACACAATGTAACTACAGAAGAGTCAAGTTTTAAATAGGAAAAATATTGAAAGTCTTTGGTCATTTTTGAGTGCAATGCTAATCCGATTCAATTAATTATGCTAAGCTATGCTAAAAGTGCTACTGCCAGATACAGAGATCGACTGGTTTTAAAAATGCTAAAACTCAACTGTTTAACTCTAAAGGACTTGGAAAATTAGCCTATTTTCAAAAAAAAAAAAAAAAAATGGAGAGTTCCTTTAACAATGGGAATTAGCATTAATCAAGTCCTATAGACAGGAGGTAAAGACCAAAGACACACCCATCACACATTAAGCAAAATATCTCTAAACTCTTAAAACCTTTATTATCTTTTGGTTTACTTCTGTGGGGATGAGACCTTTGTACCAGTCGCACTGAGACATTTCAAATGATATGTATAATACTGTATAGTACTTGTTCACATTAAACCATATAGATTTTGTGTGAATTCTGGAGGAGAGATGGTGGAAGAGGCAGTGAAAGGAAAGGCATGTAAATTAAAGTCATTCTTAGTTGATTAACTCAGCGTGACGTTGTCTCGGATGGGGACGCTAAATGCATAAGAGTGAGTTCAGATGCTAATTTCCTTTATTTTCTCAGGGAGTCCTCGTTCCTCAATCAGACAGTCCGGCATTTGCTAGTTTTTCCAGCCTTACATATCTTTCAGTACCAAGATAGATAGAACAATTTTCTAAGTTCTAATGCATTATATTACATTGCCTATAGTACATGACACGAAACACAAGAATTATATAGGCTATACAGAAAACTATTTTTATTCTAATATTACTATAAACAAATGTGTCTACAATCATACATTTCTGAAGCAAAATAACAATACATCTATCCTCACCAAACTGCACCACGTTTTACATTTCTAAAAATTATATGCAAGTATAGTATGTCACAATCACAAATGAGAGTGCCCGTGGTTACCACCAGAGGGCACTCCTTCCCGGACTGTCACTTCATCTAAGGACTACATTTCTCACATCACTCACTACCCGGACTTCCTTCCTGATTACATCCACCTGCACCCCATTACCTTGTTAGCTCACACCCTATAAAAGCCTGGTCTATTCTGTCACTCATTGCTAAGTCTTGTTTTGTTCAAACTACAATTCTCAAACTACAATTCACCCGGTTTTCCCCGGGTGTCTTGTTGATAGTCTGTGTCTCAGACTACCCTTTTGCCTGTCCATATTGTCTTGTTTGCCTGATTGGACTGATTACCTGTTTGTTGACTACGAGTGTCGATTACCCTTTAAAATAAAGCTGCATTTGGATCCTAACCCTTCGTGTCTCAGAGCAGTACGTTACAGAAGACTTAGCCACATCATGGATCCAGCGCTTCAGGTCACCCGCCTACGTCATGGTAATCGGTCACGCGAGGATCACATTTAGGACATTTTAGCAATTGCTAATTTCTCTGATCTCCCGGACTGTGCTCTCATTGATTTCTTCTGTTATGGACTTAATGAACATTATCAATCTAAATTGATCCGTGATGGTCCTTGAGAATCACTCATTAAGTTTTTGGACTATGCACTATTGTTGAGTGGTTCCTCTTACACTGTTGAGGATGTAGAAGGGGAGGTTTCCCATAAACATTCTTTGGGAGGGGGTACCATGCATCAAGCCCATCACAGTGTTTCCCATGTCCGGTGCTGATGATTGCTAGTCCCTTGTTTTCTGTACCTCCTTGTCCTGTGTTTCACCCATCTGAGCTCCAAAACTCCGTCAAGATGGCTGCTCCCATACCTGAACTGTCTGTCAAGATGGCCGCCGCCATACCAGAGCCGTCTGTCAAGATGGCCGCCGCCATACCAGAGCCGTCTGTCAAGATGGCCGCCGCCATACCAGAGCCGTCTGTCAAGATGGCCGCCGCCATACCAGAGTCCTCTGTCAAGATGGCCGGCCCCATACCAGAGTCCTCTGTCAAGATGGCCGCTCCCATACCTGAACCGTCTGTCAAGATGGCCGCCGCCATACCAGAGCCGTCTGTCAAGATGGCCGCCGCCATACCAGAGCCCTCTGTCAAGATGGCCGCTCCCATACCAGAGCCCTCTGTCAAGATGGCCGCTCCCATACCTGAACCGTCTGTCAAGATGGCCGCCGCCATACCAGAGCTCTCTGTCAAGATGGCCGCCACCATACCAGAACCCCCTGCCAAGATGGCCGATGCCAGACCTGGTCTATTGTCACTCATTGCTAAGTCTTTTGTTCACACTGCAATTCTAAGCCTTTTTCCCTGGGTGTCTTGTTGATAGTCTTGCCTGTGTCTCGGACTACCCTTTTACCAGTCCCTATTGTCTTGCTTGATTGGACTGATTACCTGTTATGACCTCTTGCCTGTTTGACTAAGAGTGTGGATTACCCTTTAAAATAAAGCTGCATTTGGATCCTAACCCTTCGTGTCTCAGAGCAGTATGTTACAGTGTGAAACATGCAGCAATTAATGACTGGACAACTCGCACGCAGATGTCAACATTAAACCTGTCTACACATCGCGATTCATAGTTTTCAGTCACGTGACTGTCGCAGAGCCTTGGAGGGCAAAACCTCCATAGAACTGCACCACAAGCCTGTCAAATTTCCATCTTAAAACAATATGTGAACAAGATGCACGTTTTTGGGCACATGATCCATATACAGCACCTAATGCAGTATTTCAATCACTAAAAACAGCAGGACGTTTTTAAAACTCTTAACATGAAACTCACTATAGGGTGAGTTGCACCAATAAGGATTCAATTAAGCAAAGTTTAACGCTAATCAAGGATTTGTTGATATGGGTTTGAAATCGAGTTCTTGCACCACTTAATTTTAAACAGATTAATTACTCAGTAAAAACATTACAGAGCTGATCAAGCAGCAGACGGGGGGGAGAACTGACAACAGGCTAAAGAATCCTTAGTGCAACCCACCCTTAAAGTGCCTTAATGTACTAAAACCGTGATATTAAAAGATCAAATTCAGTTTACTTTTTTTTTTTTTTTTTTTTTTTTTTTTTGATGCATACTATATACAGATGAGCCAAGAATATGAACGCAACTCGTTTTCCTTTTATAATGGGTTTCGATGGGGGAAAACACTTAACGAGAAACCTCGTGTTGCACTATGTGGTGAGGTTGGCGAGCGAGAGACGTGGGAGGAATGAGCGAGACCAGTGAAGGAAGGGAAGAGAGGACCAGGCCTGGAGCATTTTGTTTGTTTTATTATGTGTGTGCGTGGCAGTCGTCTGGGAGGGGCTGCCTGCGTTACTTTCATTTTGTTTATTTATTAAAGTCTTTTAAATGTTCACCGGTTCCCGCCTCCTTCCTTCCCATATCTACAAACTGTATTACACACTAATATTCTGTGTTCATCTGCTTTCCTGTACAAAGTATGCAGCATCAATAATGTGTATATTGAATTATTTCTTTTTAATATTACTGTCTTACTGCTTTAATACTCACTACAAACCTGGTAAAAATGACTGGCGGGCAATGGAGGAAGCCTTGTTTTGCCCTCCTGGTGTGCGTTCGTATAAGCGTGTGACACGTGAAAAATATGAATTACAACTCTGAATATACTACTAACAGTAAAACACATAACAGAATTAAAACACTTCTACCAATACTGATACAGAACTTCACTTGAAATCTGGTATCTCTTCTTGTACACAACGCCGAGAAAACACCTGCATCAATTTCAGCCTCCTCGAGAGAGATCCGTCCCATGCGTCCGCCATATTGGAAAGGTCAAAATTCAAGTCCTAAACACATGAGGGTGAACTGAGAGATAAGGTCTTGTCAAGACGATTTTCAAGATAAACGTCAGGCAGTTCTGCATGCATATGATATAAGATGTAAAAGATTCTGACCACCCGAGCATAAGCTTCTGCAAAGTGGTGGCAGCATAATTCATTAGCATAATGGTTTGAAGTTAAAAATGCATTACATTTTGTCTGAGAAACTAAAATTTAATCTAATATAAGTTTTATATGATTTTTATCTGCAAAAGTTTAGGTTCTAAACAAAATGTAGTTTTAGAGAAAAAAAAAAAGACATTCTTACCTAAAAATCTTTTTCTTTTTCTTTTTTTTTTTCTTTATAAAATCTGCATGTAACCAGCCTTGACAACCATTCATATGGGATCTGGGAGGAAATTGGTAAATAATGAAATGATCATAGGACTCCTAGTTTATCCCTGATTGGTGGAATTGGTGTTACAACTCTCCCCATGTTGCAACCATACCTATGTCTTCCTGTAAAAGATCATAAAATCAAAATGTCGAAGAGTCATAACTTAGCTATACAAAAATATTTAACATTTTGTTTATTCAAATTAATATATTTGAATATTTGCATAGTAATTGTTTTCCTTAAATAGGCCTATAATAAATGAACTGAGCTAAAATTGTAATGCCTAATTTACATGTTCATATTTTTTTACCATAAACTGAGCTTGTTGCACAGAGATATAAAATAATTACTGTATATTGCACCGTTCCTAATTTACATATGTCAGCAATCTAATTATTTCTGAGTTAAACCACACAGATATGAAATGTCAGTAGCTGTTGATGAAGAATATAGAAATTAATAGGAACCTGTCTGCCACACACAACTTCTGTTCTTTTGAAAATTAGAAAATATATGTTGAATATGATTCTTGTCTATTGACTGATTCAGACAGGCCTCCCTGTGTATTTTTTGCTATTAATTTGCACAGAATAAATCAAATTAATACAGATATTTTAAAAATCATTCAGTTGGGTTTCACATAGGTTCACTAATTCAATAAATAAATAAATATTTTCTGGAATTACATGAAGTTAGATGATGTGAAAAGTGCATGGAAATTATGGAGAAATTTTCTTGATGTATCAGCAAGATCCAAACAGCTGAACTGTCCAATTATAGGTCCATTGTTGATCCGTCATTGTAGCAGCATACGAACCGGAACGTTTATGAGTTAATGGCTGCGTCCGGAAACGTAAAAATGCTGCCTTTGGATGATGCTTTCCAAGGTAGGAAGGCATCAAGGCACGTCCAGATCCAACATTAGCTTCACTTCCTGTCTACCTTCATATCGATTTTTGAAGGCAGCATAGATGTATCCTTCACTGCCTTTGATATCCTACAATCCTATGCTTTCCATTCTATGACAGTTGAGCTATAAAAATAAAGATGGCGTCTGAAAAGTGTGTTTGCTGATCAGTTAATGTACGTTTCTGACGTTTTTGAACAAGTAACTGTACTTTTTACTCCAATACATTTGTGTTAAGTAATGCACTTACACACTATATTTTGCATGGCACCTAACTTTTTCTGCAGCGGTTTGTTTCTGCTATAAAGAAGCGATATCGCCATCTAAGGGCATTGAATGTACTATATCTTGTGCATTTTGCCTTTACTCAGCCAAACATGTCAACAAGGCTACTTTACGTGAATGTGAGTGCATTAGCAGGTAGTTGATGAATCGCAAGTGTTTGATTTATGAGATGAGTTCATGACTGCAGTCGGTGTGGAGGCCCAAACCAGCACATCCAGTGCAAGAAGGCTTTGACTTAACATTATTTTATTTATCCGCTATATTGACAAGACCTTTTTGAAGGATATTGGTTTAGGGGAGACCAGGTATAGTTGTAACACAGGGAGAGTTGTAACACTACCAATTCCACGAATCACAGATAAGATAGGAGTCATGTGACAGTTTCCTCAGGCTTCCTTTACGATCCCACATGGAGGTTTTCCAGTCTGTGTTGCTATCTCTCCTGAAGCTACAGCAGAAAATCTAATTCTGAGGTAAGAAAGTAAAAATAATAATAATAATATAAAATAATATTTTGTTTAGTACTTCTCCGTTGTAGATAATGTTGTATGAGTTATATCAGGTCAAAGTGTAGTTTCTCTGGTAAAGAATGGTATATCAACCTCCTGCTAATTTCAAAGCATCATGCTAATACAGCTAGCTAAACAATGAGTGACAGTGGCAGGGTAGGTTGTAACACGTGTTTTGAAACAACTCTCCACATACTAAGAACATTTTTGTGATTTTTAATAATTCTACAGAATGCCTATGTTTGTTCATTTGCTCTCACACACACACCCCTATGAATGTGCACGTACAGACATGCACAAACAAATGCACAGGTGTGCATGCACAAACACACACAATATGCACATACACGCCTATTCACATATATTTTATCGTTGCATTTAAAATAAAACTGTTGATGTGGCATATCACTTGGAGTAATCTTAGTTTTTGTGCATTTTGTCTACCTGTTACAATTTGTCGTCATCTCACGAAGTCTGTGGTATTGTTGAAGAAATTTAAATTGTTGCCATTTGTAGTAGACAAATGTGGGCACTTTGCCTAAAAGTTTCAGACGTGTAGCTAAAAAAAAGGGAGAGTTTGTAGACATTTAAGAGGCTGTTGTGTTGACCTTGATTTATTGCAGTATTAAGGTGTTCAGTTTTATTTTGAGTTTAGAAAATAAACATGGTTTCTCATCTTACAAATCAATTGTTTCTTATTTTAACTGGTATGTCTCTTGGGTGTCGAGGACATTGTTGAGCCTATATTTAGTATGAGTAAAATACTGAGGTACTGTTAAAATCAGATACTCTAAGACTTTTACTCAAGTTGTATTGGAATTGGTGACTTGTAACTTGTGATGGAGTCATTTTTGCTGTAAGGTATCTGTACATTTACTCAAGTGTGGTTTTCAGGTACTCTTTACACCTCTGCTTATTCCTGATGAGCCTACTGCGTTTTGAATTATGGCTTACGGTTTGGGGAATTCAAAAAGACTCAAGTCATTTCAAATCATAAGGTTGCGCAAAAAATAATGCTTATCCACCAGTTTGACCGAATGAGCTGTCAATGTTCCTTCGTGTTTTATTTTCAGACATCTGTATTTTAACATGTTGAAGTACATAATGAATATATGATATGTTATAACAAGAATATCTATGGCAAGAGCTCTTTTCAGTCAGACTGCATTCTTTTCCTCATGATTATTTTCTTCACAGCATTCCGCTGTAACAGTATGAAAAAGGACAGCATACTGCACATTTGTGGTCTGTTCTCCCGTTTTAATTTACGATATATCCCATTAATAATTGACTGGAATGCACAATTTCTATTTTTTCTCCTCAAATCCTCATGTCTCTTTCCAGGTTTGTTTTCACAGGTAAATACAATGTATTGTGTTCACTCTGAAATAGTATCAGGCAGTGCTGAAGTTAATAAACCGTTTTGATTAAGGCAACTTATGTCACATAATACAGATATTACAGCAGTGATATTTAACCCATCCATTATTGCAGTGGAAAGATTTGCGCTTTTGGGGTTATTCATAGTCTTTTGGAAGTACATTGATGCTTTTAAATAACCTTTTAATGTTCTATGGTTGAAGGGTGAGTATAGAATAATGTCATCTCATTGTAGCCAGTATAAAAAAAGGTATTATTGCATTCATAGAGCAAGCCTTTCACTGATTGTTTACAGCTTAACGGAAGTTACACCCATAATTCACGCAAAGTGTCATGGGGCGTAGGAATAAGTTGGATTTGGCAGCGAGGCAGTGAGTCAGCTGCCTAAGTTTTCAGACGCAGTCAATGCGTCAAGCTGGCACATCATGTGGAAGCATGCGTCTTCTTCACTGTAATAAGGAACAGATGTAGGTAATGCAACAGCAGGTGCGGTTAATGGTTATTTTCCACCCTAGGCCTCCACGTAATATCAAAAGTTCCTAAAGCATGGGGTAATCAATCTTTTCTTATCATAGTACCTCTTATTTTGTGTGAAGTAGAGCATCATTGACACTATATCTTTTTGACAGTATCTTTTTTTAAAATGTATTATGAGGGATCTCCAACTACACGACCACAGCGAAGCCATTCTAAATTGCTTTGAATCAAGCGTTCCCTCACAAAAGACGTTATCTTATTACAGTGTTAATTGCTTCATGTCACTGAATAGCTTTGCCCTAGAATAGATATGACAAATAAATAAATAATCCCAGCGGATAGTCTTTAGCGTGTACGGTCACATTAAGCATTGTCTCTAGATCTATCTCTAAGCTTATCCTATTTCATATTCAATATTTACCCATATGCTAACAGCTCTGGTTACCCTTCCTGACCCTGCTTGTGGTTAATGCATGACCTTAGCATGCTACAGTTTGTCCAGTCATTAACCTTCATGTGAGTATTGGATACAGTGGGAATCAGATCCATAAAACAGGAGGTACAGATGGGTTTCCAGATGGAGGGCTGCACAGCAAAGAATCAGCTTCCGTTTTTACAGTGTAATTTAGAAGATTATAGGCACACCTTTCAGCGGTGAATGTCCCTCAATATTTCTCTGAACAGATATTTTATTGGAATCACACTTGACATGGTGATGGCTCGTGAAAAACCTCTCTTTAACCAATAATTTTTCGATTTTAAAAACATAATTTTTTTCTGCTGTGAATCTCAGAGCAGCCCACATGGGGCCTTCAGTAAAACAGATGGACCTCTTTATCGAATGCTGAATTGACCAATTTGTTAATGAGCCCTTAAACTGATGTTGTTAAATATTTTAGAGCAAAGCGGTATAATTGAGCGGAGTGGAGTTATTAAACACACACAGCTTCATCCAGACCAACCAAAAAGAAAAAGATTAATAATATAATCATACACCTTCTAGATGCAATTTACTAACCTGATATTTAAAAATGACTTTTTCTATTGTTGATATTGTTCATTTTCAGAGTGGTAATCAATGTGAAAAATTTCAGTTCAAGAAAAGTCTTCATTGTTTCTCCAAGATGACAGTGACATTTAATTTGCTTAAAAATGTCATTAATATATGAATATCATTAATATATGAATGCACACAATACTCATAACATTTCTTCAAATACCAAATTACCTGGTAATTAAATATTAATGTCAATAATTGTGCCATTTGTTCCTATTTTTTCTCATAAATAATTTTAGGAGAAACAAAGTGGGGTAAGTGTCATTTCAAAAATGCTTTAGTAAAAGTGTCTCAGGCCGAGTACCAAAACAAACTAGTAGCCAATCAGCAGTAAGGGGCGTGTCTACTAATGATGGTGAGAAGAGATTGCTCAGCAGTGTTGCCAAGTCCTGGGCTACTTTAACACTATTGCCGCTGTCTGTTTTTCATGTCCACGGGTTGAAGCGACCCCAATTATGTGATATTTAGCACCGGGAATGCAAATTTTAGCAGGGAACCCTGCCAAAAAACATATATTTTACCCCCCGGAACGCGATTTTCATTATTCAAAAGACACAACACACAGGACAGACATTAGCTGAGCGACGACAGAAAGAGAGAGGTGGCAGTTAAAAAATAAAGAGGAAAATGTCTGTGGAACAAAAGAAGGCTTACGGTCAGGCAAAAAGTATCAGCTTTACAGCGCTGGAGAGAACTCAAGGAGCGAAGGCCTGCAATCGGATGCCGAGGTTGCTTTATTTCTTCTGGATAGGCGAGTAACATTGCTTTTGTTTTGTTTCACAGAACTAATATATGCTGGCTTTTGCTTGAATATGCTTGTGTGTCATGTTCACTTGTTTGTTCATTTGCAATCATATTCACTTCAGCGATGATAAAGACCCATTCATTTCTACACCCGATAAGCCTGGAGCGTCTAAACCTCCTCACTGTCTGTTTCAAGCGTCAGCTCCAAAGGTGTGTCCGAAAAGTACGATAATAAACTCCTAATATATGTTTGTTTCCTCTTTTCATGATTGATATAACCCTCTAATCTTGTCATAATGTGTGTGCTCATGCTATCAAGTTGTTCATGAGAACTGTGTTTGTGTTTTGGGGATGGACTTTTTCACTGAACATTCAACCTGGATTACCATAGTAACACGCCGGCTGGCACAACAGATTCCACCATAGCCGTTGCCTGGGATGCATACGTATGTTTGGGGCGGAGCTATCAAAATAGGGGCGAGACCCTTTTGGGGTGGGACGTGTTTGTTTTGGTGATTTGAAATATCAACATCGGCTACCAGAAAGCACTTACCCCACCTTTAATGTAAAAAAAAAAAAAAGGGTTATCTGGTTGTCTTAAAATTGTGAGTTCATTGAAATTAAAAACTTGAGTTAAAGGGATAGTTCAGCCAAAAATGAAAACGACCCCATGATTTACTCACACTCAAGTCATCCTAGGTGTATATGACATTCTTCTTTCAGACAAATACAATAGGAGTTATATTAAAAAATGTCCTGGCTCTTCCGAGCTTTATAATGGCAGCCCAAAATTTGAAGCCCAAAAAAGTGCATCCATCCATTATAAAAGTAATCCACACGGCTCCGGGTGTTAATAAAGGCCTACTGAAGTGAATCGATGGGTTTGTGTAAGAATAATATCCATATTTAACACTTTATAAAGTAAAATATCTAGCTTCCACAGCCAGACCGCCTTCCTAAACTTATGAAGAAAGTGTAGTGCCTCTAGCAGTTATACACGTTATAAGTATACAATCATACAGTTGTAAGTAAATCATTGGATAATTCAAATTTTTAGATGAACTATCCCTTTAATACAATGAATATGATTGGTTTAATCAACAGAAACTCAAATTATTATGTTATCTGAACCACATTTATTATCTAAGTTCATTTGACAAAAGAAAAAAAAGTTGTGATAATCATGAAAATAATCTTTACAGTGTAGATACTTCAATGAACCCCTCTATTAAGTCTCCTGAGCTAGCAATACCATTTTCCTCTGGGTTACCTGTTCTTTTTTTTTAGTAGTACAAGAGGTGCTATTGGCTGAGCGGGAGATATTGATCTGCACTCATATCTCTATAGAACCGGACTGAGCATCATCCCTCTTTTAAAAGGTTCATTCACAGGCCACATCTGCAAAGCGTCTCCGCCTGCAGCCTCGGCTAACGGCATCCTTTGTGGAGTCCGATGGCGCGAATGCAGATAGATTAGCCCATTCCTTCCCATCTAGGTTTGTGTTACAGGATCTCCAATATGTTTGCCGCGAGATTAGTTTCAGTATCACTGCATTGCATGGAGGAAGTGTGCTGTGACAGAGCCGCGCGGATTTCTAATCTTGTCTGTGCATAAATCCTTGCCTTATCTGGAACCTGCCTTCTCCTGCCAAAAACACTGAACCTTTACGATTAGAACCGGCCCTCTGCGAAACTATCCGTGGCCGTGCTGATAGAGCCGCTGTTGGGTTTTGAAAACAGGAGCTGTTCATTTTAAAGTGCCAGTCTGCTACAGCTGTCAGACTGAAAAGGTTTGGGTAATTTTAGAGGTGTCATCCTCAATTTCATAACATTGTCACTGATGCGTAGTGCTCCTCTATCTTTTTACACTCCTAGCTGATTTGAAATAAAAATATATATTCCCCACTATAATTCAAGAGTGTTTACATTGGGCTGGCTTGAGTTAATAACATTTTAGAGGGATATTTTACACATTTTATGAGCATTCGCTTTGTAAAAAAAATAAGATGGGCCTATTCAAAGACATGGAGCACAGTGTGTCAGTGTCAGAATCCATACACCAACATTCCCGCCGTTTGCCAAAGCTCTTCTTCTCTGTCACCAATCAAGAGGTCTCCATTTTCCAAAGGCGTTTCACTAATTGGACGTGACATAATAAGGACACGTTCACAAGTGGGATAAATGGAGAGAGCAGACAGGAAGAGGAGATGACATGAGCCATGTTTATCATCGGAATGATTGATGTGTTTTCAAACCTTCTTGTCATGTAAACTGTTCCTGACAGTGCGTTCTCATAAAAGATCAAAAAATCTCAAGGCTTGATGAAAAATGACAAGACCCGATACACTATTTTCCTATCAGACGCCTAGAGTGCACCAAAGGTTCAGTTTCAATGGAGCTTGAAATAGTATCATGCAAATCACACGTGTCTCATTTGAAATTAAACAAATCATTTTCTCAGAAGTACTGCGGCGAGCGCTGTGATATTCGCGCTGAGCGCTGAACTACGTGCGCGCGCTTGTGCCCCACGTGCGTGATGCGAATTCACCCGGGGGATGTTCGACAGAATGCGCTGGTTAACGCAAAATGACTCGAGACAGAAAATATGATGAAGATATGATTCTCAATTCATTGGATTTCTCAGTGTGACTTCCAGACAATTTTGCATCAGAAAGAAATGCTATTTTCTCCCTGAAAGAAATCCCATTTTCAAAACACAGAAGTGCAAATATAAATGGCACTGCCAAAATGCCAGAAGATTACATGTCATAATTTTTGCTTTTTGCTCATTTATTCATAGTCGTAAATTAAACAGGCAGCGCTGGAAGCACATCAGTAAGGATCCGGCCACAATAGTCCGATGATTGAAAGTCAATTAGAGACACGCAACATCATCTATTCTAGCCAAGCTTCAGCCACAACGTAAGCAAAACTATTCTCAAACACTCCTGCCGTGTCGAACACAGCGGACCATTTTCTGACAAGAACCTAAAGTTGTTGTCTTTGATCTGAACTTATTCAAAAAGCTTTTCTGAGAAAGCTGTAGGCGTCTGGAGAGAAATAAACTACCACCTGTGGCTCTTGATGAGAGCACCTTCACTAACAATTACACTCTAAATTTAGCTTCAGCAAATGGTGTGAATTAGACCGTTTTTCCTTACAGCAAAAAATAAATAAACCAATTATAAAGGCCACTGATACCTGAGAGGAAATCAAATGAACAAACTGACCATACAACCCACTTGTAAGTGATGCCATTAAACATAAATACAAGAAGGAAAATGCTCTAGCTTTATTATCTTTGCCTCTTAATAGAATGGTGCAAGTATGACATTACTTTGTAGGCCAAACCGCAGAAGCGAGTTAGCATTTTAGCACTTTCGGTTCCATTGTCCTGGGGTTTTTAATGGGATTTTGTTTAAATGGCTAAAATCTTTGTGGTGAACACAAGCTTAAGACACTTTCACATTTATTCTATGACTTAAAATACATCAGTATTACCCCACTCATGATGTTTTGACGCTGTTACGTCTCTCGAAAAAAGCAGTTGCTAACAAGCGGCTAAATGGAACTACAGAGGCTGTCAAAGAGATTATTCACGGTGTAAAGTTATGCTCATAATTGTGCTCTTCTAAACTAGTATAACTCAAACGTTCTGTGTAAATGTTTTGAGATAAAAACTGAAAGAGTTATCAGAAGCTTAGTGATGGTGACGTTGAATTTGTTGGACCGTGGTGTAGTCCGTTTATAGCCTATACCCTTTAGCCTTTTACTTCTGGCGACTGCATTTAGGCTTCAAAATGAACAAAAGTTGTGCTCATCTGTGATAATTATCTTGATGGACAAAATGTGTAAGTATCATAAACTTTTGTTGATCACAGAGTTTTGCGCTAATCCAAAAGCCTATGGGAAAATCCTATTGGGTTTTTGTCGAGGGAACCAGTGTGATGCTAACTGCTGGTTGGCCTACAGTGACGTCATACCTGCACCACTCTATAGTACGTTTCCATGATTGACTTCAGTGGATTGCAGTGTGCAGCAGAAAGGAGCATTCACATAGAGAAGAATAGAATTGAGTTTTTTTAAGAATGGATTCACGCACAGCCGCTGTCAGTGGAAATTGCTAAGTGACATACAATATACTTTTAGTCTCAGTGGGGGTAACCTGGGGTTAAGTGCTTTGATCGAGGGTAGGGTACAAGGGGCTAAAGGTTCCCAAGGTAACAGACACTTTTGATTTTATTTATCCCCTGAAACACTTCATATAGCCAAAAAAAAAAAAAAAAAAAAAAAAACAGCAGCACTTTTACCATCTCTTTGTCACTAAACAGCTATTTCTTTTCAGATCCATGAGGTCAGTCAGAGAATGCAATGACAAAAGACTGATTGTCAGGTAATCTGATCAAGTATGTGATGATTTTTAAAATACTGCAGATTCATTAAGCTAATAAAAATCTTACAATATTGAAATCTTTTACATTTGTGTTTGAACATAAATGTGTGTCGGCAGTGTATGTACACAACCACCCTATAATGGTAAAAACCCACCCATTCCTCTTTTTTAATTCCCATAAATCATAAGCAGTGTCTCAGAATCCGTTTGCAGTTTCTAGCAGTGTGATGTCACATCAGCAGTAGGTACTGTATATTACACTGATTTCCCTTTAATACACAGATTTAATATAAACATTCGATTTCTTTCCCTGGTGTTTACGTTCACAGACATAGCTGGCTGTGTTTATGTGAACTTTGTGTGTTTTTGATATGGCCTTGTGTGTATTTGACAGTTTAAGCGCAATAAGGCGTGAAAGAGAACTCAGTTTTAATACGGGACGGGACGCGCCATCTGACATCCAGCTATCTGTGCTTCAGATGTGTGACCTCAGAAAGTTAGACTGATATGGCTTTAAAACTCATGCAGATAATAAACTTTCATGATGATGAAGAACTGCAATGTCATGTGAGCGTGACCGCGATGGAGATGATAATCAAAACCAAACAGATGTTTTCGTTTTTGGCAGAGTATCCGAGGGCACGAGCTATACAGGCTCCACCCTCTAGGAAAGGAGAAGGGAAGCAGCAGCTCATTTGCATTTAAAGATAAATGTACGAAAACAGCTTGTTTATCCTTCCACTGAAAAATGGACAATTTACCACATAGTATAATAAATGATCTTTGGGGTATTTTGAGCTGAAACTGCTCAGGCACATTCTGGGGACACCAGAGACTTAAATTACATCTTGTAAAAAGAGGCATAATAGTTCCCCTTTAAAGGAACATGCTGACCTTTTGGGACTTTAGCTTATTCACCGTATCCCTCAGAGTTAGATAAGTCCATACATACCATTCTCATCTCCGTGTGTGCCATAACTCTGTCTGACTGTAAACACCTCCATCTAGCCTACTGCTCAATAAGTGACAAAATAACACCAACATTTTCCTATTTACATGTTGTTATGTGTATAGTTACATCGTGTACTAAGACCGACGGAAAATGAAAAGTTGCAATTTTCTAGACCGATATGGCTAGGGACTATACTCTCATTCCTGCGTAATAATCCAGGAACTTTGCTGCTGTACCATGGGTGCTAGATGGAGCCGTTTACCTCCAGTCTTTGTGCTAAGCTAGGCTAGCGGCGGGTGTATCAGACAGAGTTACGGGATGCATGGAGATAAAAATGGTATGTATGGACTTTTCTAACTCTGGGGGATACAGTGAATAAGCTCAAAAAGTCCCAAAAAGTCAGCGTGTTCCTTTAAGACAAACATGTTTATTGTTTTGGGTTTGTTGCACTGGTGAACAAGTAAAAGGGTATTATTAGCGGTTAAAAAAACAAAACAATCAGAATTCCAGTACTGTGACAAAATAGTTTTCTGTACATTTTCCATAATGGGGAATGGATTTGTTGCAAAGGACAAATGTGGACGCACAATGACCTCTCTAGATGACAAAATGTTATGGAAAAACACTGTAACTTTTTTTTTATTTATATATATATATATATATATATATATATATATATATATATATATATATATATATATATATATATATATATATATATATATATATATTTGATTTGTTATCCCAGCATTTTTTATTTTATTTTGTCAAATCAATCATCAATAATTGATGCGGTTCAGATAACATCATATTTTGATTTTCTGTTGATTAAACCAAACTCCTTCATTGTATTATCTCAAATTCTTAATTCCGATGAACTCAAAATGTTAAGACAACATTGTAAAAGACACTGAAATAAATAGTAAATTGCACTTAAATTGCAAGTGTATGCACTTAAATGTTACCTCGGCCTAAATGTCTTGCTATATCAAGTGTTTGCATATGGTTACGCATTGCTCTGCATCATTTTAAATGCTTTTTAATGAAAATAGACCTTTTATGATAATTAAATTTCATACAATTTCAGTCTCATTGCACCCCTTTTATAGCACATCAAAACCAGGCTAGATCTAACCACCTATAGCCTATATTTACAGGGTTTATGACTGCAGCATTAATTCCTGAAATGGAGATGAGCAGCTAAATGTCAATGTGAGATCTTTACATTTACATTCATGCATTTGGCAGACGCTTTTATCCAAAGCGACTTACATTGCATTCAAGGTACACATTTTTTAATTTTTTGTCAGTTCTTGCTTTCCCTGGGAATCGAACCCATGACCTTGGCGTTGCTAGCACCACGCTCTTATTGTTCGAGCTACAGGAAAGCTTTACAGTATGAATTCTCTCACAATAGCACAAATAAATGCTGGGTGCACATGGCTCACACATATTATAACATAAAAGACAAGTATGTTTAAGAAATGGAGCTTTGATAAAGAAAATATCTTGCCAGGAGCTGAGGTAGAAAGGTCTTTTATTTAATGTTATTTTTACATATGACTTTCTGTTCAATTTCTTCACCTGTGTTTCTGACTGTGGGGTGCAAACCTGTGTAGCTCGGGAACAAAAGCCTTTCCTCACTACAAACAGCAGCTCCTTCGTCTAAAAACTTCTCGCACTCTCTCTTCAAAAGGTGTGTATGAATAACGTGAACGCAGCTAATGGAAGCGCTCCCTTTCGCGTTCACATCAAAACGCGCCCAGGTGGAACGGCTCATCCAGCACTGATGTGAAAAGTGTTCCCAGCCTTTTAAAACATAATCTACATAATTTACCCGACTCACTAGATCTGTTTAATATTGATGTGGTTTGGAATTTTGTGGGAACGACCGTATTGCCGCGCTTCAATGAGAGAGAAACTGTGAGGAACTCTGTAAAGTAAACACAAAGGTTTACTAAACATCAACACCGTCTTAGAATTTCAGCGAGAATATCATGGTGATATCTTTATGTTTATAACTTATGCTTTCTTAGAACTGTTTCCAGACACTTTTTTAAGAAACATGGCTCACGAAGACATGGAGAAGCAAATGCTTTGCCTGTTGTACACACTTGCATTTCTCTGGTGGTAACAAATCTCAGTACTCTAGGGTTCAATTGAGTTACCAAAGGGATAGTTCACCCAAAAATAAACTCTGTCATCATTTACTCACCCTCATGTCGTTCCAAAACTGTATTCTTTCTTCTGTGAAACATAAAATGGAAGATATTCTGAGGAATGTCTCAGGTTTTTTTTCCATACAATGCAAGTCGACAGGGTTCAATGTTGTTTGGTTTCTTCAAAAGTTACTTTTTTATGTGTTCTACAGAAGAAAGAAAGTCATACAAGTTTAGAAGGACATGAGAATGAGTACATTTTGACTGAATTATAATTTTGAGCGAACTATCTCTTTAAACTTGTAGCTAACAGGGTTGAGGAAGCAAACGGAATTGCAATTTGAATTAGAATACAAGGATGTTTGAATGCAAAACAAGTGATCTTGTTTGTCAAGACAAAACCTTGTTTGAAAGTTCTGGAAAATGTTTAACATTTTTTTGAAGGTTTATAGAACTTACGCACACAGAGCGATTCTTCTACCTGTCATTCCAATTCAACTTCTCATGGGGTGTGGTCATTTCAATTCACATTCACAGGGCTTGTCCCAATTCACACACTTGCATCTTGGCCACTTGAGAGTGTGTGACAGGAGGTAAGTTTTTTGTGTACAGATGACAACACTGTAAAAAAGATCCCGTTCACACAGAGCCATGAAAACAACTAAAAGTGCTGTATTATGCTGCTAGGCCAATAGATGGCGATATCACTTTGTAAAGAAACACTATGCACCTAGACTGAAACATGTAATACGCATGTGCATGGCATCACCGTTTTCACAAATTTGCTTTTTTGTAGTTTACATGGAGACAATAACGGTATCGTTTTTAAAAAACTTGTACTTTGAAACATATTTTCAAAAGGTTACATTTTCAGGTGCCCAAAACGCTGTTATCATGTAAATGAACAGCCAAGACACATAAAATGTGTTGTGTAAACGCCTCCCCTAAATCAACAGGAGCTTCAAAGCCAAGTGTATCCCTGCAATTTTACACCACTATGTTATAAGTGTGTCCTATCGGGTATGCTAATCAAAGTTCGACACACACTTGTTGGTCTTTATGACCACTTAAACACTAGGAAATATTTTTTTCTATTTTTTTCAAACAATTGAAGTCAATGGGCTTTAATGTTGTTTGGTTGATAACACTCTTCAAAATTTATTTTGTGTGTGTGTGTGTGTGTGTGTGTGTGTGTGTGTGTGTGTGTGTGTGTGTGTGTGTGTGTGTGTGTGTGTGTGTGTGTGTGTGTTCCCTACTCGTCACATATTGGCGCTTGGTCAGGACCCCTCTTCGTCACTTTTTAACACACAAGGTACCCCTTTAGCGTAATTTTTCGATGTGCAGGGTACTCCATTTCAGTTGTTTGCCCAATGCATCAGATCAAGATGCATAATTCTTAGCATTTGTAAAAGCAGACATGATTTTATGAATGTTTATAGGCTACTTTAATATTTTGGAGCAACTAACCCCACTCCTGCCCTAAACCTACCCACTTCTAAACAATATAAAACACATAACAGGCTAATAAAAGTACAGTCATAGGTATTTATTGCAAAATTGCAAAAACTAAATTACTAACTCATGCTGCATTCCAAGTCTTTTGAAGCCATATGATATATTTATGTGAAGAACAGAGTGGATCTTAATGTTTTAATCGCTGGAATGATCCTGCTGCTCTGTGAATGCAGATTCATATTCATTCAAAAGATACACCGACACACGAGAGCCGATGCCATTTTACAATCAAAGCTGACGTAATGACGCAATCGGTCACGAGTCATATGAGAGCCAATGCAATTTCACTATCAAAGCTGATGTAATGTTTCTATGATGTACGGATGTACGGCAGATGGAGGCGCTGATCGCTTTTGGTGATTTTCTTCACACAAATCAGTCATTTGGCCTCGGAACACTTCGAATATTTTTAAATATAAATAAATTGTGCATGCAATCGTATCAGCCTGTTATATCCTGTGTTTTATATCGTATAAAAGCAAATGGGTAGGTTTAGGGGTGGGGTGAGGTTGGGCTACGTGTTCAAGCGTAAATAAAAATAAATAAATGTACATAAAATGATGCTGGCTGATTAAATTGAGAATCACACTCCAACATAATGGCAAAATTATAACCCAATATATAATTTCATCATGTGTATGATACCAAAGGTTTCTGATTGAAAGCAATGGGGTAGCCTGCGCGTTGAAAAAAATACGCTAAAGGGGTACCCTGTGTGTTAAAAAGCTGAGGGGTCCTGTTCAAGCGTTGGGAGTGAGAACATGATGAGTAAGTCTGAATGCAAAACGTCATGCAAGTGGTCAAGTGTGTGTAATGGAACAGACCCATACTTAAAGGGGTCATGAATTGAGAAATCAACTTTCCTTTGAGCCTTTGATATATAAATGTTCATCGTGATGTAAGAATATCCTGTATGTTTCAGAGCTGAAAACGTTCTTGTTAGTCAAAGAAAAGCTTTTATTGACACCAGACCCAGCAAACGATCGATCTCAGAATGTGCCAACCCTTGACGTCAGCGTATGCTGAAACGCCGCCTCAACATAAGAGTAAGTACGCCTGATTCTGTAGCCCCGCCCACCGACTCGTGGAGCTAAACGGATCGCGCTACCAAGCAATAAACATGCCGAAGATAGCAAGGTTTTGCACTGTCCCTGAAGAACACAGTCCCTGCATAAACTTCCTTCGGATTGTAATATTAGGAATGAGTGGTTGAACTTTATTTTTAATGAAGTTCCAGCCATTGAAAGACATTGAACATTTGTTCCTTCATTTCACTGCAGAATCGTTTGTAAACAAGAGACTGGATTTGCAGACAGAATGCGATTACATTAATGAATGAAGCAACAGACTTATGTGAGTAAAAATGTTTTATATGTGATGGTATTGCATTGTTACAGATCGTTTGATATCTATTGATTATGTGTACGTGTCTAACTGAACATAACTTCCATGCTGTCACAGGCTGGAGAACCCTTTATTTGTTGTTGGTTCATTGTGTGATGTATAGGCCAGGGCTCACAAAGTCCAACGTCCCGGGGCTAACTTATGTGTTTTCCAGATGGACTACCAAAACGTAAGCCTGTCGGCAGGCCGGTGAATCTTAAATAGCGAAGTAACATTCTTTTCTTGATGTGCGTTGTTCACTCTCTTGACTTGATATTTGAAGGAAAAATACAATCACGGAAGATTTGATCATGCTGATCTGTCTGACTCTGTAGTGAGGCGTGTGTGTGTGTGTGTGTGTGTGTGTGTGTGTGTGTGTGTGTGTGTGTGTGTGTGTGTGTGTGTGTGTGTGTGTGTGTGTGTGTGTGTGTGTGTGTGTGTGTGTGATGCACGGTTCGCAGTTATATCCACCGATCGGGCGGGCCAAGTAATAAAAAATAACATTCCAATCAATCGTGGGTGGATGAGAAATAAATCATTGTGTTTGTTTGATAAAGACACTTCGCAAGTACTGTCGGCGAATCATTCCAGTTGCCGTTTTCCCACACACATTCCAAAAATTCCTACATGTACTGACAGGGGAGCTGAAGCTCATTAAATATGCAAAGCTTATCCAATCATAGCAGTGGGCATTTACTTCCAAGTCTTCAGTGCAGCATGCCCATAAAAATGAGCGTTCCATGAGAGAGCCTCAAAACCAGTGTAGAAAATAGCCTATTACTTATTCATTATGATGTTTTTGAATGTAAAAACCATGCAAATGTCAAAAGTTGACCTCAGGCAACAGTATAAAAAAAATTAAAAAAGCCAATTCATGACATCTTTAAGAATTCTTTCTTGCTCAGCACACTCCTGATAACGGAGAGAAACTGATCATAGAAGAAGAACTATAGCACTGTGGCGGATATCAGAACTCAACAAGACACAAATTCAAGCACATGCACCTGGCAGCATTTGTGTTCACATCCTTGTGTAAAGTATGTTTCGGGCCTTAACAGTCGAAAAGCCTGTTAATACTGTTTAAGGTGACCGAGGGAATAATTATCACTCTAAACAGCCGTTGAGCACTCATGCAGAGCCGCGTGCGCATCGGCGTGATCTTCATCTCAATTAACTCCTCCCCTGTCATCAGTGCTCTAATTATGACAACCAGGTGCAAACAGCATGTAATCCTGTTTGTCACTTCCTGATCGGGGTTTTCAAACCTCTCATATTTATCATGTGAGCTGGAAGGGGAGGTGAGTTTTCGTAAGCCTCGGTGCCTGGGGCAAAAGCAGGTGGGAGGAGAGAACATGGAGTTTGTGAGCTAAAAAGAATCACACACGTGTGCCGGTGCCCTTTTCCCTCGTGGGCTTCGTCCCCTGAATTATTCCTCTCCGTGACGACTGTCATGAGCCATGCAGCGGTGACAAGGGCCAGCCTTTGATCCCTGTGACGTGCATCTGGAGTGATCCACGAAGACGGGTACGTGACTGTCAGCTCGCAGGCGTGAGCGTGTTTTTGGGGTTTGTGAGGGGCTCGGGATGGGGGAGGAAGGGCTGACAGTGACCTCTTTTCCCTGCAGCCTCGGGCCTGGTGCAAAACATACATGAATAAATCAACACGTTCTAAAAGAGGACATGCTCACAACTTCAAATAAAGCTTCTAAAGTTTGGCACATTTTTGTTGATCTGCAGTGCGTGTTTTTTTTTTTTTCTTTCTCATTTGATTTGATTGTCATTTTCTCGTGTTATTAATGTAACTGGACAATAGCTAAACCTATTTTTACAAGCTAGCATACATCCTGTCATACAACTATTGTTAGTACTGTCTAATATGATGATACACATCCGTTCAGATTTTATTTCACAAAAATAAATTAATCAAAAGTGATGGTAAAGCCATTTATGTCACAATTCACCAGTATTCATTAAATAATCCTGAAAATATTAAGCAGAATGACGTTTTTAACAATAATAAAAATGTTTCTCGAGCAGCAAATCATCATATTAGAATGATTAGAATGAAAATAGAAAAATATACATTTAGCAATAAAATACTTTTTCAAAAACATTTAAAAAGACCCTAAACTTTTGAACGGTAGTGTACAAAGCTACCTAATATGATGTTAGGTAGCTTTGTACACTACGTTTAGAAGATGTAAAAGATGTTAAAAAGACTCTTACCTTTCATGATGAAAACCTATTTATCAAATCCATATTGAGGAAAAGCATAATTCATAAAGACAGGGCCTAAAACCTTTTGCCACACCTGCCAATGGCCGGTGACCATGGGGAAAAAAAACAAATCACAATTCTCTATTCCAATCTCAATCCCTGAAGTAAACAGTCAGTAATAAAATAAGAACAAATAAGCAATAGCACAAATAAATACAATAAAAGGTAGCACTTTATTTTATAGTCTTGTTCCCCATATACATGTACTTATTATAGTAATTGCAATAACTGGGTAATAACTACAGTAGGTACTAACCCTTACCCTACTCCTAAACCTAACCTTAACCCATGTAGTTACCTTATATTACCCAGTACTTTGTAAGGCAAGTATGCAAGCACACATACTGTAAAATAATTTGCAACCCAATAAAACAAAAGATACAAATGAAATATTGCTTTTCGGTAGGTCTAAACAGTACATTTCAGGTACAGAAATTGAATAAAGTAATCAAATGTAAAATAACTGCATATTCTTCACTGTATAAATTAAATGTATTCAGGTCATTTCTATCACGAATGTGCCCAGTCAGTGTCATTGTCAACATAACCCAAAACTGTAGCTACAACCTGTCCACATACAAAACATGAGCAGTGGTTACAACACACTTTTTGAATATTTTCTTAATTTTTATTGAAAATAAGCACCTTTCCGATATGATATGTGATGGGAAAAGGAAGTAGAGCGAGTTTGGCAAAAGGTGGATTCGAAGCTCAGGTCAAAACGTAATGCCACACACCTTACCCCTACACTATCACTACTGTTCCCTGCTTTATAGAATGAATCTGTGCTTGGAATTGAAAAGTCTTACTGTTACTTGTGGGCTGATGGATACAAGTCCTTTTTTATAGAATTTTGCATCACTGCTATTTACCTATCACACAACTGCAAATTATAGGATAAGTGAATAAATCAAATCAAATCACCTTTATTTATATAGCGCTTTTTACAAGTCCAATTGTTTCAAAGCAGCTTCACATTGTTAACAGGAAAATAATGCAACAGAATTTGATTCAGCTGTACAGCCGTTCTGGTGAAAACGGTGATGTTATCCGGCTAATTTCAAGTATCATATAGTGTCAATGCGGGCAGATCGGTAATATAGATGAAATTTAGGTGTCCCCAACTGAGCAAGCCAAAAGCCAGAGGCAACGGTGACAAGGAACCAAAACTCCTTCAGGGTCAGAATGGAGAAAAAAGCCTTGGGAGAAACCAGGCTCAGTCGGGGTGCCAGTTCTCCTCTGGCTGACGAACAAACAGTGTATGATTATAATTCTGGCAACTTGTCATAGTGGGCGGGCCTATGCCCGCTGGCTACTCCTCTTCCTTGCATAGAGAGGCAGGTACCCTGCGCGTCGTATGGCTTCAGAAGTTCATTCTCACATTAGCAGTGTTGACATGGTAGCTAGTTACTGTCCCTTTCAGTCTCATGTCATTTGTTTTGCCGTAACATGAGTTCTGAGGAAATCTGTGAAGAAATAATGTTATATCTTATATCAGTTATCAATTTGTTGTCATAGACTAACCCAAAAATGAAAATTCTGTCATTAATTACTCATCCTCATGTCGTTCCAAACCCATAAGACCTTCGTTCATCTTTATTAAGATATTTTTGATGAAATCCGAGAGGTTTCTGAACCATCCATAGACAGCAATTTAATTAACACTTTCAAGGTCCAGAAAGGTAGTAAAAACATTGTTAAAATAGTCCATGTGACTCCAGAGGTTTTTGTTTTTATGAACAACATTTTATGAAGCGATGAGAGTACTTTTTGTGTGCAAAAAACAAACAAAAACAACGACTTTATTCAACAATTTCTTCTAGTCTGTTGACGCAGTAGTGCAGTGCTTCCAGAGCGCTGGCTTACCATTGGCTGACACTGTTCACATGAGGTCGTCCTAGAGGGAGCGGAGGAGTCGGCGGCGTTCGCCGTGGGCCGGAGCCTGCTGCCATCCGCCATGATGGGGAGGCACAGGGAGCACGGGACTCACTGCCGGCTGCCCTCAACAGGAGGAGCCACTGCCGGCCGCCAGGGGGTGGAGGAGGATCGAGCCATCCACCGAGCATCCAGTACCATCGCGTGGCACCACAAGGAAGAGCCTCTCGGCTGGCTGAGGACCGAGCAGCAGTATGTCCGGGAACCGGAGCAGAATTTTTAATTTTTTTTTAACTCTCTTGCCACAATTTTCTGTGTTTCAGCAATTGGAATGATTTTTGGTAACTCTTATTTTGACACATATTTTGGGAAAATGCTTTGAAAATGTTCAAAAACTCAACAATACACTGTGGGCAAATTCACTACCCTTTCGTTATGTGCGGGATGAAAACATCCACTAAATTAAACTGCTGTAAACATGTATCAGATAAATTAACCCTTTAGATAGGCCAGCGCAAAGTCCACAATCACTTTTTATATTGAAAATGTTTTTCAATGTTTTTCCCCAAATCAGTGACATCATTTATGAACTTGGCAATTAAAGAGTAAAAATCCTGGATTTTTTTAAAAACATTTAGTAGTTTTGATCAAGACTGAGGTTGATTAACAGATTTATGCAAAAAAAAAAATCTCTGATACATTTTTACAGCAGTTTAATTTTGTGGTTGTTTTCATCCTGAACATAACGAAGGGGTAGTGAATTTGAACAATACAGAAGGGTTAAATTGCTGTCTATGGAGGGATCAGAAATCTCTCAGATTTCATCAAAAATATCTTCATTTGTGTTCTGAAGCTGAACGAAGGTCTTACGGGTTTGGAGGAATTAATGACACAATTGTCATTTTAGGGTGAACTAACACTTTAAAGACTTTTGCACTGCTGTACCCTAAAATGAAAGTTTGCCATATGCCCTATAAAATTATGTGTTTGGCAATTTACTGTTTGCACATTAGGTGTGCGAATGATGGTTCATCAGTGTAATTACCATTGTTGTGCTGTCACAGAAAATGATTGGAAAAGTATAGGCAAGCCTGACACCTAACAGACCAGTTAACTGAGCTGTCTTCACCAACAATACTTCCATTCACAACTTCCAGCATTCACATTTTCAACATTAATTGATTATGATCAACGCCAATTTATTTCCAACATGACTCTTGAATTGACATGCTGGCAAAAAAAATCCTACTGATTTCCTCCAGGTAATCACAAGATTGTGATGTTGTTTGCATGCTTACACCATACAATTATTCATGGCACAAAAATAAAACTCTTGAAGGATGTTACTTCAGTTCTAATTATAATCACCTTGATCTGTTTCAACCAATCAGATTCCTCTCTTTTTGGATGATAATAAAAAGCTTCTTTTCTCAAACTTCTCCTTGAAGATGACACTGGTTTCATGAAAAAACAAGGGGTTTCGATTTGAGGCCTATGCCTATTTGGAGCAGTTTGAGGCTTTCTGTATTGTTCCATTGTCGGCTTTAATTGGCTCTGTGCTCCTCAGACTGCTTGTCGTTTTACCGTTCACATTAGGAACTCTATCCTCCATGTGTGAGAGAGACACCCACATTGTTGCTGGTACTGGCGGGGTAACAAGCCCCTTTCCCATCTGAAGAAAATGTTCCTGTGTGTAGACCCTGGAGAGCACAGACCGAGACAACGAGCTTTTATATCAGGATCATGCCGCTGTGTTTTTTTTTTTCGTGTTTTTTTTTTTTTTCTCCATGTCTCATTCAAACACAGGCGGATTTTGTTTGGAACTTGCCTGCAATTTACCTGGAACAGCCTGTTATAAATAGGTTGTGGCTTACCTTCCTGTTCTCCCATTTTACCCTTTTATTAATCTAAAAGAGTCTTTAAAAACAGATTGAAACATGCCCATTCCAACTGAGCCAAATGGATTTTCTGTATAAAATATACATAAAAAATATAACTACCGGTCAAGTGTTTAGAATAAATAAGACATTTTTTTATTTATGCTCACTATCTATTTATTTATGGGGGTGGGGGTGGGGTAGAAGAAAAATGTCCCACTTTACCTGTATTCAACCTATTTTTGCGTCAGGATTTGAACCCAAATCTCCTTGTATGATGATACAAAAACTTCAGCACTAAACTAAAATATTTGTTTTGTTTTGTACCACTACTAAGTTTTGTTTTTTGGCCATAATTTATCGCCCCCTAGTGCACAAAGTGACCACAGAACTGCTATTTGCCCAATAAATAAATAAATTAATTAATTATGCATGACACCTCCACATAGAAAATTACAATTTTAAATCTTGCTAATGTGACAGAAAAGGAAATTAAGTTGTATGTAGCGCAAGCCCATAAACTGACAGTCAGACAGAATAATGGACATCTGAGTCTAAACTGTAATATTTAAGGTTGAATTTCAAACAAGCAATGAGAGGAGAAGCACGGATAGAGATGAAGGGAGGCCTGAGGAACAGAAAATGCCACAAGGCTTTCAAATAGTGTTTTCTGTTCCCCCGTTCAGGTTTTTCTAAGAGCTGCAGGCTTCTGTGTATATCTGAAACGGGGATATGGTTTTATTCTTCCTATCGACTCACCCTGGTCCCCGCAGTCTTTCTCTGTCTTTAATTATTAATTTCATGGAATTTGTTATTGTATTCATTCAGAGGTTTCAGGCTTCTCTTCAGCTCCATGGAAATTGAATCTCTTCTCGACTGGAGCTGAGGCAGCTGCTTCAGTTCCTAATGGATTGACTGAGTATTGAATACTTCAGTGCCTCCTCAGGGTAGGTGCAGCTTAGTGAAGGAATTAGCTGAGCGGCTTGAAAGCTGAGAGGAGAGCGGAGTTGGAATTAAAGAGCCGCTCCATCTCCGCAGCCCTTCGGAAAGGCTCAGATGTGATCGAAAAGGCAGACGGCGGGCCGATTCCATGACGCAGGGTTCTGTTGTTGTGTTGACGCTGAAAGCACTGAAAACCCTGGATAATGCGTCACTCTGTTATGCACTATTAAGGTGAAGTGTGCCATAACTGCCAAATGGAATCACAAAAGTAATGACTGTTTTCAAACAGGTTTCCTCCTGTCTGCCATTGCTTGGGCAAAAAAAAGATAACTCCGCCCCACTCATGCCATTGATTGTTGCTGGGCAAATTTCAGTTGTTTACTGTTCCATGGGAATCAACCTACAATACAAGAAAGCATTTTAACACTGAAAAACTGCAACATTTTGTCCTTATACTTAAGCCATTCGAGGCCATGTGTTAAAATTATGATTTTTTTTATGTTACACTTGATTTTTATCAGTGTAGCTGTAGGCGAAAAACAGTATGTGACAAAATAAGTATGTCTGAATTCATAGTACTCATAAAATAGACAAAAAGTACCCGGATGACCTACTTCTTCCGACGAGATTCTGAAGTGTGCATACAATAAACAGTTTACTATCCCTATGTTTACTATGCTATGAGGTCACATGACAATGACAACATGGCGAATGTAGTACATCAAGATTACATTCATACTACACACATTCATACTATATAGAACATACTTTTTTTTAACGGTCATTAAGTAATTACTTAATCAAAAGAAGTACCTACTCAAGAAAGTATGCATTTCGGACGCAGCCAAAGTTTCTCAGAGAACACAAAAGTGAGCCAGGGCAAAGTTTCTTGGGGGAAAGCAAAAGCATTGAAATATATATTTTTCTCTCATCTTATATTTTTTTCATCACCATGTCACTTTAGGGGTTCCGTAGTAGTTTAATTGGACATTCCAAATGGCATCCATCTGGATTAAATGGGCCTAACGCTTCTGATTATAACTAATAATCAAAATAAACAATCCTTCTGCTAAATTAATATAGTTTATTAACCTAACTGAAGATGGTCCAACTAATACAAATTTCAGTTGTGCACAAGTGTTTAAAGAAATCAACTTTCCCTTGAGCTTTTGATATATAAAAGGTCATGGTAATATAAGAATTTCCTGTAAGTTTCAGAGCTGAAAACGTCCTTGTTAGTCAAAGAAAAGCTTTTATTGACACCAGACCCAGCAAACAATCAATCTCAGAATATGTCGCCCCTTGACGTCATCGTGTGGTGAAACACCGCCTCAACAGAATAAGAACAATGCCTGATTATGTAGCCCCGCCCACCGACTTGTGTCTGACATGTTATAGATAAATAACATAGGCTGGTTCTAAATCGGATCGAACTTCTAAGCAATAAACATGCTGCATAAGCTTCATTTGGATTCCAATGTTATGAATGCATGGATGAACTTTATTTTTAATGAAGATCCAGCTCACGTGGGGAAGACATTGTGTGTTTGTTCCTTCATTTCTGATCACGGATTCGTTTGTAAACAAGAGTCTGGATTTGCAGACAGGATGAGATTCCATGAATGAATGAAGCAACACACTAATGTGAGTAAAAATGTTTTTTAATATGTTATAGTATTGCATTGTTACAGATCGTTTGATATCCATTATGTGTACGTGTCTAACCTTAGCACACTGTCAAAGGCTGGAGAATCCTTTATTTGTGTTGTTGTTGGTTCATTGCGATTCGGTATCAGACTCGGACATGTATAGGCCAGGGCTCGTAAAGCCCAACGTCCCGGGGGTATGTGTTTTCCAGACGGGCTACCAAAATTTAAGCCCGGCCTGCCGACAATAAATAACATTCTTTTCTTGATGTGCGTTGTTCACTCTCTTGACTTGATATTTGAAGGAAAAATACAATCGCGGAAGTTTTTTGATTCTGCGACGTACTTGGCGTGTGTGTGTGTGTGTGTGTGTGTGTGTGTGTGTGTGTGTGTGTGTGTGTGTGTGTGTGTGTGTGTGTGTGTGTGTGTGTGTGTAAGAATGGATTTCACCTGAGAGCAAACTCAAGAGATCTAAGCTGCACTAAGACAATAAAACTTCACTCATCTGAATAAGAAAAAACAAGACTCAATCTTATCTCCTCCCCTGCCGAGTTCTGACCCTCTCACTCTTCCTGTTTCGGAGACCACACAATCATGCAAATCTCACAGATACAGCCACAAGGTTTTTTCTTTGACTTTTGGTGTTTCTGGTAAACAGGTTTCATTCCCACATCAGAGGAACAGGTCATAATAAAGACAACAGAGCTTGTTCCCCTGGTGTGGGAGATGCTCATAAAGATCTTTTTATAAACATTTGCTGTCATCCCCCAAAGCTAGGTGTGACCATTTGGTCACGAGAAAAGATTCAACCAAAAGCTGCATAAATATTTGGGTGCTAAATGTTTATTGTTCTTTTGTTCTGGTTGAGTATTTAAAGGGAATGCATCTGTAACCAGAACTTCCCACGCTGTTGAAGTGTGTCTCTATTGCCAGGTAACAATGACTCTTTGAAACTATTTTTTATGTTTTTTAGAATGATGTTTTATATTGTATGCTGATCAGTTGTGTATTATGGATTCTTTCTAAATTCCTTTATTTGATATGTTTACCTGGCTAGAATAAACATTAATCTTGATTTATCTTGTATGAGTCTAAATTCCTTTATTCAAGTAGTGTCGCATGCGGAGTTTGTAGGAGTTTCCGTAAATCTTTCTGTCAGGACAGATCCATACCGAGGACCCCATGACCGGAGCATGGCGCTAAGCATGAGGGGCAATCTGATTTCTGACTGTCACTGTTATTAACAAGTTACAGCTCTCGTGACTATTACTAAAATTACCCTTTCTGTTATGAGTAAGCATGTGCGACTCACTTAAAGGTAAAATAGTTCACTCTTTAATCCTCTGTAATCTCAGAACTGGCTAATTTGCGTCCGTGAGGTCCCCATGGAGGAACGAATATTTGCAATTAAGAGATACTAAGAAAATCAATGATCTAAATTAAATCACAACTAAACTTATGATCAGCTGTTAAATTACAAATGCAACAAAATTACAAAGAATTGGAGTCAGATAAAATTATTCATGGAGTCAGATTTTGAATTGGATCTTCACATTTTAATAAATTAAAGTGATTTTTCTAGAAGCGCCAGAAAAGACATACACGCAGAAGTCCTTCGACCAACTGCTGGATTCCTACGTTGGGCCAATCAGCTGGACCTTACGTGTGTGTGTGTGTGTGTGTGTGTGTGTGTGTGTGTGTGTGTGTGTGTGTGTGTGTGTGTGTGTGTGTGTGTGTGTGTGTGTGTGTGTGATGCATGGTTCACGCTTATATCCACCGATTGGGCAGGCCAAGTAATAAAAAAATAACATTCCAATTAATTGCGGGTGGATGAGAGATAAATCATTGTGTTTGTTTGATAAAGACGATTTGCGAGCCCTGTGGGCGATTACTTCCAAGTCTTCAGTGCGGCACGCCCATAGAATTAGAGCGTTGCAGGAGAGATCCTCAAAACCAGGGTAGAAAATAGCCTATTGCAATACCTGTTAGCATACTCATTATGATGTTTTTGAATGTAAAAACCACGCGGACGTCATAAGTTGACCTCAGACAACAGTATAAAAAATTTAAAAAGCCAGTTCATGACACCTTTAAAGGTGAAGTAAGCGACATTTGAAAAACGCTGTTTGAAAGTTCCAGTTTCTTCAAATCTCCCTCTTGTTTGTTCTCTCCCCACCACCGTCATATGCCCCCTATATGATGGTGGAGGAGAGAGAACAAACAAGAGGGAGATTTGAAGAAAGAGAGATGTCTGAGACATTACAAAAGAGAAAAGCTCATAAGAATATCACTGGAAAATGAAGGGTTATGATCAGGAAAGAGCTTTAGGACCCGCGTTAATATTAGAAAAGCTTTCCAGCGCTGGAGAGAGCCAAGCGAGAAGGCTTGAAAACAGATGTGGAGGTTGCTTTGATTCTGCTCCATAAGTGAGTAACACTGGTTTTGAGTGTCATTGTTTGTCTGGAGCATGCTGTGCTGTTGGCAACTAACAACGAACTTTTGCTTGTATTTACTCTTCTGTACTGTATGTTAATTTTTTGTTATTCCTTGTCTCACTTTATTTTCCGTGGAGCATTATTTTGTTGTGAGACCGACTCGGAGCAGGGCGGTTAGGATTGGAGAGAGAGCTTTGGAGGCGGAGCAATGAAGAAAGTGGTGTGTTTGTTTGGGTTGATTTCAAATATCAACAATGTTCAGCAATGACTTAGAAATATTGCTTACCCCACCTTTAAATCTGGCCCATGAATCTTTAAATCAGATATCTTTATACAAATCTTTAAATCAGATGTTGTATTATAACTCACAATTCAGGAGGTTCTCCCTGTTAAAAGTAATGAAGCGTCCAAATAAATTGGTTGACCTTTTCTGGCATGCTTTCCTGTTTGTCAGTCATTTTATTGTTCTGTGTGCGCAGATCTATAAAGTCACAGCATGATCATCAGAGCTGTGGCTAGCTGAAGTTAAATGCTGTGGATCACTATAGACACTGACTCGCTGTGCATCACAGTAGGGCGTTTTCTAATGAGAGCACAGAACAGATGCAAACCGCAGAACCTGGAAAAACTACCAGGGTGAGAAAAACTCAAGAAAATTAGTGAGAGTGAGAACGTGCTTTAGCAAGAAAGGTGTAAGACTGAGCAGATGGACTTGTTTTTTCCCCAGATGGCTATATTGAGGTATATTGCTCCTGGTTTATATGTCATGAGTTAAGCCGGAAAACTGTTCTGAGACAGGTTGTATCTACTCATTAAAAAAAAAAATTCATCATTTTATAACTTTTATTTTATAAAAAAATCATTTTATTACTGTAACGATTTAGTCCACTGAAGGCAAGGTTGCTGAACCCAAGTGCCATTTTAGTCAAATATAAACATAAACAAAGACTTGCCTAACATGGCAAAACAAAACAAAACACACACACTCACTCACTCACTCACTCACTCACTCACTCACTCACTCACTCACTCACTCACTCACTCACTCACTCACTCACTCACTCAACAGCGGGTTACAACATTAATACCAGACAAGGGAACATAGCAAACATGAGGGCTTAAATACACAAGGACTAATGACTAGACAGGACACCTGTAAACAATGATTAAACAATGAACCAATGAGAACATGACACAAGAACACATGACAAAACCAGGAAACATGACTGAAAAAAAACTTGAAAATAAAAGACATGAAGCATGAACAAAGCATGACACACTGTTACATATCCCCCCCTCTACAGGCGGTCCCAGACGCCCAAACAAAACCAAAAGGTTTTAGGAGGGTGGTCTTGGGGGAGGGATGGCGGACCTGGGCCGCAGGGCAGGGGCGGACCTGGATCATGGAGCATGGGCAGACCTGGACCATGGAGCGTGGGCGGACCTGGACCGTGGAGCGGTTCAGGTAGCCATGGAGGCTCAGGCAGTACATAGGACCATGGCAGTGCAGACATTACAGGGAGCCATGGCGGCTCGGGCAGTTCAGGAGGCCACAGAGGCACGACCTTTGTGGCCTTATCAAGGTACCCACTGCCCCACCAAAACATTTTCTTGGGCGGAGCTATGGGGTCATGGTCTGGAGCTGCCTCTGGAAGCTGGTCAGTGGCAGGCGCCATCTCTGGATGCTGGTCAGTGGCTGGAGCCATTTCTGGACGATTGTCAGGGGCTGGAGCCCTCTCTGGATGCTGGTCACAGGCTGGAGCCCTCTCTGGACGCTAGTCACGGGCTGGAGCCCTCTCTGCACTCTCGTCGTGGACTGGAGCCCTCTCTGGACTTTAGTCGTGGACAGGAGACGCTTGGCTCTGGATGTGGACATGAGATGTTGCTTGGCTCTAGACGTGGACAGGAGATGCTGCTTGGCTCTGGACGTGGACAGGTGGTGTCACTGACTCTCACATCTGATGAAGACACTGGAGAGACTGGTCCTGGGCCATCTCCACTCTGAGGTGAGCTCAGCGATGGACCCGCTGCAGTTTGCCTACCGACCTGGGATCGGTGTGGATGACGCTGTGATCTTTCTACTACACCGTGTGCTCTAACTCACCTGGAGAAGCCCGGCAGCAATGTGAGGATTCTATTTTTTGACTTCTCCAGCGCATTTAACACCATTCATCCAGTGCTTTTGAGGGACAAGCTCGAGCAGACTGGAGTGGACTCTCATCTGGCTGAGTGGATCCTGGACTACCTGACAAACAGGTCCCAGTTTGTGAGAGCCCAGGACTGCGTGTCTGACCCCCTCACCTGCAGTGTGGATGTCCCCCAGGGCACAGTGCTTGCGCCCTTTCTCTTCACCCTCTACACTTCATATTTCAGACACAATACTGATGGCTGTGTCCAAGTTCTCTGACGACTCCAGTGTCGTTGGCTTGATCAGTGATGACGATGACACAGAGTATAGAGGACTGACGCAGGACTTCGTGGACTGGTGTAGGCCAAACCACCTCCTAATTAATGCAGGGAAGACTAAGGAGATGGTGGTGGATTTCCGCAGACACCGGTCTGCTCCCTCACCGGTGAATATCCAGGGACTGGACATTGAGAAAGTGGACACTAATAAGTACCTGGGTGTCCACCTGAACCATAAACTGGACTGGACTCTCAACATGGACGCATTGTACAAGAAGGGTACAGATCACTGCAGGCTCTACCTCCTGAGGAGACTGAGGTCTTTTGGAGTACAGGGGGAGCTCCTGAAGACTTTCTATGACTCCATGGTGGCATCAGCCATTCTGTTCGGTGTGGTCTTCTGGAGCAGCAGTATCACTGAGAGGAAGAGGAGGAAGCTGGACAAGGTCATCAGGAAGTGCAGCTCTGTCCTAGGCTGTCCTCTGGACTGTGGATAACAGAAGGGTCCTGGCAAAACTGTCATCCATGCGGGACCATGAGTCACATCCCCTACAGGACACATTGTCAGCTCTGGAGAGCAGCTTCAGTGACAGACTGCTCCACCCTCGGTGTGAAGGAGAGATTCCGCAGGTCTTTTCTTCCTGCTGCAGTCAGACTGCACAATGAACACTGCTAACATACAACTCTTTTTATGGCTGCAATATTTTATACCCATGAGCCAATTCACTGGGCAATTTTTGAAAAGTGCAATACCTGTTAGCATAATTTTTAACCCACTTATGTATAGTTTATTTTAGGTTCTCTGTTTTTATCTTAGTGTGTGTAATACTGTTATACGTTTACCACTGTACCCCTGCTGTTGCTAAATGCAATTTCCCCATTGCAGGACAAATAAAGGCTTAACTAACTAACATGCTAACACTTTTTTTTGACATGTCTCAGCAAAAAAAAAAAAAAAAAGTGTAACTGTTCCAAATTTGAATACATAATGAGTTACATAATGTTGGACATTTACAAAAAAAAGGTTTTTGCACTGTGGCTGCATCCAAAATCACATGCTTCCCTATATAGGTGAAAAACAGTATGTGACAAAAGAATTCACAGTACGCAAAAAGTACCTGGATGACCTACCACTGCCGGTGAGATTCTGAAGTGTGCATACGATGGACTGTTTACTATCCCATGAGGCCATAGGAGATCATCTGTGAATGGCAGTGAAGCGACATACCTGACACTGGTAGGTCACATGATAAGGACAACATGGCGGATAAAAGACTAATTCGCCAGTGGTTTCATCAAGATTCTTTCTATGGGAATTTATAATGGGGTTTTACGAGTCCGAAGTAAAATGAAGCCTGTGGTAAACATAACTTGGCGATACTTTGACGTTTTGTTCTACGATGTAAACTGCACACACTCACACCCCAAACTGCCTTATCTACAGTACGTAGGGGAGAGCGGGACACAACCTAACGCGGGGTAAGTTGTAACACAGATGGTTTAAAACTTTCCACACATGCCAGGATGACAAAACTTAGTGTATTTACTAGTTGCCATAACAACATTATTTAGAGAAAAAAAATTTAGAGAAAGACCAGTGTTGGGGAATAACGGAATACATGTACCGGTGTTACGTTTTTAGAATACAAATTATGAGTAACTGTATTCCGTTACAGTTACAATTTAAATGGTATTTAGAATACAGTTACATTGTTGAAATCAATGGATTACATGATGATACTTCTCATGATACATGATACTGATACTTCGAGTTTATTCACTCTCTAAATAAATGAAGGCAACTCAATGCATTTCCCAGAAGCCCCACTAAAAATGCGCGGTTTGCGCGATCAGTCACAATGGAGTCGGAAGAGGAGCAGCGGGAGCTAGAGGTAGAGATGGAGTCAGAACAACAGAGCCAGGGCAAGAATGCATTTTTATCTTGGAAATTCAAACAGCATTTCACATTAAAGAAAGAGAAGGGAGAACGAAATATAACTGTGCAGTGCAACCTAGGGCTGCGACGGTGGCATTTTTTTGTAACTCAGATTGAGTAACGTAATACAAATTACATTTTTGGGCATGTATTCTGTAACGAAAAACATTTTGAAAGTATCCTTCCCAACACTGAATATGACAAATCTGATATTATTGTAATCTTATATCTGTTATTTAATAGTTGAGATTGTTCTATAATGCTGATCTAACAGCAGAAGTCACAAGCCGGGGTTAAATCCCAGTTGTGCAGGTGGGGCATGTTGTCACACTGTGTTACAATGAGCCCCTATTAGAACTATCCTATTATATTCTATGCTTTTATGAATTCTTTTGAGAAACCATGAGGAAAAAGGTGAATAAAGACTGAGAGTCAATGTTCAGAAATGCTTAATTATTATTATTATTATTTGAACTATGCTGTATAGCTGTGTTTAGCGATGTGTTTTGTTGTCAAACTAAAAAAAAAAAAAAAAAAAAAAAAAAAATTAATGATTAAAAAATGCCATTATTTTTTTTTGAAAAAGATAATTGTATTTTATTGACAAAATATTTTAAAATATTTGATTATATCATTCAGTCATGTTACAATATGCCCCTCACATGTTACAATGTACCCCACCTATGGGGCATTCTTTCGGGGTAAATCAATAAAAAGTATCCACTGTATTAATGAAACAAAACCACATAATTGTGGTTACCACACAACCACATAAGTGTTGTGCCCCGCTCTCCCCTATACGTACATTTTCAAAAATGAACATAACGGCTTCAAAACTAAACTATGGAATAGTTTGCCATTTCAGTTTAGATCTTCACCTTCGTTAATTTTCAAGTCACTGCTGAAAACTTTTATTCACTTATTAACTTTTATTCACTTGCTTTTAATAATGTCATTTGTGTCATCAAATTCTCATTTTCGCTATGTGTGTGTATAATTTACGTTGTATAATAAATCACCAAAGTATCGTCATGTTAACCACAGGCTTCATTTTACTTATAAATTGAAAAACCCTATTATAAAACCCCATAAGAAAATCTTGAAGAACCCGTCTGCGAATTAGTCTTTCGGGATCTGACGTCACACCTGCACCACTCTATTACATTCTACACACTCATACTATATAGAACATACTTTTTTTTAGTGGCCATGAAGTACTTATTCAAAATAAGTAGGGGAGACCGGGTATAGTTGTAACACAGGGAGAGTTGTAACACTACCAATTCCACGAATCACAGATAAGATAGGAGTCATGTGACAGTTTCCTCAGGCTTCCTTTACGATCCCACATGGAGGTTTTCCAGTCTGTGTTGCTATCTCTCCTGAAGCTACAGCAGAAAATCTAATTCTGAGGTAAGAAAGTAAAAAAAAAAAAAAAGATAATATTTTGTTTAGTACTTCTACCGTTGTAGATAATGTTGTATGAGTTATATCAGGTCAAAGTGTAGTTTCTCTGGTAAAGAATGGTATATCAACCTCCTGCTAATTTCAAAGCATCATGCTAATACAGCTAGCTAAACAATGAGTGACAGTGGCGGGTAAGGTTATAACACGTTTTGAAAGTGTTACAACCATCCCCTTACATTCAACTAAGAACATTTTTGTGATTTTAATAATTCTATAGAATGCCTAGAACTTGGGTGAGAAAATCAGATCATGGAGTCGATACCAGTCTTTTAAAGAGAGCAGCAGAGGAAGTTAAGAAAGGAAAGTCTGTCAGGGAAGTGGCAAAATTCCAAGGAATCTGCCATGTCACCTTGAACAGATATTGGCAGAAATATAAAGAACTGACCAGGAATCGAGGGACCTTCTTTGCGTAGGATACTACAGTCCTCACCAGGTCTTCACCAAGGAGCAGGAGACTTGTCACCATTGTGACTTAAGAATGCATTTCATTTGTTTGTTCTCGTCACCATTGTGACTGATAAAGAATGCATTTCATTTGTTTGTTCTGTGGAATGGGGGTAAATATGTTTATGTTAATTTGCTCTCACTCTCTCACACACACCCATATGAATGTGCACGTACAGACATGCACACACAAATGCACACGTGTGCATGCACAATATGCACATACACTCCCCATATTCACACATATTTTATTGTTGCAGCCATTCATTTAAAATAAAACTGTTGTTGTGGCATATCACTTGGAGTACCCTTAGTTTTTGTGCATTTTGTCTACCTGTTACAACTTACCCCAGTATGTGTTACAACCTACTGCGATGAATTGCGATGAAAATGATTGGACTGAAAGACTATCCCAGTATTCAGGGTGTACTCACACTAGGCACGGTTGCCTTGTACCGTGCCCGAGTGCGATTGTCCCCTCTCCCCACTCCCCCACTGGCCTGCAATCACATTGCACTTAACGTACCGGGCCGGAGCATGCTTACGTCATTCACGATGCAACTTTTTGTTTTGAAGAGGACCGGAAGAAAAGGGCTTTCGCTAATAGACTGCCTAATAGATTTATAATTTAAATAGTGATTTTCACTTGATTGCACTACACGTATAAGAAGATTATTACAGAGGCAGCTGACTTTGATGGAGGAATTTGCAGCTTTACTCGCAAACTACAATTCATGTTCATCAATAAGGTGAGAACCAGGACCGTTATAAACCTAAATATACTTGATTTAATCGAAAAGTATATTCACTTAGTAATAGTTTGGTGTTTGCTGTCATAATGATGACAGTAGCGCACAGCTGTTAGCGCTCACACTGCATGCAAACCGCGCTCGAGCCCAACCACGCTCTGGCCCACCTCTTCCAAGCGGGCCAGGGCCGGCCAAACGAACCGCGTCCAGGGCACGGAACGGAGAGCTCACACTTGTCAAACGAACCTTTGGGGGTCAAACGCGTTCTGGCACGGTTCACAGCGCCTAGTGTGAGTACACCCTCAGACTCTGTATCAGCAATGCACTTTGAATGAGGCAAAAAGGATTTTTTTTCCCCTGTTATGAACTCTTACCCTCTGGAAGAAGGTATAGAATTCTCCGTTATAAACGAACAGGAAAATTATTGTGTGCATGTAACAATCACAGTGCTTCCCCTACCATTGTGCGGCCCCTGAAAGAAGGACAAAAATTATTTGTTATTACGGTTGACAATAAGAACTGCCCGATGGTCCGGTGCCAGCGTGAAAGACACTTGGGCCAGTGCTGCATCTTCACGGAAGTCATTTGCGCATTTTTAAGCCTTACCAATTTTGATGATTGCGTTATTTTACATATGCGTCTGCTTACATATGATATTGTGCATTGCTTCTTCTTCGCCTGTGTTTTGATCAGGAGATTCTGTACTCGTTTAGGAGATGCACAATAGTGCCCCCTACCGTATAACAGTGAAAACATGGAAAGCTGAAAAATATCATCACTGGCTATTTAAATATTGAGATAACAAAAGACAAAAAAAAAAAAAAACACACTGCTCTTGACTGAATAACTTTTAATAGCTATATTTATATGCAGTGACATATCATTTTATGCAGCCTATGCAGTGATATTTTACACTTTATTACTAATTTTGTACCTGACAATCTAGTTTAGACCTACATGAAAAAACTGAAAAGAACTGTTTATTTCATTTGTATATGTTTGTTCTGCTGGGTTTATTTGTGCTGTTGCTCGTAATTTGATTATTTGTTCTTATTTTATTACTGACTGTCTTTAACAATATAAAAAAATGTAAATGAGTTAGGATAATAGTTTTTAGAGTCATAACCTTATTTATTAAGGTTACATGGCTCAAAAACAACAAAAACAATACTAGGTCTATTTTATTTATTACTTTTTCTTTTGTGGTGGGGCCAGTGAAAATGTTGGCAGGGCAAGTAAAAATGTGAACCCCTGGAAAAAAATCCTTAGCATTGAGCCCTGAAATATATATTTTTTTAAATGAATTTGCAAGCTCCATGTAGTAACTGTAGGAACGGAGAAGGTGACAAACCCAAACAGGCAAAAAGGAGGGTTTTATGCAGTTGTCTATGACAACACCACATATCCATAATACGCCCGCTCCACGACAGTTTCTAGGGGAAACACTGAATCAGATTGTTAATCAGATTAATGACGTTCTACCTATTCTTATGTGTATGGTATGTATGGTGTGAATGATTATTGTGTACAATTTTATAATGTATCAGGTTCTGTTCAAATGCTGGCTACCGAGTCCATCACAAATTTCCCTTCAAGGGACAATAATATGAAGGTATATTTCTACCCTATACTAAGAGAGTATGCGATTTTAGATGCAGCCTCTTAGAGTTGAAAATTGGATTGCACAGACTCAAAAATGGTGTCGTGTTCATGCATCACCCTATAAAAAATACTTTTAGATTCAATTAAAATATTTGTCAGTGGGCATAACCTGTGTTTACATATCTTTTTATTTATTGAGTGCTTTTTCACTCTAAAAAAGTTTTGGTGGGTTTCTAGACTGATTATATCTCTGACTGGTACCAAACATATAAAATAATAATAATACTAATAATAATAATGTATTATGATAATGGGGATCATATTGTCTTATAGCCACACAAGTCATTGTATCACTGAACCGATTCTTTAAAGGCGATAGAAATGAGTCTTACTCAAATGTATTTCCACTAAAGACATTGCCCTCCATTTTGTTAACTACTGGACTGGGCATGAATATTTTTTAATTTTTTTAAGCTAAAGACAAAAAAGAACAAAAACAGTCAAAACTAATTAATTCAATAACGTCTTGTATAGTCAGGCTATTCACAGGGGCACCACGTATATCTGATTCAGTGAACAAAACAAATACAGTGCCCTCCACTAATACTGGCACCCTTGGAAAATATGAGCAAAGGTGCAGTGAAAATAAATCTGCACTGTTTATCCTTTTGATCTTTCATTCAAGAAATTCACAATTCTAACCTTTCATTGAAGTAAAACAATTGAAAGTGGGGGGAAAATCACATTAAGAAATACATGTTTTTCTCTAGTTGCCAAATTATTGGCACCCAATTATTGCAACATCCTTTTCCCAAGATAACAGCTCTGAGTCTTCTCCTATAATGCCTGATGAGTTTGGAGAACACCTGACAAGAGATCAGAGACCATTCCTCCATACAGAATCTCTCCAGATCCTTCAGATTCCCAGATCCATTGTCCAGTTCACCCCACTCATTTTCCATAGGGTTCAGGTCAGGGGATTGGGGCGGCCATGGCAGAAGCTTCATTTTGTGTTCAGTTTTGAAGATCCAACCACAGCCCATTATAAGATTTCTAGCAGAAGCCGTAAGGTTTTGATTTTTTATCTGTTGGTATTTGCTAGAATCCATGATACCATGTGTCTGAACAAGATGTCCAGGACCTCCAGCAAAACAAAAAATAGGCCCACAACATTAAAGATCCACCGGTATATCTAACCGTGAGCATGGGGTGCTTTTTATCCCTGTTTGCACCAAAGCCATCTGGTAAAAAACTCCATTTTTTAGTTTTATCTGACCATAGAATCCGGTCCCGTTTGAAGTTCCAGTCATGTCTGACAACTGAATATGCTGGAGTTTGTTTCTGGATGAGCGAGGAGGATTTTTCTTGAAACCCTCCTGAGCATCATGTGGTGATGTGGGGGCTGTTTGATAAATTTTTTAGGCTTTCTGACCCCAAGACTCAACTAATCTCTGCGAGTCTTTGTCCACTCAAACTCTCCTCTTCGCCGTGCATTAGGACGATATAGACACACGTCCTCTTCCAGGCAGATTCGTAACATCTTTAGTGGATTGGAACTTCTTAATTATTGCCCTGATGGTGGAAAGGGGAATTTCCAATGCTTTAGCTTTAGTTTTCCTACAGCCACTTTATATTTTGTGGAGCTCAACAATCTTTTGCTGCACATCAGAACTATATTCATTGGTTTTACTCATTGTGATGAATGATTAAGGGAATTTGTGTTCCCTCATATTTATACTCCTGTGGAATAATAAATCATGGCTGGACAATTTCATGTTCCTAGTCACCCTGGTGTGCTAAAACAAACATACATATGAATGGGAATATACTTTAGAGATATTTTACTCAAGTATTTCTAGGGGTGCCAATAATTGTGGCCAACATGCATTGTTGCGAGTTTCTCCCCACTTTCAACTGTTTTACTTCATTGAAAGGTTAACATTTAGTGCATTTTTTGGAATGAAATATCAAAAGGATAAACCATGCAGATTTATTTTCACAGCTGCCTTTGCTCATATTTACCAAGGGTGCCGATATTAGTGGAGGGCACTGTATGAATCAGTGTAAATCGTTCGCTTAAAAAAAAAGAAAAAATTCAAATACACAGAAACTCAATATTTTGTTTGTGTTATCTTTCTTTAAAATAAATGCCGGCTGGTTTCATATTTTGTTATTCGATAACATTTAGACATTTTTAAGTGTGACTTAAGTGTCCTAACACACAATTTTTTGAGGCCGGTGAATGTTAGTTTGCCAATTGATTGGTTAGATTGAATCTATCATTATGGGAGACAAATTGTGTTGTATGATGTTCACACCACTTTACCTTGATCTTATTTTTCAGATGCCTGCTGGAGAGGATAAAACACTAATATGTGACGGGCAGCAGATGAAAACAAACGCTAATGGAACAAGGGATGTGCACATGATAACCTTGAAAATAAACACAGCAAATATTTTCAAAAGCCTCTCGGATTAACTTGATCAAAACACAACACGCGGAGCATCAACAGATTTATTCGGGCCTTCGGTCTTGAGACACCAGATATGCCAGACTGGACTACACAATGCAAGAACGACAGCCGAGACTGATGGGAAGTAAATTGAATCTTTAAGGCCACTGCATACGCGTACAACTGCATTCCAATGAGTCAAATGTGTCAGTTTTTGGACAATACAGAAAATCTTGGGTGATGAGTTTAATTTTGACTTTGCATTCAAGAGAAAAATTGAAAAATTTGGTTGCATGCATGCACTGAGTTCAGTGCGTCCATGAATGCCAGAATTGTTCTCCTGCCATTTTCTCTCCTATACTAGCAAGCCAAAAAAAATACAAGTATTATATTAAGCATGGCAGTGAAGAGCTTTCTGGACCGAAACCAATTATTACATTTGCTGAAGCACGCAGGGGTACAGGTGAGATTTCTCAAATGTGTTGTTATTGAAAAACTCTGGAAGCTCCTCTCAGATTAGTATCTACTTTTTCTGTTCTGTCCACTCAAACAGTTCAGTGTTTCTAGCCTTTGCATTTAAAAGCACAGTTAGAAATGAGATGAGAGCAAGAAAAAAGCCACAGATGATCAGTCACGGATGAATAAAGATACGAAACATTACAAGCGTATTCTAAACAGTTCACCAAGCGCAGAGAAATCAACAGTCGTAACCATATTCTGTCTCTTGATCTCGATGTTCTTGATCTTTGGCTGTCTTTTTAATGCAATAATTGCATAGACAGTGGAAAAAAAGAATCCATATCCCATAATAAACGCGTGTGCGCGCACATGTAATGATGGTTGCTGCGTGCTGATGTTCTCTTTGTGCAAGAGAGTATTAAAGAGCCTAATGAGGTAAAACCATTGCTCTTTTTTATACTATTATTCAAACACAGCCTATTAACTTGATGAATTGGGATAATTAATGGATATTTCTCTATGTGGCTTTTGTGCTGTCAGGTGTGCGGTGAATATTTAACTGTTTACTTCACAGGTTGTTTCGAGCGCTTCGCCATGGGCTCCTGGAGGACCGACGGGAGCAGAATTTACAGCTGTTTATTTCCATCCTCATAAGCGGCAGCGCTATGAATCTATACTTGTGCTCATGATTTAATTATAAGTCACACATTTGAATAAATAAAGTTCTCTATTAGCCAGCTGGCTGCAGACCAGCAGGGTTCAGTCAGCGAGAACCTGTGCGATTTTCAGTCTCGCTGGAAAGAAACCCGGGCACTCGACTACAGAAGCTTTTGGTCTCCTCAGGCAATGACCTCTGTGCCGCTGCAAAAACAATGAAGCCGCCTTCCAGCGGTGCCATCGGACAGCAGAGAGCATATTTGTTCTGTTTGTTATATGCCTGACAATAACAAGATGGCAATCATTTCCGGTGCCTTATGCTCTCTTAAGGGTTCGGGGTCGGGGACCGGTCTCAATGGGAACAGTGTGGCGCGGGCATTAGTCGAGAATGAAACGACTAGATCATGTCAGTGCGCAGCTTCAAGCTGTTTGCCAGCGAGTCCTTTATCTGACAGCGCCGCCGAGCAAACACTGATCAGAGGAAGATAGCTCATAAGTATGGCAGAGCTATAAAATCTCCCAGCTCTGCAGAAGAGAACCGGGCCGGGGGGCGTGAAATTACTCTTTCGAGATGACCAATTATTTCAAGAGGTACTCGTCGAGTTTCCGTGGGCCCTTTCTCATGAGATGTGGCTTTAGGAGAAGAACATTATCCTCTCAAATTGTTCTGTCCTCATTATCTGTGTTGTGGCTTTCATTCACCTGCGTATTATTTGAAAGCTGAACGAGATATTAACCTGCGAGAGGGAAACAGATCATCCCCATTCATGCTTCTAAAACATCTGAAGCACAAATCAAAGGAAAGGAAGAGACTCACATTGGTTTTGTCAATGTAGCCTAATGCACACAAACCCAGTGGCCACTTTTGTGTTGTTCTGATGCCCACCACCCATCAAAATCCCCTTTTTTTTTACTCCTCTGGGTCTCCGGGGTCTCGCACAAACCACAAATGAGTCTGATTTGATTTGGCAAACAAATGAACTCCCATCAATAGCAAATAGATCCAGCGTGTGTGTCTGTGAGATGTACTGAAAGTAATGAATTTGTAAAGCTCATTCCCTTCCCTCAATTAAAAGAGAGCAAGAGCAGACGAGAGTACAACAGGTAATCACACGTTTCCATTCGCACTTTCATTTTCCTCCGTTTCATTCTTCATTAAACTGCAGTTGATTTGTTTTCCTTCTTTCTACGTCTGATTGATAGAGTGTATCATTTTACAATCTGTCTTTGTTATCGTGACATCTCTCCTCTGCACAAATGAACCCAAGCCCCTTGGTGATGGAACTGATGAATAGGGTCCATCTGTCAGAGCCTCCTGAACCTTTACTGACACCTAGTGGACGAATATTTAGAGATTCACTTTAGTATTGTTTCTTCTTTTGTTGATTTGTTATATATTTGTTATATATGTTATATATTTTCGTGATCAAACCAATTGAAAAAATGTTGCCCTGTAAATGATTAAAAAGGAATGAAGGATCAAAACCATATCTAGAAAATGTATAGAGACCATATATCAAACATATTATTAATGTTTTTGGAAGAAGTCTCTTATGCTCAAGGCAGAAAAAAATATTACAGGAAAGAATAGAATAAAGAATAAAAATATTATTACAATCTAAAATAATGGGTTTCTGTTTAAATATACTTTAAAATATAGTTTATTTTTTGCCAAGCTGAATTTTCAGCATCATTACTCCAGTCTTCAGTGTCACACGATCCTTCAAAAATCATTCTAATATGCTGATTTATTATCAATATATATATATTTTTATAACCTGTAATACTTTTTTACAGGTTTCTTTGATGAAAAAGTTTTAAAAGAACAGCATGTATTTAAAATAGAAATCTATTGTAATAAAATACACTACCGTTCAAAAGTTTGGGGTCGGTAATTTTTCTTAATTAAAAATAAAAAGAAGAAATTAATACTTTTAATAAGATAAAAAGTGATAGTAAATATTTATATTGTTAAAAAGATTTATCTTTTGAACAGATGTTGTTATTTTTAACTTTTTATTCATCAATGAATCCTGAAAAAAGTATCACAGGTTATATAAAAAAAAATCCAACATTGATAATAAATCAGCATATTAGAATGATTTCTGAAAGATCGTGTGACTGATGAAAATTCAGCTTTGCATCACAAAATTAAATAATATTTTAAAGTATATTAAAATAGAAAATCATTCTTTTAAATAGGAATAATATGCTGACTTGTGGAGCATAAGAGACTTCTTTCAAAAACATTAAAAATAGTAATGTTTCCAAACTTCTGACCGGTACTTTGTGTGTGTGTGTGTGTGTATATATATATATACCTGGGCATGCAGACGCTTCTACAAACATTTGTGAAAGAATGGGTCGCTCTCAGGAGCTCAGTGAATTCAAGCGTGGTACCGTGATAGGTTGCCACCTGAGCAATAAGTCCATTCGTGAAATTTCCTCAGTACTAAATCCTAAATCCTAAATCCTAAAACTTCTACGGTCAACTGTCAGTGGTATTATAACAAAGTGGAAGCAGTTGGGAACAACAGCAACTCAGCCACAAAGTGGTAGGCCACGTAAAATCACAGAGCGGGGTCAATGCAAGAAGTCGCCAACTTTCTGCAGAGTCAATAGCTACAGACCTCCAAACTTTGTGTGGGCTTCAGATTAGCTCAAGAACAGCGCATAGAGAGCTTCATGGAATGGGTTTCTATGGCCGAGCAGCTGCTTCCAAGCCTTACATCACTAAGTGCACTGCAAAGCGTTGAATGCAGTGGTGTAAAGCACACCGCCACTGGACTCTAGAGCAGTGGAGACGTGTTCTCTGGAGTGACGAATCACGCTTCTCTGTCTGGCAATCAGGTGGGCGAATCTGGGTTTGCCAGGAAAACGGTACTTGCCTGACTGCATTGTGCCAAGTGTAAAGTTTGGTGGAGGGGGGGATTATGGTGTGGGGTTGTTTTTCTGGGGTTGGGCTTGGCCTCTTAGTTCCAGTGAAAGGAACTCTTAATGTTTTAGCATACCAAGACATTTTGGACAATTTCATGCTCCCAACTTTGTGGGAACCGTTTGGGGATGGCCCCTTCCTGTTCCAACATGACTGCGCACCAGTGCACAAAGCAAGATCCATAAAGACAGTGAGTGAGTTTGGTGTGGAGGATTGTGCCTGCACAGAGTCCTGACCTCAGACCGACAGAACACCTTTGGGATGAATTAGAGCGGAGACTGTGAGCCAGGCCTTCTCATCCAACATCAGTGCCTGACCTCACAAATGAGGTCAGTTTCTAGAAGAATGGTCAACAATTCCCATAAACACACTCCTAAACCTTGTGGAAAGCCAGGAGAGTTGAATCTGTATAGCTGCAAAGGGTGGGCCAACTCCATATTAAACCAGACGGATTAAGAATGGGATGTCATTGAAGTTCATGTGCATGTAAAGGCAGGTGTCCCAATATAGTGTATACACACACACACACAAACAAACAAACAAAAACACACATTAATAAAAACATTAATATAGACTTAGAAAGCAGCAACGTAGGACCAACATTCAGCCTTTAATAAGGCATGAGAAACAGGAGAGATATACGCATACACACACACAAAACTTAATTAACAAGACACACCAATCAAGTATGAAACAGGAAATCCACAACCGTAATCAACGACTAGCTACAAATCTAGCAACTTTTTCAACAGTTACAACATTTCAAATCCCTCAGTTATCGCCACCTCTGAAAAGCCAATGTTGATTCTAATTTTATTAAGAGCACTGTCGCATTTTCTTTTTGCCAAAAGATCTTAGTGTTTTTTGGTTTTTTTAAAACTGAGGTTCGAGATAGGAGCTCCATGTAATTTCTTGCTGGTTGAGACGGATGACACTCCCACACCACACATCCGTCAAAGTAGTCTGAGAAACTTTTCTCTATTTACAGATATGACCAGACACGCACGGACAAGTGTGAAAACCATCCCAAAATTAAATAAAACATAAAATTGGTTTGAAAACAGCTGACAAAAAGCAAAAACTAAGCTATTATTCCATAAACTTAATGTCTAATGTTAAAGTTTGTTTTTGCGTTTATGTTCATTGGAAGCAGAAATTGCCGACATCTTGAAAGTGACGTCAAATGACGCGTCTCGCTGCATGAGATTGGGGTTGAATGATGTACCCCAAGTTTACAGGTCGAATGTCCGAATTTGAGTGGCGTTCCAGACGTTATTTCCAAGAACGAGGTGGGAAAAATTTTAATCCTGAGCTGTCTGGAACGCAGCATTATAATACCAAAAAAATACCATTAAAATATCAGGTGTCAAAAGTATTCACATTCATTACTCAGGTAGAAGTATAGATACTAGGGTTTAAAAAGACTTCTGTAGAAGTTAAAGTATCAACTCAAGCTTTTTACTCAAGTAAAAGTGAAAAAGTACTGGCTTCAAAACTAACTTAAACTAAACTACTTAACTAACTAACTAAAACTACTTAAAGTATAAAAGTAATTTAAGTAAAAAAAAGTGCCATTAAGGACAAAAGCTTAGGCCGTGCCACAGAAGCCTATAGTGCACTACCCCACCTCCTCAAAAAACATTTTTCTAAAGGCCATAATGACTATAAATGTTATATAAAAATGTTAAAGTTGAAAAATTTGGGATGCACTGTGGGATGCCCATTGAAAATGAACACATTTTAGTACAATGCAAATACATTAAAGAACCATATATGTGTACTACTGAGCATTAATGGGTTTCATGGAGTGGAAGATATGATGACTAGTTGCCTAAAAGTATTGTAATGGTGCAAAAAATCTAACTTCAGAGGCATGAATGTAAATGTACATGTGTGATCAGTGTTGCCACATTGGGTCGACCAAAAAGCTCACCCAAACCCACCACACTAAGGAAAAAAGAAAAAAAAAAACGCCCAAAACTTTAACTTTAACTTTAAAATAATGTGATATGATTTTATTGCCATGCCATCAAGGTTGAGAAGTACCATTTTATCTCCTTAAAACATAATGTTGAGGATAAAAAAAAATCAATTTCCCAGGAAAACTGGTCAAATATGACTATGTCCAGGTGGAAACTGTCAAAACGGCAATCCCTCAGAAAAAGACGTGCATCATTTTCAATGTCAACAATAAGAATAAGCCTATTTAAGTGCAAAAAGTGCCCAATATAAGAGATCAGAAAAAGCAACGCAATTAACAGGCATTTCACACACTTTAATGCACACACCACTGCCAAATTGTGTCATTCGTTGATACTGTACAATAATCTAACAACAATGCGCTTACCTTTATTTTGTTGCACTTTGCTTTGACAAAACTACAGTACATTTGTGAAGTTCATAGAACACGCACTTATCACAGTCAAAACTGATGAATTGTTGATTCAAACCTCTTTCAGCAGCTGTCAGGGTTGCTAGTTGCAGATGTCCTGAGTGTGTATATGACGAAGGACAGGAGTCATGGTTATATTTATAAAGAGTCTTTGAGTCACAGGTGTAATCCACATTTGAGAGTTGGTTCACTCTCCTACTCTTTACTGAAATGAAATAGGAGTAATGAGGCTATTTTTAAAATGTTAGGAGTAGAAAGTACAGATAGGAGTAGAAGTAAAAATTAAGATACCCAAAATTTCTAGTAAGGTAACGAAGTATTTGTACTTCATTACTTGACACCTCTGATAATAGGTTCACCCAAGCGTGCTACACGAGTCCTGAAAAGTGAAGCCAAAGGTGGCTGGATGCATAGCTCCTAAACCCTGCCCTCTCCATGTAATGTGATGGGACATAGACAAACTAAACAATCAAATTACTTTTTACAAATTATTTTTCCAAAGATGTTTTCTGTCATTTTAGGTAGTTTTTATCACGGCGATGTTAGTTCAACTGTTCGTTCTTTAAATAAGTTTGGTTTTAGTTAGATATTTGATGCTATAAAAACGGGGGTGTGACATTATGATTGACAGCTTCTCTGAGCCGAGTTGTCACTGAGGAACAAAAGTTCAGGAGCGTGTAATTGATTAGGCGGGAGTGGGGGCGGGACCTTGATATCACGGCTCCACTTCAGACTTACTACTGCGCAGAATCGAGACCCAAGATGTTAGCACAATATTTGGACACTGGCAGCTTCATTTATTTCAATGGAAGAGAGTGAAGGTGCATCATCTATCTTTTTTTACAGTCTATGTGTTCACCATATAGTGAATCAGGGTAAGACAAAAATTATTTTGGATGAAAGATTGATGACATATTGACACATTATTTAAATTGAGTTAACTTTATAAAAAAAAACTACATAGTGTACCTTTAAGTGTATACGTATAGTACTTTAAATGGCATAAAAACAGTTGTAGTGGCACTTCTAAGCACAAACCCTGAGGTGCCATTGGTCACCAGCTGTTCAATTATTTTACTACATTCTGCAAAAAATTGTGCCTGTAAGCACTGTTTACATTGATGTTGTGTTTATCAACATACAATATGATTAATTATAGGCAATTATCAGAATGCCTGCCTGCAATAACCACAACGATGTTCTGTATTTCACACCATTCAAATAAAATGTGCATTTCAGATCTACTGAATAATGTCTGCCAGTAACAAACACCCTCCCAGTAAATGCCTGAAGAATTTAAATGTGAGAAAAAAATATATATTTTTCTTTGTCTCCTTCTTCAGTGTGTTTTTCTCCTGACACAGTCTGTGGTGAGAAGTTGAGATGAAAAACTTAATTTCTGTTTTGATGGTGTCAATGGATGTTTTCCATTACTTTTATGCTGATAAAAACTCTTGATTTTATAACTAGCACAATTACAGTTAATGACTGTAATCTCTGGCAAGTGGATAAAATCAGTTTTTATCTGATATAATCATGTGCTCACCTTAAAAATGCATTCAGTTGATGTTAAAGTGTCCTCGGAGAGAGTGGGGAAAAGTATAGTACTGCAGTATAAAATTGGCCTCAATCTTAAATAAGCAAGGTAAATAAACATAAGCATTTGTTATACTGTATGTGTTCTGTCCATAATCAAATTATTATTACAAATGGATGGGAATATTGGTCTTCTGAAGTCACATTTCTCCAGTCCCCCCTGTGGTAAATAATAATACTAATAATAATTTGTTTAAATGTCTGCGGTGTTTTTAATATGCTTCAAGATAAACCATGTGCAAATTCATGTCAACACCATTGCAGAGTATTTTCTCCTTAAAACGGCAGTGAAAAAAAGACTTTTCTTAAGTCCTAAGTAAGGTGTTTCTCCCTTGTAACCAATCGCGTCAACGTATGGGCGGGCTTTAGCATATCATTAACTATTCTCTGAAGCAGTGGACAGAGTCTCAAAACAAGCCAGGTTATTCCAGTAGCCTATATATTTTTTGACTGATATGAAAAATTGGGTACATTTAGCAATATAGCAGGTGAATTATGTATATGATGTATATTACAATGTTATGCTATATGCCTTTCTCCACTGACTGCAGATGTAACGATTCACTCAGGGGCGGTTGAAAATCGATACAAATGTGTGATGATTCAAATCGTTGAAATGTTAAACGAATCGTGATACACGTTTTAAACAGCAGGGACGCTGAAACTGTGACCTCAGGAACGATAGCAACAAGCAAGTTGTAGCCAGCGTTGCGGACTGTGCGTGCACACTGGCGCGAAGAAGAGAGGAATCAGTGAATGTTTTCAGTTCATACTTATGGAAGTTGAGCGCGAACCCACCTGTGTGCACGCACCGTCAAACAGAAGCATGGCGACGGCAAGCGCGTAGTTTGTGTTGACTCCTTCAAGTCAGAGGTATGGCGGCATTTTGGCTTTCCGAAGACTAATAATCACCACAGTGAGTGGCTCTAGTCACCTCCGTCTGCTTGTAAAAAGATAATAGGCTAAACTGTCCAGGCCACTGACCGGAGAATCTGCAGCCCCACTCGAGGCATCGAGGGCGATTGCCACAGGCTTATCAAGAGAAAGAACAGCGCAAGGATGTATTCCACACTGAAGGAGAACGATGTGCTGTTGCAGCACCAGGTATTGTATTTTTTTTTTTTTTATTGTATTTACATTTTATATATATATACACTCACCTAAAGGATTATTAGGAACACCCGTTCAATTTCTCATTAATGCAATTATCTAATCAACCAATCACATGGCAGTTGCTTCAATGCATTTAGGGGTGTGGTCCTGGTCAAGACAATCTCCTGAACTCCAAACTGAATGTCAGAATGGGAAAGAAAGGTGATTTAAGCAGTTTTGAGCGTGGCACGGTTGTTGGTGCCAGATGGGCCGGTCTGAATATTTCACAATCTGCTCAGTTACTGGGATTTTCACGCACAACTATTTCTAGGGTTTACAAAGAATGGTGTGAAAAGGGAAAAACATCCAGTATGCGGCAGTCCTGTGGGCGAAAATGCCTTGTTGATGCTAGAGGTCAGAGGAGAATGGGCCGACTGATTCAAGCTGATAGAAGAGCAACTTTGACTGAAATAACCACTCGTTACAACTGAGGTATGCAGCAAAGCATTTGTGAAGCCACAACACACACAACCTTGAGGCGGATGGGCTACAACAGCAGAAGACCCCACCAGGTACCACTCATCTCCACTACAAATAGGAAAAAGAGGCTACAATTTGCACAAGCTCACCAAAATTGGACAGTTGAAGACTGGAAAAATGTTGCCTGGTCTGATGAGTCTCAATTTCTGTTAGGACATTCAGATGGTAGAGTCAGAATTTGGCGTAAACAGAATGAGAACATGGATCCATCATGCCTTGTTACCACTGTGCAGGCTGGTGGTGGTGGTGTAATGGTGTGGGGGATGTTTTCTTGGTACAATTTAGGCCACTTAGTGCCAATTGGGCATCGTTTAAATGCCATGGCCTACCTGAGCATTGTTTCTGACCATGTCCATCCCTTTATGACCACCATGTACCCATTCTCTGATGGCTACTTCCAGCAGGATAATGCACCATGTCACAAAGCTCGAATCATTTCAAATTGGTTTCTTGAACATGACAATGAGTTCACTGTACTAAAATGGCCCCCACAGTCACCAGATCTCAACCCAATAGAGCATCTTTGGGATGTGGTGGAACGGGAGCCGTGCCCTAGATGTGCATCCCACAAATCTCCATCAACTGCAAGATGCTATCCTATCAATATGGGCCAACATTTCTAAAGAATGCTTTCAGCACCTTGTTGAATCAATGCCACGTAGAATTAAGGCAGTTCTGAAGGTGAAAGGGGTCAAACACAGAATTAGTATGGTGTTCCTAATAATCCTTTAGGTGAGTGTGTATATATATATATATATATATATATATATATATATATATATATATATATATATATATATATATATATATATATATATATATATATATAATGTAATTAGTTATGGCATATTTGTCTAAATGTGTTCTGTTTTTTTCTAACTCTTGCAAGTTTAATGATACAAATTATAATTAAAATCTTGCCTTTATAACAGTGTGAACCCCTGTCACTGTTTTACTTAAACTTTACCTAATCTTTTTATTTCTGCTATTCCTCAGTGAAGGACGAGGGTGAAGAAGCTGAAACAACCTCCTCCCAAGAAAACACCATTAAGATCTTCTTGAAGCAGAGGTGTAAAGACCTGAAAACCATACTTGAGTAAAAGTACAGATTCCTTATAGCGAAAATGACTCCATTACAAGTTACAAGACACCAATTCCAATACAACTTGAGTAAAAGTACAGATACCTTACACTGATTTGTAACTTGAATGACTCCATTACAAGTTACAAATCACCAATTCCAATACAACTTGAGTAAAATTCTTACTGTGTGTTCACAACGTCAACAATGTCCTTGATGCCTGAGAGACATACCAGTGAAAATAAGAAACAATTGATTTGTAAGATGAGAAATCATGTTTATTTTCTAAAATCAAAATAAAACCGAACACCTTAATACTGCAATAAATCAAGGTCAACACAGCCTCTTAAACGTCTACAAACTCAAGTGAACAAAAAGGCCATAAGTAAACCAATATTCTTCAAAAGGGTCTTGTCAATGTAGCGGATAAATAAAATAATGTTAAGTAAAATGAAATAGTCAAAGCCTTCTTGCATTGGATATGCTGGTTTGGGCCTCATCGCCGGCTGCAGTCATGAACTCATCTCATAAATCAAACACTTGCGATTCATCAACTGCCTGCTAATGCACTCACATTCACGTAAAGTAGCCTTGTTGACATGTTTGGCTGAGTAAAGGCAAAATGCACAAGATATAGTACATTCAATGCCCTTAGATGGCGATATCGCTTCTTTATAGCAGAAACAAACCGCTGCAGAAAAAGTTAGGTGCCATGCAAAATATAGTGTGTAAGTGCATTACTTAACACAAATGTATTGGAGTAAAAGTACAGTTACTTGTTCAAAAATCTAGTCAAGTAGAGAGTAAAAGTTGCTAATATTTTTGATACTCAGTACAACTACAAAGTAGCCAAAAAGATACTTAAGTACAGTAACTAATTACATTTACTCAAATACTTTACTTTTTACTTTTTTATTATTTGACATAAAATATATATTTAAACTTTACAAAGAAATATGCAGAATTTTGTTTGAGAAATAAAAGGACACTTTCATTTTATAATATGTCTTAAATCTCATTTTGTAAAAAAAAAAAAAAAAAGAGAAAATCGTATTGTGAATCATATCGTGAGTTGCGTGAATCGTTACATCCCTACCACTGACGTTCTGAGTTGTTCAAAGCATTTCTAAGGATACTGATTTTTAGAAGGCAGCTGTCTGACTCTGAGATGGCAGCCTGGATCATGGTTTGTGTAACATTAGCAACACATTATTAGCCGTTTCATAATGTAGTCAAGCCAAAGGCTAATCATATTAATTATCGTTATGTGTCCGACATTGTAGAGAGCAATGCATAAAGCGCATTACCACTCTGATACATCAGGCCCATTTCAACGATCTGAGCGCATGCCGCATGTGCACTTAGGGCGAATCCACTTTTGCTAGTTTAAAGACGGAAAAAAAAACGGTCTGCACTCCAGTCACATGATCTAAAATGGTTGTACCTAGTCTCTTAATGAGTCATGGGTGTGTTTTGGGTGTAACATGCAATAAACCAATCAGAGTCTCATCTCCCATTCCCTTTAAAAGCCTGTATAATTGTGCTTGCACCATGGCGGATTCACTATTTACATGGCGGGATTTGTGAGCGGAAAGACTGAACGCTTCTGCAGAGAGGAATCCTTTTATTTTTAATATTTAAAAATGTTTGTGTGCTGCTGCGTGTCCCTGTGTGTGTAATAAGCAGAGTGTACATGCGTTGTGCACCCGTCTATAGGAGCATATTACTAACGCACCCTTGAAATAACACAAAAAATACTGCGCTATTGACTTTAGACCAGTTTTTTGTTGATCAATGATGACTGTTGATTTCAGTTGCCTCAAAATAGCAACGCACCAACATTGCGCCTGAACAGACCTCGTTTTCGGACCAGCAAGCCCATGGTGCATTTGCTATTTAAACAATGTGGTGCAGGACGTGAAAATGATAACTGCTTCAGGCTGAAACTAACAAAAAACACTTGTCGCACCTGGTGTTGCACTGCACCAGGTGTATGATAGGGCCCTTTTACTTGTAAACGAACCTCTATGAGTGAGTGAATGCTCATTTGCATATTTTTGGCTCCACGTATACTAGATGAAGCAACAGAGTTACATTCAAGCTATTTTAAGGCATGAATCTTTTTCTTTTTTTTTCACAGGAAAGTTTTTATAAAATATGTAATTTTGGTGATCAAAGATGAGTTTTAAGGGATAAAATTAAATTATTGACTACAGGGGGACTTTAAGCAAGTTAATCTCACCTCAAGTTCTTCAAATCACACTCTTGTCACACTCTTCTGTCACTGTTGTGCCCTTGAGGTTTTGACCTGACTCTGGAATTGCAATTAGTCTCTGTAAGTTGATTTGTGTGAACTGCATTTGCTAAACAGTATTTAATTAGCGACTAACATAGCCCCTCTGCCACCTCATCAAACCTCTACCATGATCAAACCGCTGTGTTCTGTGTCATGACTGCATTGCGTGGCGTGACAGAATGTGAGATGATATTCCCATGTGTCTTGAAGTGCAAAACAAACACCAGCACTTTTCCATGCAGTTATCTTCATAATATCTTGTCTAAAAAATGTATATAAATTCAAAAAAGTAATTTTCCCTCCACAAAATCATTAGTGAAAATGGTGGACAATAAGCCTCTTAGAAAAAAGTTTCAGTGAAGTTCTATATAGAACCCTTGTCCAGGTACTCAATTTTGAAGATAGCTTTCAAAGGTTCTATATAAGAAGACATTTCTTAAATGATTGCACAATTTAATGGGTTATCTCAAGTATATGATTAAGTATATTTACAAGCTGTTTAATGTAATTAAAAATAAATTAAAACAAAATTAATTCATTAAAAACGAAATCGATAAAATGATCCCATGATGGGAACAGCTAAAAGTTTATTAATATGAAGCACCTGATAGTCATAGAACCTTTTCTTCTAAGAGTAAAACTGGGCAAACCCCATACATTTATAGTAGAAAACGATACTGCCATATTTTTGCACTCTTATTTTGAATATTTTGCTCACGTTATAAGGCGAGCACCTGATTCTTATAAGCACCTGAGCTGCGTTTAAGACATGACTGTTGTTTCACATTTCAGTTTCATCCTTACATACGTCATAGAGAAGTAAAGATGACACACTTTTGACATGAAGAACGTCACAAGTCTGACATCTGATCCCTGCACAGACCTTAAGACTTTCTCTCCATGTCTACCTGACGGAAATGGTAAACTATGAATAATGAAATGAGGGAGTCACCACAGATTTGCCCACGTCATGAGTGTAGAACACGGTCTGCTGCTCTTAGCAAACATTTTTCTATTCATCTATACATGATGTTTATCAGTGCATTTCAGATTTTGTTTAAAACTCGTGATGTATTTTTGGTAATCAAAATGCATTGTATAAAATTTGTCAGGAGAAAAATACACTATATATATATACATATACAGTTGTGGTTAGAATTATTGGCACCCTAATAAATCTGCATTGTTTATCCTTCTGAGCTATTTGTTTTCTTTTTTTTTTTTAAATCACAATCTAACCTTTCAATAACATTGAAATAAGATAATGTTAATTAGCATTATGAAATAAATACTTTTCTCCAAAACACGCTGGCCATAATTATTGGCACCCTTTTATTAAATACTTTTTGCAACCTCCTTTTCCCAGGATAACAGCTCTGAGTCTTCTCCTATAATGCCTGATGAGTTTGGAGAACACCTGACAAGAGATCAGAGACCATTCCTCCATACAGAATCTCTCCAGATCCTTCAGATTCCTTTTGCTTTTTCTCTTCAGTTCATCCCACTCATGTTCTATAGTGTTAAGGTCAGGGGATTGGGGCGGCCATGGCAGAAGGTTCATTTTGTGTTCAGTGACACATTTGTGTGTTGATTTTGATGTTTGTTTTGGTTCGTTGTCCTGATGGAAGATCCAACCACAGCCCATTATAAGATTTCTAGCAGAAGCCGTCAGGTTTTGATTTTTTATCTGTTGGTATTTGTTAGAATCCATGATACCATGTGTCTGAACAAGATGTCCAGGACCTCCAGAAAAAAAAAAAAATAGGCCCACAACATTAAAGATCCAGCGGTATATCTAACCGTGAGCATGGGGTGCTTTTTATCCCTGTTTGCACCAAAGCCATCTGGTGGGTTTGCTGCCAAAAAGCTCTTTTTATAGTTTCCTCTGACCATAGAAAAAGCCAATTTTTCAGTCCCGTTTGAAGTTCCAGTCATGTGAAACTGAATATGCTGGAGTTTGTTTCTGGATGAGCAAGGAGGATTTTTCTTGAATCCCTCCCAAACAACATGTGGTGATGTAGGGGATGTTTGATTTCAGGCTTTCTGACCCCAAGACTTGCACAGGATCTGTGATCCTTGGAGAGTCTTTGTCCACTCAAACTCTCCTCTTCGCCGTGCATTAGGACGATATAGACACACGTCCTCCTCCAGGCAGATTCCTAACATCTTTAGTTGATTGAAACTTCTTAATTATTGCCCTGATGGTGGAAATGGGAATTTTCAATGCTTTAGCTGTTTTCCTACAGCCACTTTATATTTTGTGGACCTCTACAACCTTTTGCGGCACATCAGAACTATATTCATTGGTTTTACTCATTGTGATGAATGATTAAGGGAATTTGGCCTTTGTGTTTCCTCATATTTATACTCCTGTGGAACAAGACATCATAGTTAGACAATTTCATGTTCCTAGTCATCCTGGTGTGCTAAAAAAATATAAATAGGAATATACTTCAGAGATATTTTACTCATAAAAAGTGTTGCATACAGTCTTAGTCACACTAGTATTTTCACCAAAAAAGTTTAAGCCAGTTATTTATATATTTTGCTGTATTGTGTAAGTAGGAAATATCAGTTTAAATTTCCAAACATTCCTTTTGCCATTTTTTTAATAAAAGACCAAAGGATAACGTAGATTTATTTTTACAGCCATCTTTGATCATATTTACATTGGGCAGCAATAATTCTGGCCCTGACTATATATATACTATATCTATTCTAGTAATGAACTTTCATGCACAATTGATTGATTGACGATGTTGGGGATGACAGTTCAGGACCCAAGACCAGATGTGAAGAATGAAGACCAAGAGTCAGAAGTGCAATTAATTAAAGAAAAATATACTGAAAAATAGTTTGCAGTTTCATCAACAGAAGCCAGCTTCAAGTCTCACACAAGTTCGTATAGGCCGCGCTCTGCGAACATTCAATTTCTCAACACAATTATACTCTTTTCAAGGTCTAGCTATGTCATTAATGCAGGCTGAATGATTCTGATTGGCTAAGAGAAAATAGAAAGTCATAGTACATTTCCACACAAAGTGCCTTAATGTACTAAAACAGTGATATTAAAAGATCAAATTCAGTTCACACCTATTTGATGACGCATACTATAAACAGGCGAATGTTACAATCCGCTCAGGCAGGAAGGCAAGGACAGGCAAATACTTTACTCAGCGAAGTTTACTGAAGAAGGTCGCTCAAAACAAGCAATACACATTATCATAACGGTTTAAACATAACAGTGACCAGACAAGGAGTGAATGAACTTAAATACAAACACAGATGACTAAATAAACGAAGGGCACAGGTGATACAGGTGACGATTAACTAAACAGCTGAAACGAACTAGACTAACGAGGGTAACAGGAAACAGACAAGTGGCGGGAAACTAAGACAAAGGAACATGTGACCAACGCAAAAACACAACAGAAACAGACAGATATGTAACAGCGAGCAGATGAGCCAAGAATATGAATGCAACACGTTTTCTTTATAATGGGTTTCGATGGAGAAAACACCTAACACGAACAAACCTTGTGTTGCATTAATATTCTGCGTTCATCTGCTTTCCTGTACAAAGTATGCAACATCAATAAGGTGTATATTGAATTTGGTATTTTAATATCACTGCCTTGCTGCATTAATACTCACTCCAAACCTGGTAAAAATGACTGGAGGGCAATGGAGGAAAGCCTTGTTTTGCCCTCCAGGTGGGCGTTCCTATAAGCGTGTGACGACATGTGAAAACTATGAATATGTTAGGACATGTTAGGAATCAAATCAAAGTAGGCAGGGTTTAGGTTATCTTTTTGTTCAAACGAGCACATCAATCTATCGCTTAACACCGTTGCAGAGACGGTGAAATCACAAAACAAAATGCACACAAACGTGTCCCTGCTTTTATTATACAATCATTGATGAACATCTTTGACACTGTTTACTGTGAACAGCAGATCTATGTATTTATTATTCAGTAGTATGAAGAATTTCGGGGCTAACAATATATCTGACGCAAATTAATGCAAATATTATTTGCAAATAGTCCCAAAATATTTATTTCCCAATTAGAATTAGACCTAGAATTTCATTCACTGTTCTGTTTCTATATGCTTTATAAAAATAAAATAAAAATTGTCCAATGTTCACGACATGGTTACGGCCTTGATGTTTATAGAAGTGGCAGTGGATTTCAGAATCCACACCCTTCAATGAATATAATCTGCACGGTCTTATTTCAGTGTTGTTGTTACATACCTTGGCGTCCATTTTCAGGCTTTCCTACTTAGATCTCTCCAAGCTTTTCTACTATTAACACAGGTCCTAAAGATTTTTTGTTTCGACCTCAGGGAATTAAAAAATGAAGTTCCTGGTAAAAAAATTCCCCTTCAGAAAGTCCCTGTTAACGAGGTAGTACTTTTTCAAAGTTCAGGAAGTTTCGGGGGTGGTGCTTGGCAAGATTCAGGCTTTATTAAGCTTATATGTGGAGGACGAAATACAGCGAGTACTGGAAAGTCATGCACAGTCCTTTGTCACCGGACTAATTTGTCTTATCTTCATGGTACTTTAGACTGTGATGGAAATGCAGATTGCAACAGTTCTGGGGAGGAAAAAAAGTTCCTGTTTCCAGGTAATTGCAGTGGAAACGTGGCTTTAGTAGTTCAATAGCTCTATTTTGCAAGTCAAACAGGACAACCTAATAGAGAGATTTGTCCACTAGGTGGCGCTTAAGGTTTACATTCATCATGCAGTCATGGCTTCATACGCTAAAACTTTTGAATGCTTATAAAACCAAGCATATGTTATATTGAAGCTCGAGAAAGGTAGTAGACAATCGTATTCCTCTCCAGACTTTACAAGGCAATGTGATTGAGTTAGTGAAAGAGTATAAATATCTTGGCATCATTGTTGATGATACAGTATCTTTTGGCTCTCACATAGAAAAAATGTAAGATAACGGGTTTTATTACAGAAACAAGTTTTTAATTTGATGTAAGATAGAGATTAGTTTCTGCTCCTTTTTTCCTGTACCTGATTACGGTGATGTGGTGGATCAATTTGATTCTTCTCATCTTCTATCTTCCTTGGATGTCATTTATCATAGTGCTCTAAGATTTATATCAGATTGTAAACCTCTAACTCATCATTGCACTTTGTATAACAGAGTAGCCTGGCCTTCTCTGTCCATCAGAAGGAAAATGCTCTAGTATCTAATTATTTATAAAACTATTCTGGGGTTGTTGCCTTCATATCTAGGTTGTTTTATTCAACAGAAAAGTGTTGGGAAATATTCCCTTCGGCCTCAAAATTGTTATACTCTTTCTGTTCCGTTTGTTAGAACTGAACTGGTAAAAGGGGCTTTTGCATATGCAGCTCCGTTTGACTGGAATCTACTCCAAATTAAATTGAAATTACAAACTCTGGTGTCTATGGAACATTTTTAATCTATTATTCGGTCACTTGAAGAAGACTCAATGATGTGCAATTGTTTTTGTGTTTTAATTTTTTTATTGTTATTTTGTTCTGTAAATTTGTGATTGCAATTGCTGCCCATTCTTGGCCACTGCAAGTGGCTGCCCGAGGCAGTGGTGCTGGAGCGAGTGAAGATCGGTGGGACGGAGAGATTCAAGATTCAAGAGTTTTATTTGTCACATACACAGTTATATACAGAATATACAACCGGCAGTGAAATGTAAACAGGTCCGCTCCATGGACAGTGCAAATTCACAGTTAAAAACACAAGGAGGAAATTATAATAGAAATAGGATAAAAAAGTACTATATTTATATATATCTCTAGAATTATAAATAATCAAGTCAAGTAGAAGAAAAAAGTAAAAAAAATAAGAATAAAGAAGTGGAATAAAATAAGTGAGGTAAACTGTGCAGTGAGTAAACTGTAGCCTTATAAATATGTGGTTAACAAATGTACAAAGAGTATAATGTGCAAACAGGTTTATAACAGGTTGTTACACAGTAACAACGAGAACAGAAAGTGCAGTGCAATGACAGTGTATCGATGTTTATCCTGAAGTGAAGTCATGTGATGTTAAGTGACTGAGTTCAGGAGTCTGATGGCCTGGGGGAAGAAGCTCCTCCTGAGTCTCTCAGTTTTGGCCATCAGGCTTCGGAAGCGCTTACCAGATGGCAGCAGCGTGAAATGAGGGTTTGCAGGGTGATTAGAGTCCTTGATGATCTTAGTAGCTCTACCTTTGCAGCGTTTGGTGTAGACGTCCTGCAGAGACGGAAGAGCTGACCCTAAGATACGCTCGGATAAGCGCACGACTCTTTGCAGGGCTTTGCTGCCATGCCCCTGGGTCGAGGTGGGGTGGCGGCCGTCCTAGAGGGAGCGGAGGAGTTGCCGGCTTTCGCCGTGGGCAGGAGCCTGCTGCCATCCGCCGTGATGGGGAGGAGCAGGGAGCACGGGACTCGCTGCCGGCTGCCACCGCTGGCGTCCAGGGGCAGAGGAGGATCGAGCCGTCCACCGAGCGTCCACTACCATCGCATGGCACCGTGAGGAAGAGCCTCTCAGCTGACTGAGGACCGAGTGGCAGTGTGTCCGGGAACCGGACCAGAATTTTTTTTTTCTTCCTCTCTCCACTCTCTCGTCCTGTCGCTCTCTGTTTCTCCGTCTCCTGTTTCTCTTGTCTCGTCTGTCCATTCGCCGGTTCCCACCTCCTTCTTCCCATATCAAAGAACTGTATTACAGATGGAAACATGCCCAGTGCATTATGGATGTTAAAGTTTTCCTATTTGGCAAAAGGTAAGACAGCAATCTTTTTTCTGTTTTCTCTAGTCAGGTAGCACCGATTTCCAAATGACGGTTACGTCATTTGCAGCTGCATGCGCATTGTGGTGGCAGAAAATGGGCAAAATCCACGGTGTAACAGTTTCAGTAAACTGTTACCTGTCTTGTATGTTTAATGTAAGTTTAAACATTATGTAAAATGTAAATTTTACTACTGGCCATTAGAGTCATTATCTGGGAGATTTCTCTAAGACAGAGAGTAAGAGGAAAAAGGAAGTGTGTGTAAGGTAGGTAACGTTATACCTGTTAGTTGGGAGTGTTCGCTCTTTCCATGCTGTTTGAAAAACCCTTGTTGAGGAATCTTCATGTTCTACATCTCAATGTGAGTTGATTTATTTGTTTGGTTATCACTAGCAGAGGTTTACAGTGGAAAATGTATTTTGCTTGCTGAACCTCATGTTGCATGACATTTTTCTTCTGGATTAATCTTTGTTGGATGAACTTGAATTACATTCTTCTAACACAGGGGTGTCCAAACTTGGTCCTAGAGGGCTGCTGTCCTGCAGAGTTTAGCTCCAGCTTGCCTCAACACACCTGCTGGAAGTTTCTAGTATTCCTAGTAAGACCTTGATTAGCTGGTTCAGCTGTGTTTCATTGGGGTTGGACTTAAATGGTATACTGTTCTGACAAGGGAAATATAATATATTATTAAGTGGTGATTGATCCCTCCTCATTTATGTAACCTGACTTAACTGTTGTAAGAGGAAAAATGTCTCTGTGTGCCTTTGGATGTCAGAATCAAAATGCAAAAAAGATGGTCTTCATATTTATAGAGTATCGTCATCAAAGACGCTCTGTGACTCTAAACGCAGACATTTATGGTTACCAGCCACAGACTGGACTGACAAAACCTGCAATGATTAGTCTAGTATTAAAGCATGGATTTGATATAAACAATATAGATCAATATAAATATTTAAAATATTTAAACCTATAACGTTTATATAAGTAGCATTTAAACAACATTTTAGGTCTATCTCACAATTCTGACTTTTTTCTTGCAATTGTGAGTTGCCTATATCACAATTCTGAGTGGGTCCTTGTCCTCTTTAGTCCGGATGACATGGTGTCCCAGTTTTCCAAAAAGAACTTCAAATTTTGATTCGTCTGACCACAGAACAGTTTTCCACTTTGCCACAGTCCATTTTAAATGAGCCTTGGCCCAGAGAAAACGCCTGCGCTTCTGGATCATGTTTAGATATGGCTTCTTTTTTGACCTATAGAGTTTTAGCCGGCAATGGCGAATGACACGGTGGAAGTATTCCTGAGCCCATGTTGTGATTTCCATTACAGTAGCATTCCTGTATGTGATGCAGTGCCGTCTAAGGGCCGAAGATCACGGGCATCCAGTATGGTTTTCTGGCCTTGACCCTTACGCACAGAGATTGTTCCAGATTCTCTGAATCTTTGGATGATATTATGCACTGTAGATGATGATAACTTCAAACTCTTTGCAGTTTTTCTCTGAGAAACTCCTTTCTGATATTGCTCCACTATTTTTGGCCGCAGCATTGGGGGAATTGGTGATCCTCTGCCCATCTTGACTTCTGAGAGACACTGCCACTCTGAGAGGCTCTTTTTATACCCGATCATGTTGCCAATTGACCTAATAAATTGCAACTTGGTCCTCCAGCTGTTCCTTATATGTACATTTAACTTTTCCGGCCTCTTATTGCTACCTGTCCCAACTTTTTTGGAATGTGTAGCTCTCATGAAATCCAAAATGAGCCAATATTCAGCATGACATTTCAAAATGTCTCACTTTCAACATAAATTATTAAATTATTGCATTCCTTTTTCATTTGTTTTATTTACAATTTGTACAGTGTCCCAACTTTTTTGGAATCGGGTTTGTAATAAATACTGCATTTTCTATAAAAAACTGGTCCATTTTATTGGTGACTTTAAATGTATAAATCGTCTACAGTCTCTCAGTTAATATGGTGTGATTAAAAACCGCATGTGTAATACTTATACAAGTATTAGAAAATGTTGTTTAAATAGTTTGTAGATTAAATATGGCAGGATGTACAAATCAAATATGAGCCAAAAAAAACAAATCTGTCAAGGAAACACTCAGAAACAGCTGAATTCGGTATCTGACATATGTCTTATTTAGTCAGAGATGATGACGCACATGGTCACAAATATCAACTTACCATCTTACGTTCAAGGTCTCTTCATTTGGTTTATTCATAAAGCCACTAGAGTATATAAAGACAGAACCACAACCAGAGAGTCCAACAAGACTTTTCTTTTGTTCCACAGTAATGAAGAACACTAGAGGTACAGGGTCCTTACATGTGGCTGAATAGGAAAAGATATTCTAGCTCATTTTTTCTTGATGGCCAAGAGTGTGAAAAACTTATAAATAAGGAGTAGCCTATATATATATATATATATATATATATATATATATATATATATATATATATATATATATATATATATATATATACGCATACTAAAAATGAATTGCTAAAGAATAATATATAGTTACTTTGATAAAGGTTCAGGCTATAAAACCAATGTGAAAATTAATGAATGTATCTGCTGATGGATCTCTCTCGTTTTGTCCTCTAACCGTGCTGAAGTTCTCCGGGTTTGTGCGGCATTTGTGCTCTGCTCGCTGCAGGCCGCATCCGCTGCGGACTGTGCAGACGAAGATACCGGAGGGACTTCCTGTACCATCTCACTGGAGAAGCTTCTGGACCGAGCCGTTCAACATGCAGAGCTCATTTACCGCGTCTCAGAGGAGTCCAAGTTGCTGTTTGTGAGTAACAGAGAGATTAACCTAAAGCGAGCTTGCAATGACTTCAGTCTCACTACATTCCTGATGAGAATATGCAAACAGTCAACCAGTACATTTTACCTAAATATTTTCAGGAGGAGATGCTCTTTTCATTCGGAGGTGTGAATCTGCATGCTCCCAGTGGGACCATGTGTGCTCCAAAAACAGTGTCTATGTCTAAAGGAGAAATCCAACAGATTTCTGTGAGTTCCTCTAATGGCATCTGATGAAATTCACTGTAACAGACTTCCTCCTAAAATAAACAAGTCTTTTTTTTTTCTTCTCCAGGATAAATGGATCCTTCACTCAGTTCTGATTCTGATCCAGTTCTGGACTGATCCACTGGCAGATCTGCAGGCGTCTCTTGAGAATTATGAGAACGCCTCAAGTGCCCTGCTTAACAGGAGCAAATGGATGTCTACCAAACTTACAAGCCTGGAGCAAGGGGTACTGGTTCTTGTTAGACAGGTAAATATAAAGTTTTGAAAATTATTAGACCAAACCTTTTTTTCTTCATCTGGAAACAGGGTTGGAAATCTCTCTCTCTCTCTCTCTCTCTCTCTCTCTCTCTCTCTCTCTCTCTCTCTCTCTCTCTCTCTCTCTCTCTCTCTCTCTCTCTCTCTCTCTCTCTCTCTCTCTCTCTCTCTCTCTCTCTCTCTCTCTCTCTCTCTCTCTCTCTCTCTCTCTCTGTCAGATACTGGGTGACGGTGGTTTGCTGTTGGATGCTCCTGGAGAGACATCTGATCACATTGTCTCTTCTGATAAGCTTGAGTCTGTGAGAAGAGACTACAGTGTGCTCTACTGCTTCAGGAAAGATGCGCACAAGATAGAGACGTTCCTCAAACTCCTGAAGTGCCGTCAGACTGATAAAGAGAATTGTTCCTTTTTCTAAATGACGTGTTTTTATCCTGCCAAAGTCGGTTTTGCCAAATATTACATTAAAACAAAAATGTTTGCATTGGAGATTGTGTTTTTGCCTCTAATGTCTGACCCTGAATGTTTGTAAAATGTGATTTTCTAAATTTAAATTCATATTAAGAGAAATATTTAATTCAGATTTGCACTTTCATATACATACAGTAGTGAGAAATGGTAAATTGCTGTCTGAGATCACATAAAAAAACTTGATTATTTCCATTTAAACCAAAAATAAGGATTTTTTTTTTTTTAGGATTTTGAAAGATTTAAAAAGAAAGATATTGTGGTTTAAAACTGAGTCATAATATTTGTACAAAGGAAATAGTATCAAAGTTTGTGCCCAATTATCACTCAAGAAGGAGAAAATTAGACGTCCATCCTGAGACCAGTTCTTGCACACTCTTTCATTCATGGAAATGGTTTATTTACGCGGAGAGGTGTTGATGCCGTGAAGGAAGGGTGAAAAAAAGTTATAGTGATACATTGACTTGATGCATACACACATAGAAACTCTCGCATTCAAGAATCTCTGTGAACAATGAGAATCACGTTAAGAAATTAGAAAAAAACGTGTTTTAGCTGCCATTTTGTTTACAGACCATTTGGAGGTGCAAGAGATTGGCGTGTTCCTACAATGCTATGGAGACAAATAGAGTGGTGCAGGGATGATGTATTTTTGTAGGCCAAAACCATAGACTTAAAAAAAAAAAAAAAAAAATGGTTGGATGACGCACCTTCATTCTCTTCCATTGTAGAGAAGTGAAGCCGGCAATGTCTAAATATGGCGCTGACATCTTGGAGCTAGAGTCTGCACAGTAGTGAACCTTTCACCTTTCAGGGCTTGTGCGGCACACTTGGCCAAAACCCAATGAGTTAGCATCTTAGCATTTCCGAGTTCTGTTATCCTTAAGTCAATGGGTTTTTTGAATGGGTTTTTGGTTATATGTTTTAAAAAAGGACTGTGTAGTGAACACATAGCCTGGACGCCAGCCGAACTTAGCCCCGCCCACAACATTTGAGGTCGGGAAGTTCGGTCTGGACTTGATCCGTTGTGGAGCAACTATGCTCGAACGAGAGCTGTTCGGACCAATCAAATTGTCAGGGCGGGCTTCATATGATGATGGACAGATGATCAACCGTAACGTAATCATCCACGTCACCTAAGAACACTTGGGTTGAATTTGTTTACTAAACGGAGAACTATATGCATTCACCTTTACTATTTCTCTCAAAAATGAATCGTGTTGGTAAGTACTCCGTGTATTCTTAAATTCTTTTAACAACACCGGCAAAGATTGTTTACAATCATCTTCTTCTACTTCTTCCAGCATGTGTGCAGTTGAGTTCTGTTGACAACCATGCGTCGCTCAACATACGTCACTTACTCCATTGCTCTGATTGGTTGTAGTCTATCCAATTGAGTGCAGAGGCATTTTCGCCACATAATCACAGCCCAATGGAACAGTATCAGACTCATATTCTGACTAGCACCTGAGTATGACGACGTCAGGCTAGTGAACACAAGCTCAAGATATTTTCACATTTTATTCTACGATATAAAATACATCAGTAATTCCCTCTTGTGATTTTTTTTTTAATCTTTAACTTGTGGGGTCAAATGTTGTCAGGGACATTAAACGTCATTAGCCGAACAGGTAAACTATGGAAGCCCTTAACGGCCATGGATAATATTTTTTCCCGTCTTGTTTTCTTGTGATCATGACTTAATTTTCTCTAAGTTACACAACTGCGCCAACAAGTGGCAGTATAGAACCAAATAACTGGTGGGGTGCGGTATAGCCCACCTTACTGTGTTAGACAGTTCATATTGGCCCAGATTGAACGCGCTGAAGACCTTTCGTGATCGCTATAATTTGTGTAGTATTGTGTGCATTAAGTAATTAATTTAACTAATGTTAAATGGTTGAATGTGATTAGTTTGCTTGAAAGTGTATCTGTTTTATCGTTACGTTCTACTGTAATAGATGCACGACTCATCCCAACTTACTGTTTAACTCATTTTGATGTCACTGTATTCTCTTTGCACCTTATTGTGCATCTTTAAGACGCCATTTTAATCATCAGTCTAAGTAACTGTTAGTTTACCACATTGTGTCACTCAGTGTATAGCCTATTGATGATAAATATGATGTATAGCCTATGTAAAGATGCGTAGCAGCCTATAATTTAATTCAGTGTTACAAAACTGTTACAAAATCTGTGTAACTAAAACTATTGTATTTTGTACATTTCTTTGTAGCAAACCACACACATAAACACAAACACTCTTCTCAGACAACATCCCAAGATTGTATTTAGCCTATATCAACTGGATTAAAATCTGAGCAAACCAATAGGCACAAAGCCCGCAAAGCTGGGTTCAAAGCCTGCGAAGCTGAGCGCAAAAGCCAGCGAAAGTATACAGTACGCTGTAACTGTCAAAAACGTCAGATTAATCACCTTCAACGACGATCTCAGTCCATGCTGAAAAGCTCTCAAAGTTACACCACCTTCGCTGAGAAAAGACAAGCCTGCAGCGGAATCGCGAGCTAGCCAGCCCGGACATCCTGCAATGAGTCAGCGGCCTGTTTTCAGCACGCTCAATTGCCAGTGGTCCCACGAGCTGTCGCGCCTTTACCCTGCGCACTCCGGTGAAACACTACGGTGTATCCTTACTTCTTTTACTATAAGCGACTTACGTAATGTCGCACCAAATATGTTACATGCAGCATTCACCTGCATGAAGAGGACGGCCACGATGTGTGTGTGCTCTGTCTGGGCAAAGCCCACGCAGACACTGCTCTCTCTGGGTCCGTCTGCTCTCACTGCGAGAGTATGCCCATCTCCTCTCTTCGCTCGCAGATAGAGCGCTTTTCAGAGCCCCTGTATGACCCTGCCCCTCGCGCTCTCCCATTCCCTTTCCCACCCGAACCTTGGCGGAAAAAATGGCGGAGCCAGAGGGCTGAGTATACCGAGGCTAACAAGCTCACGTCAGCCCAGTGCCCATGTCCCTCGTCTTCGCCTCAGAGAGACGTTTCTCCCGTGACGTTCTCTCGATCGGACCTGCTCCCTCCGCTCGACGCAGAGGGCCTGGTTTCGTTCAGAAGCAATGATGAAGATGCACGCCAGCATCCACACGACTCTGTGTCTCTTGAAGCTTCTGACACTGAGGAATGGTCGGGCTCCATCGACAACCCCGCCCCCTCAACATCACAGCAGTGCAAATTCCTCGGCGGGTATCGCATGCGTCTCGGCTGAGACCACACCAAATTTGCACGATGAGATGGCACTGAGAAAACAAGATGGGGAAATAAAAGTAATCCATGGCCGTTTAGGGTTTCCGTAGTAAACTCATCTACTCACCAGTCCGCTTTCACAGCCTCGTTGTGTTTATAAATCGCACTCTTTTAAACTATTATAACTTTCAGGTAAAATGTTTAAACAAAGGCTGAAAGATTTGTCTGAAGCTTAAGTTTACTTTCTTTAAGTTTACGCCATGTTGTATTTACTGCAATTACGTGATTTCAACTTGTAGAAAGTGTTCACGTCCTAGTAGAGCTCATAATTACAGCTTGTAAGGAATTGTTTAAGAGCTCTTATTTGTACCTCCTGACCGCTGCAGATTCATTAGTGGTGCCAAAGAAATGCATAATTCCCAGTCTGAGGACGCAGACAGCTCTGAATATAATGCCATGTGTTGTCATCTTGAGACTACAGTAATTACGACATGGCGTGAATGCATCATTAGTGATGTTGACTGGTGTAGTTCCTTTATAGAGGGTATACACATGACGTCACCGTCAGCCTGAGTGACTGCGGTTACACCCACTGAGTGGCAAAAAGACAGGCAACAGATCCAGCGTGTATCTGTATTTGCACTCGTAAAATGATAACATTTCCAACGTGTTTTCGCTCCGGTAAGTAATGTTGCCAATCACAGACATGTTTGTTGATTTCTTGAAAGCAATGGCCAATCACAGGTGTTTAAGTGTAGACATTATGCAAATAAGAGATTCATTGTGTAGTCAGCTTCACTGATTAATATAACAGGACTTTGTGAGATTGTGTTCAATGAATGAATGACAGCTTTAAGTGATTATAAAAGCATAGAAAAAAAAATTAATAGGCCAGAATTTGAATAAAACTTTTCCTTTCATTCTTGACAAGCGGCCACATACACACTTCAATACATAGGCCCATATCCACATATAAATGTGGGATTCAAATATTTACAGTATGTATTTATGTATCAAAATCAGGCTCATATAAATGTCAGGAAAACACGATTCCTGGCTGCATGTCAATATCCATGGATCACTGGATCTTTGGTAAGTAGTAAGAAGCACTATATCGAGTCCAACCTTTAGTTTAAACTGATAACCATTTGTTTTACCCGCGTTTCCCCTATTAACTCCAGTCATGCAGCTACTCACAGTTCTGCCACTCATTCCCGGCTGAGGGGGGCGCGTTCCGGCGGAAAAGTGACATCAATGCATACCCTTTATAGACGTTGGGTAGTATGCCTGATTACAATTCCTGCAAAATCACGTTATGATTTATATTGTTTAAAAATGCGTTATAATGACCATTAATGTCTTTTAATTACATGGTTCATATACTAGTATATAACTGAAGCTATAGGTTGTGAAATCAAGCATTTCTTGTTCTTACTGTTTTTTTTAGTTAGCTTATGTAGGGGAGAGCGGGGCACAACCTAACGCTTTTTGACTTTCTCAGTTTGTGTAAATCCACTTGAGGTTCAGAGTATTTATTTTTCCCCACATTAATTTCACACATTTCTAGTGCAATTATGTGGTTTTGTTTCATTAATACAGTGTGTACTTTTTGTTGATTTACCCTGAAAGAATGGAAGTGAAATGTGACAACATGCCCCATAGGTGGGGTACAAGGTTACCTGATATAATAAAAAATAAATAAATAAAATAATAATAATAATAATAATAATATATACACAAGACAAACTAAAATATGTCAATAAAATACAATTATTAACTTTTTAAAATAAAGGCTTTTTTAATCATTAAAAATATACAAATTTGAGTGAAAAAATGGAAAAAAAACCACCTTAAAACAGCTATACAGCATAGTTCAAAACATAATAATAATGAATAATTTCATTGACTGTCGTCATTATTCACCCTTTTCTCATGGTTTCTCAATATAATTCATAAAAGTATAGAATATAATACCATATTTCTAATAGGGGCTCATTGTAATGCCGTGTGACAACATGCCACGCCTGCTCAACTGGGATTTAACCCCGGCTTGTGACTTCTGCTGTTAGATCAGCATTAAAGAACCATCTCAACTGTTAAATAACAGATATAAGATTACAATAATATCAGATTTGTCTTATTTTAAATAAACACAAAAAACAGATGAAAAATAAACTTAAAGAAATTTACTTTTGCTATTGTTAAGTACACTCACCTAAAGGATTATTAGGAACACCATACTAATACTGTTTGACCCCCTTTCGCCTTCAGGTTCCTGGGCACCACCATCTCTCAGGACCTGAAGTGGGACAATCACATTGACTCCATTGTAAAAAAGGCCCAGCAGAGACTGTACTTCCTTCGTCAGCTGAGGAAGTTCAACCTCCCACAGGAGCTGCTGATCCAGTTCTACTCGGCTGTCATTGAGTCTGTTTTGTGCACATCCATCACTGTCTGGTTTGGTTCAGCTACCAAATCTGACATCAGGAGACTACATCGTACAATCCGGACTGCAGAGAGGATTATTGGTGCCCCTGCCAGCCCTCCAGGACCTGTACTCTTCCAGAGTGAGGAAGAGGGCAGGTAAAATCATCACAGACTCCGCTCACCCTGGACACTTCCTGTTTGAACTGTTACCGTCAGGACGGCGGCTCCGATCACTGGCCACTAGAACATCTAGGCACAGGAACAGTTTCTTCCCACAGGCCATTTCCCTCTTGAACAGTTGAATACCCCCCCCCCCCCCCAGCCGCCTTTAAGTGCAATACTTTGACTGTTTAGTGCAATATATTCTAAACTAGTGCAATATATTCTTAAATGTAACTGTGACCTTATATATATATATATATATATACATACCTTTATTTTATTTTATACTATTTTTCATATTTGTATATTTGTGTTCATGTTGTGTTGTATTGTATATGTGCACTGGAAGCTTCAGCACCAAGACAAATTCCTTGTGTGTGCAAGCACACTTGGCAATAAAGCTCTTTCTGATTCTGATTCTGATAATTTACATTATATTAGGTATGTCACAGTATTATAGTATTTTTTATGTATTATTTACATCCTACATTATATTAAGTATATTACTATACAATGATGTGTTATTAATATTATTATGTTTATCAAGTGTAAGAACTTGCATTATGTTTTTTGCTTCCCCAATTACATTTCAAACGAATGGGGGGGACGACACGAAAAGTATTCTTGTCACTTTATAACATTTGGTTGAACCACTGTAGTCACTATTTTAATGATGTCTACCTTTCTGGGCCTTGAAAACTGCAATGACATTGCTGCTTATGGATGGTTCAGAGAGCTCTCAGATTTCATTAAAAAATATCTTAATTTGTGTTTTGAAGATGAACAAAGGTCTTACGGGTTTGGAACAACATGAGGGTGAGTAATTAACGACAGAATTTTCATTTTTTGGGTGAACTAAGCCTTTAAACTACTGGCAGGTCACCCGGAGAGTGTAGCCTAGGTCACATTTTTAAAACTCTGAAAGGAGGACCCTACGGAAAACCCCAGTTTCAAAGCAAGTGCAAATCCATTGACATTACAGGGACAAAACACTTCAACATTTAATTAGAAGAAGTTTTACTGTTTGCATAATGTTGAAATTACTCACCCATTAGTGAAAAAATATACAAATGTATGACATTCATGCAGAATCAAACCTTTCCAGCCTCTCTAAAATGTTATGACCTCCTAAAAGCTGTCTTTTAAGAAAAGTATTTTTTATAGGTCAGTCGATTTTAATCTTCACAGCAAAATGTTTACAGTGCAATTAGAAAAATCACATTCATCATTCTCAAATCACACCTAGTCTCCAAGGTGCATGAAATCGCTTATGTTTTGACATTAAGGACTCTCTCTGGTCCTGAATTATTTGAATGCTTTAACATATTAATAATATTAGCATATTAATAATTTAGTAACATGTTGAGGCAGGGAGGAACTTGGTTCCACTCACCACTCTTCTCCTTAATCTAATTTGGCTTCTGCTCTAATCCTCCAATGAACACTCACAGGCGTCTCTCGTCAATGTCTGCAATCAAAGAGCACTTACAAAAAGTATTCTAATGGAGTTCCACAAACTGTTCTCCAGCGATTCTGTTAGAAGTTAGATCTTTATGAAACAGAATGAAAAACGTAGTAAAATTTAACACAGATATGCAAATACTGACCAAAACCTAGAGAGCCTCCTAATGCAGTACTCTAAAGCCGTGTTTCCACCGCAGGAACTTTCCCCAGGAACTAGGGACTTTGGGTGGTACTCAGTGTGTTTTGACCACAGGGACCAGGGTCTAAATGAAGTTCTGGGTAAAAATATCCCCCTCAGAAAGTTCCCGCTCACGAGGTAGTACTTTTTCAAAGTCCAGGAACTTTTGAGGGTGGGACTTTTTGGGGTGCTGAACATGCTGATTGGTTGAGTTCACGCAGCATTTTGATTGGTTGACTCCATACAGCTTTTTATTTCAACCACCATTTTTAAAGTCTGTTGGTGTGTGCAGTAAGAGTTGTTTGCTATTCAAATCAACAATGAAGTTTAAAAAACATGACCGACAACAAGTCTCAGGCTTTATTAAGCTTCTATGAGGAGGACGAAATCCAGCGAGAAACGAGAAAGTCACGCGCAGTCCTACGACACCAGACTAATTTGCCTAATCTTCACGATACTTTAGACCGCGATTGAAACGGAGAAAGCAACAGGTATGGGGCGGAAAAGTTCCTGGGACAAATTGTTCCGGGTAATTTTGGTGGAAAGGCGGCTTAACTAAAGGAAAGGTTTTCACTGTGGGTGTGGTTAGTGAGGGGGAAACTAAAGAAGTTCAAGGGAAGATACCCAAAATAAAATCACTGTTGTGAAATAAAGCAAATCAGTGACAGGTTATGAGATGCATGTGGAATCATACATCTGAAAATATGCAGCATTAGGACCCAATCAGACAGAACGCGTTTTTGAAGTGAGAGGCGCCTTTTTAAAATTGTTTTCTATTGGCAGTGAGCGTTTTGCTCACTGTTAATGCGCGTTTTAACCGCCTGCTACGCCTCACGTTTTTGTAGGAGTGCTCTGAGCGCATGAAGTTGAAAAAAAACTCTGAACAGAAAAGCGCCATTCTAAGCGTCATTTGCAAAAGTGTCATTCGTGTTGAGAGAGGCAGGCCTTCCATTGTGGTGACAAATATCTGACTTACAGGACAGCTGATTTGGGGGTTGCCTAGCAACATAAAAAAAATGCAGTGCACTGCTTTTTTCTATATTAAAAAACGTCAACCAAAAAAAGGCAGTGTGGTGCGCCTTGCATTTTCAAACCTGAAAAACGCACTCTGTCTGATCGGAGCCTTAGTCTTACTTTTTCCTTTAGAACTGCATGGTTCACTATAGGCTTGTTCCACTTGAAGCAGGGCTGAACAGACCTATCGGTGTATGACATCAAAGTACCGCGAGAGTGATTGGAGAGCAGATGGCTCTGCATGCTTTAGAATCGCTCTTGCGGTACTTTGATGTCATACACTGATCGGTCTGCAGCGCTGCTTCAAGTCGAGCTAACTAACTGGGGTTTGTTAATGTTTTCACCCAAGTAGGCAGGGCCTCGCTATCAACTATATTTATAGCCAGCAAGTCTGTGCATCATGCAAATGAAAAATCCATAGTGTATGTATATATATATATATATATATATATATATATATATATATATATATATATATATTAACATGTTGCTAATTATGAATATGGTAATAAAATATGACAAGAACAAATACATCTTGATAATGTCAGATAACTGATAGAAAGGTATGTAATGGATTACAATCAACCAATCAGCTGTCAGCTGTTCAATTTAAGTACACAATTAGATAATACCAATTTAGGTCAACCAATGACCAAGCAATGCTTCATTTAGTTCAGTCTGTGGTGTAAAAGGTCGCATTAGCAATTAAAGACAAAACACTTAAGCAAAACATGGTCAGCTCAAAGTGTCTGGATAATTTTGGTCCCAAATGATCAATTTTACTGCTAGTCCACTGTATGAAGAATTTTTGGGTATGTCACAGTTTACTTTATTTTGCTATCCTCACTTACATAAATGAACTAGGACCCACTTTATATTAGGTGGTCTTAACTACTATGTACTAACATTTTAATTAATAATTTGATACAATGCACTTATTGTGTGTACATGCATGTTTTTACATTGTACTTACATTTTTAAAATGACCTGCATGTAATTACATCTGTAATTCATTTCTGTAGTTATATTTATAATTACACTGTTGACACTTCCCTTACACCTAACCCTACCCTTAAACTGACCCATACCACCACACCTGTCCCTAACTTTACCCGTATCCCACCTCAATATCAGCAAAAGTGAACTATAGTGTCCTGCACCCACTAGTAAAAAATTATATCTGGTGTCTGAATAATTTTTTATTTGACTATATATATATATATATATATATAGGATTATTAGGAACACCATACTAATATTGTGTTTGACCCCCTTTCGCCTTCAGAACTGCCTTAATTCTACGTGGTATTGATTCAACAAGGTGCTGAAAGCATTCTTTAGAAATGTTGGCCCATATTGATAGGATAGCATCTTGCAGTTGATGGAGATTTGTGGGATGCACATCCAGGGCACAAAGCTCCCGTTCTACCACATCCCAAAGATGCTCTATTCAGTTGAGATACATGGTGTACATGGTGGTCATAAAGGGATGGACATGGTCAGAAACAATGCTCAGGTAGGCCATGGCATTTAAACACTGCCCAATTGGCACTAAGGGGCCTAAAGTGTGCCAAGAAAACATCCCCCACACCATTACACCACCACCACACAGTGGTAACAAGGCATGATGGATCCATGTTCTCATTCTGTTTACGCCAAATTCTGACTCTACCATCTGAATGTCTCAACAGAAATTGAGACTCATCAGACCAGGCAACATTTTTCCAGTCTTCAACTGTCCAATTTTGGTGAGCTCGTGCAAATTGTAGCCTCTTTTTCCTATTTGTAGTGGAGATGAGTGGTACCTGGTGGGGTCTTCTGCTGTTGTAGCCCATCCGCCTCAAGGTTGTGCGTGTTGTGGCTTCACAAATGCTTTGCTGCATACCTCGGTTGTAACAAGTGGTTATTTCAGTCAAAGTTGCTCTTCTATCAGCTTGAATCAGTCGGCCCATTCTCCTCTGACCTCTAGCATCAACAAGGCATTTTTGCCCACAGGACTGCCGCATACTGGATGTTTTTCCCTTTTCACACCATTCTTTGTAAACCCTAGAAATGGTTGTGCGTGAAAATCCCAGTAACTGAGCAGATTGTGAAATACTCAGACCACCAACAACCATGCCACGCTCAAAATTGCTTAAATCACCTTTCTTTCCCATTCTGACATTCAGTTTGGAGTTCAGGAGATTGTCTTGACCAGGACCACACCCCTAAATGCATTGAAGCAACTGCCATGTGGTTGATTAGATAATTGCATTAATGAGAAATTGAACAGGTGTTCCTAATAATCCTTTAGGTGTGTGTGTGTGTGTGTGTGTGTGTGTGTGTGTGTGTGTGTGTGTGTGTGTGTGTGTGTGTGTGTGTGTGTGTGTGTGTGTGTGTGTGTGTTTGTGTGTGTGTGTGTGTATATACACTTTAAAAAATAATAATAATAATACAAATTTGATTCCAAAAAAGTTGGGACACTGTACAAATTGTGAATAAAAAAGAATGCAATAATTTACAAATCTCATAAACTTATATTTTATTCACAATAGAATATAGATAACATATCAAATGTTGAAAGTGAGACATTTTGAAATGTCATGCCAAATATTGGCTCATTTTGGATTTCATGAGAGCTACACATTCCAAAAAAAAGGTAGCAATAAGAGGCCGGAAAAGTTAAATGTACATATAAGTATCAGCTTGAGGACCAATTTGCAATTTATTAGGTCAATTGGCAACATGATTGGGTATAAAAAGAGCCTCTCAGAGTGGCAGTGTCTCTCAGAAGTCAAGATGGGCAGAGGATCACCAATTCCCCCAATGCTGCGGCCAAAAATAGTGGAGCAATATCAGAAAGGAGTTTCTCAGAGAAAAACTGCAAAGAGTTTGAAGTTATCATCATCTACAGTGCATAATATCATCCAAAGATTCAGAGAATCTGGAACAATCTCTGTGCGTAAGGGTCAAGGCCGGAAAACCATACTGGATGCCCGTGATCTTCGGGCCCTTAGACGGCACTGCATCACATACAGGAATGCTACTGTAATGGAAATCACAACATGGGCTCAGGAATACTTCCAGAAAACATTGTCAGTGAACACAATCCACCGTGTCATTCGCCGTTTCCGGCTAAAACTCTATAGGTAAAAAAAGAAGCCATATCTAAACATGATCCAGAAGCGCAGGTGTTTTCTCTGGGTACAGGCTCATTTAAAATGGACTGTGGCAAAGTGGAAAACTGTTCTGTGGTCAGACGATTCAAAATTTGAAGTTCTTTTTGGAAAACTGGGACGCCATGTCATCCAGACTAAAGAGGACAAGGACAACCCAAGTTGTTATCAGCGTTCAGTTCAGAAGCCTGCATCTCTGATGGTATGGGGTTGCATGAGTGCGTGTGGCATGGGCAGCTTACACATCTGGAAAGGCACCATCAATGCTGAAAGGTATATCCAAGTTCTAGAACAACATATGCTCCCATCCAGACGTCGTCTCTTTCAGGGAAGCCCTTGCATTTTCCAACATGACAATGCCAGACCACATACTGCATCAATTACAACATCATGGCTGCGTAGAAGAAGGATCCGGGTACTGAAATGGCCAGCCTGCAGTCCAGATCTTTCACCCATAGAAAACATTTGGCTCATCATAAAGAGGAAGATGCGACAAAGAAGACCTAAGACAGTTGAGCAACTAGAAGGCTGTATTAGACAAGAATGGGACAACATTCCTATTCCTAAACTTGAGCAACTTGTCTCCTCAGTCCCCAGACGTTTGCAGACTGTTATAAAAGAAGAGGATGCCACACAGTGGGAAACATGGCCTTGTCCCAACTTTTTTAGATGTGTTGATGCCATGAAATTTAAAATCAACTTATTTTCCCCTTAAAATGATACATTTTCTCAGTTTAAACATTTGATATGTCATCTATGTTGTATTCTGAATAAAATATTGAAATTTGAAACTTCCACATCATTGCATTCTGTTTTTATTCACAATTTGTACAGTGTCCCAACTTTTTTGGAATCGGGTTTGTACTTTTACTTTAGTAAGGATGCATTTACATTGATCAAAAGGGACAGTAAATATTATAATATATTACAAACAGTTATTTAAATTGTAATATTTCACAATATTACCGTATTTTTGATCAAATAAATAAAGCTCACCTTGCTGAGCATAAAAAAATTACACACCACTTAACGGTAGTTTATGTATTTGTGTGTGTACAGGTTTAGCTTGTGAGGGCCAAATGTCCTCACTTATATATAGTGAAATATGACAACTGAGTTGAGGACATTTTACTGGTCCTCGCTAGTTAAAAAGTCTTATAAATCAGCCAAAACAGGTTTTTGCGTAAATCGAGTGTTTACAACCCATCTGTGATGGGTAGGTTTATTGGGTTAGGCAATAGAAAACATCATTAACCTGATATAAAATCAATGGAAGTCTATGCAATGTTGTCACTAATATAGTGAAACAAACCTATATTACAATTTAATCAAAACAAAGTATCTTAGCAGCATAACTGTCAGAAACACATATAATGTCTTGAAAGTCTGTCTACACAGGCAGCTCACTAGGTTTTGGAACACAGACAGTTTGTTAGGGAACGTAACCGTCTATAGTGAGTCCTCTTCCTCTCTCTCTTTTTATGTGGCTTCTAACTTTCACAGGATGTTTACTTCATACTGTGCCTCTCAATCAGCCACTGCTGTAGCAAACCCTTAATCACCCTTCTCAGTTACATCAACAGAGTCTTGAAGGTCAATAACATCAAATCCCAGGTTATCGATGCCTTCACGTCCGTGTCGGTGGAGAATAATCTCCTTGTTATGTTCGTTGTGAAAACAGCAAGCGCAGTGTGGAGTCACCGCTGGTTCCGTTTTGGAAAAATTAGACAGGTCGACACGGTATTTCCCACCCTTGGTGCGAGAGATGACGGGCAGGAAGTTGTAACCCCACTTGATCTCCCGTGGAAGGTAGGAAGTTCGGACTTGACAGGACAAGCTGGTGGATTCAGCCGTACCTTCCAGGAAGACCACTAACTCAAAGTCCTGCTGCTGAAGAGTGTCCGTAGCCATCTCGGAAAACGGGCTGGATTTGTCGATCACGTGGTACAGGGTAAGCGGACAAACAAAGAACAGATTGTCCTTCCCAGCATCCACCAAAAAGTCAATGTTCACCTGATCCAGTATGATGGTCTCCCCCTCTGGGGTGATGGAGGTCCGCAGAAGCTTTCCATAAATGTGGCTTCCAATAAGAAGAGTTTTTCGTAGGTTGGCCACTCGTATCTGGAGGCACAGATTCTCCTTCCAAAGACAAATGACTGCTGTTTCGCTGAAGGTTACCGTCTTTGCTCTTCTCTTTGGGAGAGAGATCTTTGCCAAAATGAGTCCACACATAAAGCAGTTTATGATGGCGCCCATGAGGGACTGGATGATCAACAGGGCGACCGTAGCCGGGCAGTGACCCGTGAGAGCCCGACCGCCATAGCCAATAGTCGTCTGGGTCTCTAAAGAGTACAAGAAGGCAGTCGTGAGGCTGTTAATATTCTCTATACATTTCATCTGTTGAGATTCAGATGAGTTCTGGAGAACATCCAAGTCTCCATTACTTTTTGCAAGTGAATACCAGAGCAAACCAAAAATGAACCAGCTCCCCGTGAAGGCAGCAGCAAATAAAACGATTACAAAACACCAGCGAATCTCAACAAACGTAGTCCAGAAGTCCAGAAGGAAAGCAAAATGGTTGTGATATTCAGTAGTCCCAAATTTAATGTTGCAGTGGCCGTCCTTCGTAACAAGACGTGTTTTCCTAATTTTCCGCTCTACAAGGTGATTATGAATCTGTTTCCGGATGAACTGGAACATCTTTCAGCTAGCAGAAAAACAGACAAGCATAAGTCAGTTGCACAACACTAAACACTTTTAAGTGTATAAAAGTTAATACTTTAAGTAAAATACTAAAATACTACACACTATACACTGTCAGAAAAAAAGTACATTCCTGTCACTGGGGCGGTTACCCTAAAGTACAAAACCGAAAAGGTACTAATATGTACCATTTAGGGGTGAGTAAGGTACACAGATGTACCTTTTCACTTTTGTACCTTTAGGGTACCGACCCAGTGACAGCACTGTACCTTTTTTTCTGAGATTGAATACTTAAAATTGTAAAAATGGTCAAATATGGCTGTAAAAAATAAATCTGCATTGTTTATATTTTTTTTTATTATAAAAAAATTCACAAAAATCTAACCTTTCAATGAAGTAAAATAATTGAAAGTGGGGGTAAATCACTTTATGAAATAAATGCTTTTCTCCAAAACATGTTGGCCATAATTATTGGCACCCTTTTATTATTAAATACTTTTTGCAACCTCCTTTTCCCAAGATAACAGCTCTGAGTCTTCTCCTATAATGCCTGATGAGTTTGGAGAACACCTGACAAGAGATCAGAGACCATTCCTCCATACAGAATCTCTCCAGATCCTTCAGATTCCCAGATCCATTGTCCAGTTCACCCCACTCATTTTCCATAGGGTTCAGGTCAGGGGATTGGGGCGGCCATGGCAGAAGCTTCATTTTGTGTTCAGTGACACATTTGTGTGTTGATTTTGATGTTTGTTTTGGATTGTTGTCCTGATGGAAGATCCAACAACAGCCCATTATAAGATTTCTAGCAGAAGCCATCAGGTTTTGATTTTTAGGGCCCAAGCCCTGAAAGGGCGAAGGCCCTATTGTTCTTCTAAGGATTATTATTATTATTATTATTATTATTATTTTTCTTTCGCCTTTTTGCCCTTTTTGGGGCCCTTAACATGCTCGAAAACTCTTGAAACTTTGCACACTCGTCGGAATGCGCGGCCATCAGGGTTTGGGCTGGGTTTGGTACCGGGGCGTGGCAGGGGGCTCGACAGCGCCCCCTTGAAAAAAATAAATAAAACTGTCCATAAATCAAAAACGCTTGCATGTATTAGTATGAAACTCGGTACACATATAGAGCTCATCGGGCCGAACAACATCCGCGCTCTAAGTTATGCGTCAGCCCGACAGGAAGTGAGCTATTATGGGTCGTTTTAAAACGCATACTGTGGAATTTGAAATACTCCTCCTAGGCGATTAACCCGATCAGCACCAAACTCGGTCAGCATGAAGTCAAGGCATTGAGGATGCTAAATTGCGAACGGATTTTTGATATCTCAAACGGTTTGTCCGTGGCAGGAGACGAATTTATGGCGAGAAATGGGAAACAGGAAGTGTGTTATAACTTCTGCATACATTGACCGATTTGGATGAAACTTCAGATGTGTGTTCGTTGTAAGAGGCCGATCACATGGATATGACTTTTGTGAGTCAAAGTTATAGCGCCACCAACTGGCAGCAGGAAGTGTGTCACTTTCAAAAATGCTTTGAATCACTGTCTTATTTTCACCCGATTTACTTCAAACTTCATCAGTATAATGTCAAAACATGGCAGATATAGACATATGAATGAATTCCTGATATTTTAAATACTGTTGCCATAGCAACGTGTCAAAGTTGAATAATCTTTTAGGGTGTTTTTGAGACTCTTAGCATGCTTGAAATGGCATGAAACTCAACACACACATCAGTGATGCCTTCCAGTAGATATGGCCAAAGTCTTAGAAAGCGGGCGTGGTGGAGGGCTCAGTAGCGCCACCTTTTGACAAAAGTGGGGGGGTTAGTTTTATCTACAGTCACCAAACTCTGTGTATATATTGTTCTCATCAAGCCGGACATCTTTCTAATTTACAGTCATTAGCTCTGACCAACAGGAAGTCAGATATTTTGTTTTTTTGGATAAATCAGGCTCTGAGTTATTATAAACTATTCGTAGGAGATGCATGGAATCGACACCAAACTCGGTCAACATGAAACAAAGACACTGAAGATGCTATAGTGCGAACGATTATAGGATATCTCAAACGCTGCTGCTATGGCGAGGGATTAAATGAAGGACAAAAAAAGGGAATCAGAAAATGTCTCATTTCTTGTAAAATCATTGTTTGATTTAAATTAAATTAAGATTGTATGTTCGGTAATTGAACCTGGGTGAATTTAAAATGGATGTACTATTTTTCAGATCAATATATTAATTTTATTTAATATATTTAATCTGAATCTTATTTTGTCTGCGCTCCCTTCATTGTCCAATAGATGACACTGTTGACTTAGTTTTGATGGGGACAAAAAACTTTTTCCCTCTCTGTCTCTCTCTCTCTGTGTGTGTGTGTGTGTGTGTGTGTGTGTGTGGAGGGGGGGATGGGTGGCTGACAGCTAAAGCATGCCAATCTGTCTCTGCATTCTCTTTTCTGTGTGTGTGTGTGTGTGTGTGTGTGTGTGTGTGTGTGTGTGTGTGTGTGTGTGTGTGTGTGTGTGTGTGTGTGTGGTGTGGGGGATGGTGGCTGACAGCTAAAGCATGCCAATCTGTCTCTGCATTCTCTTTCTATGTGTGTGTGTATGTGTGTGTGTGTGTGTGTGTGTGTGTGTGTGTAAGGGGGATGGGTGCACCTGCAGTATTCTGAATGTCATTCTGAACTCGATTTGTAGAGCACTGCAATATAGTTTTATATGATTAGTTTAATAATTATGTTAATAAAAATATAAAAAGACCTTTAGATACATACTGGACTTAAGGACTTTAAAAAATGTAAGCTGCAAAAGATAACGTTTCACTCATTTCAAAGGGACCTATGACATCATCTGACATGAAATTCATCTAAATTGAATTGATCTCATAGATGTTGTGGTTTGTGGTCATAGCAGCACCGACTGCTGCAGTTAATGAGGCGAATTCAAATGACTTTGACAGTCATTTTGTTAAAACATTATTTTAGCTACAAAAAATAAACAACTTGCCTAATGTACTTTACGTAATGATGATTGATCTTAAGATATTTTAACGTATAATATGTGTTGTGCGTCCCCATGTTTACACGTACACAACAATAGAGTTTAGATGCGTTTCATTTCATAGGCTATCACAAATAACTATCACTTTAGTGTGAAAAAAACAAAACAAAAAAAAACTATACAAATACCTTGAATTAAATACTGGCCTTCTGGATTTACGAATTTTTGAGCTGCAAAAGATAACGTTGCGCATATTTGAAAGTGACCTATTATATCCTATGACAATAAAATTAATCTATATTTCAATGACATCAGGGGTGTGGCTTGTGGTCATAGTGGCACCAGCTGCTGCAGTAAATGTGGCATATTTAAAATATTTGTAAAAAAATATTCTCCTGTTTAAATGCATATTGTCTGTCATGCACAGTCGCCCTGAAGCCACCGGGGTGGCGGTGCCACCGGCTTGGCCCCGTCATCGCTGCTCGCAGCTTTAATTTATATGTTGGTATTTGCTAGAATCCATGATACCATGTATTTGAACAAGATGTCCCGGACCTCCAGCAAAAAAATAGGCCCACAACATTAAAGATCCAGCGGTATATCTAATCGTGAGCAATCTGGTGGGT